>WHYT01017291.1:327286-348945 GCA_009806455.1 Tetrax tetrax
TCATGTAAAATAAAAAAAAAAAAAAAAAAAAAAAAAAAAAATCTTTCTTTTCCACTGCGGTTTATGAAATGGTCCCTTAGAAACTGAGCTAATTTTGGGAAGACTAACTGTAGTTTTAAAGATTATTATATTAGACCTTGTGAAGATAATTAATATCGCTATGCGCTACACAGTAAAAAAGAAAGAAAGGATTTATTTTTTATTATTCTATTTTCACTAGGCATTTTATGAAACGTGAGGTTTCCTATTTATTATTGTTCTGTACTGAGCTCTGATCAGAAGAAAAAACTGGAAACCTACATATTTTTCTCCTGCTTTACAGATGTTTTCTTCAGGACCATTTATGAAGAGTTTGAGGAAGATGAATCTTAGAAACACTGAGAGTTTAGAATTTGAAACTCTCACTCACATATGCCTTTGTGGCTGTATGTCAATGATGTATTCCTTTATTAAGTCTATTTGATATGACTATTTCTTTTCTTTTCTTTTCTTTTTTTTTTTTTTTTTCTCCCTAAATAGAACCAAACAATTTCACCTTCCCTCTCCTGTTAAACAGGTCACTATAAAATCTGGTTCAGATTGTCGGTACCATGGGTGCCATCTGATCTGGTTCTTGTTTTGAGTCAGCCTGGACTTTATGGGTTTTTTTTAATAGTTTAAACATCTTGGGGTGGGGAAAGCAGTATAGATGGCATGGCAAAGGACCTGCTGTAGTGATGTTGCAGAGTCAATAAGCACTCTTAAAATGCAGAGAATTGAGGAAGATGGAGAATTCAGATACGGTACACTTAAGCTACCTATGACAAAGATAGCTCACCCAGCTTTTACAAAGCTGACATTTTGTATATTTGGTGTGTTTTCTCCATGCTTCTCAGAACATTTCACAGTATCCATATTGTTTCTGGTCGTGAGATTTTTGTAGGGGAAAGTTTTACATATGCTTAAATAATGAAAGGTTGCTCTGTAGTCATCCTCCAAACTGACGATGGAGAGGAGGTTTCTCCCGAGCACACAGAATTCATCTGTTTGTGTTTAGGTGCGCACTTCTAGATTTGGCTCATGCAGTAGCACATGGTTGAAGAAGTTTAGGAATTTAGTGGGGAAAGAATTTAAATGAAAGTGCTGAAGATGAGGCTGTGTGCTCAATGATGCCTAATGTGGGAACAAGAACACTTATCTCTGAGTTTCCACCCTGTTCCTTTACGTTTTGATACAGAGAGTAGATTCTAATGCACTTCCGAAGCAAAAAAAGGAAAACAGCTATTAATTCACAGGCTATATTTGCTACTAGATTTAAAACTCCACTCATGCTTTATTAAGGATATTGTAAAGCAGTTAGAAGGAAACAAGAGGTTGCCATAACAGTATGTATACACAGAAGTATAACAGAAATTAAGAGACTCATACATGTAAAATATTTGGAAGGAAAGCATAAATATAATATAGATTCTGAAATAAAAAGAAAAAATACATTTATAAATGTTAAAATAATTCTATATAGAGTGATCTGGATGTAAATATATATATAAAATATACGTAATGTGTAATAACATGTACATAATCTTGAGTCAATGTAGACATAGTATTCTATAATAATGCATATATGTTTTTGGCTTAATATATATAAAAATAAATCTGTGAAACTATGAAATTACAGTATTGTCTCAAAGGTTAGGTATCAAGAAATATTAAGATATTCATATTTATTTATATATTTATATTTAAGACCACTAGCAAGGTCTAGCTGAGGGCACCTGGAACTAATTTTTAATTCCTTCTGTTGGCTGAGTCCTTCAGACATTTCCAGTTTCAAGACACCCAGTTAGCACTAGCCACACTACACAGTCTCATTTGCATAAAAAGCCCAAGTTCATGGTCAGATAGACGCAAGTGACATCCTGTTTGAACAATTGAGGGTAGGATCATGTTACAAAGCACTGTGTGACAAACTGTTCAATTAACAGAATTTTTTCAAAGGTGTAGTTTCAACTATTTTGCTGTACAACAGCTCATACCATAATTGTGAGGTTAAAATTTATTTACTTCTTTTCCTTTCTGTATAAATGTCCTGATGACCTACACCTATTTTAAGGTGTGGAAAAAAGGTGCACTTTGAAAAACATCAGCATGTATCAAATATTTTTCCATGGAACTATAGATTCTTATTTTAGGATCATGATGTGGAATGCACCAGTGGCCACTAGTTATGTTTCCTTTTTTAGTGCTTTTACCTAGCAGAGCTTCTTACAACCAGATACTGAAGACTGAAGCGCATTTCCTCCTTGATACTGATTGGAAAGGGAGATGCCTTTGAGTTTCAGTCAATGCTGGAGTTTAGCTAACTCTCCAAAGATATCCAAATATGTGGAGATCTTGCCTTTTCTCTGGTAAGCTAAATAGACTTGTTTGGAAGTAAGAAATTAACTTTTCATGAAATCTAGGATTTCTCAGAGGTCTATTATTTTTTCATGCAATATTTGTTTACACACATTACTGAAACTACAGATCTTGGTTAGATCTAAAACCTTAATTGACTGCTAAGTTTAAGTTGCCTAAAAGTATGCAGCTAGTGTAATCTGAAACATCTCAGGGAATAGAAAGTCATTCAGGTGGAATAATGGATATGGAACAGGACCCATAGCTAATATCCAATTTAAGCAGCAGGTAAGGACCAGGGGAATACCTTGTGTCAAACCAGACATAACTAGAAAGCTCTGTGTGGGCATCTGAACAGAGAAATTGGTGGTTTTAAGAGTGAGCTGAAAGTCTAAGCTGTACTAACTACAACGGATGTACAAAAATCTACATGTAGAGGTAATCAAATCCCTGTTATCGTGACAGTCTGCTTTACTTTTATACAACAATGTTAAGATCAGAAGTCTCTGTATGTTTACTATTAAAGGTAGCAAAGGAATGTTTGCATTAATGATACAGTATTGTGTTACAGGTACTGTAAACAACTTCAGATGATATACACATTTTGCCTACAGCTACTCATATTCACCCAGTATGATGCTTGTAACACTTCTATTTATATTGCAATGAATAGAAGAAGCCTTTTTTTTTTTTTCAAAATAAGTGTACAGAAAGTGTTTACTTTGTAGTATTCTCAGAAAATATTTTTTTCATGCATTTATCATTTTTAAAAGAGATAGTTTTTTATAAAGGATTTTTTTTTGAAGGGCAGTTAGGAAAAACCAACAAGAGAAGAAACAACACAGGAGAAAAGATATAAATCAGAAAATCAACATACAATATCTGCAAATGAAATAAGTTAATCTGTTTAAATGAGTATTGAAAAGAAAAAAAATATTTTTTACTTCTCATTTAGTTTAGAATGTGTTTAAACTTGGAATTAGATTGTGTTTCTGTCATCCAGCGATGAGACTGAGTTAGTTTTCCAAAGCAGAGAAATGAGAACGTCTGGTGCATTTGTATAAATGCTTAGTTTAATGTTTTCTGTTTCAGTTGCATTGCTGAGATTAATAAAAAAAGATGTCTTCCTTATTTTGTAGGCTTAATTTAGATGTGTTAAAAAGAATTTGACTTTTAATTAACATGTTGCAGTATTTATACACATAAAAATTGTTTTTCCTTTTGCTTTGATTTGCATACCACTGACTCAGAAATGTCTGCATCCAATTATTAATAAGTATTGTTTTCTTACTCAGACATTTATTTCCATTCCAAACAGACTGAAAGACAGCAGTCTTTCATTTTCTGATTCCAAACTAGATACATGTTAAATATAGTTAAGATTAGATTTAGATTTTTTTTTCCTTCCTGGGCAATATATTGGGTTTATAGTTCATATTAGTTACCCTTTATGACTGGTTATTATATTAATTCTCAAAGAGGACCCAAATATGAGTCACAGGCATTGTTGTGCGATTGTGAAATTTTAAGAGTTACATGAACTGTTGTTTTTGTTTTGAGAAAAAAACTTGTGTTGGACTTAAATGTAGTTATGCAGGTAGACGAAAATATTTAATCTCCAGCTGAGTTACCAATGTTACTGGTTGATTTAAGTGGCTGAGTCATACCCCATTCTGAAAAAAAAAAAGTCTTTGGGACTAGTTGGATTCATTAGTCTTGTACCATAATGTACTACATTAATATACAACAACAACTGATTATAACAAAATTCTAAACGTATTGAAGTTGTGCCATAAAACTGGTTAATGAGTCAAAATTATATCTTGTGATTTAATTTCTTCAATTGTTTATTGAGCATTAATTTCTATTCCATGGTTTCTTAAATTTATTTGTTTTGTTTTGGTTTTTTTAAGTGACTTTTAAGCCCTCTGGTGTCATACTGTGCCTGCTCTCTGCTAAAACTCTCTTCTTATATTATTGGAGTTCCTGCTATAACTCCAATTTTCTTTAAAACCTATCAGGATATGTCTAGCCAAATATATGTGATATTTTATAACCATGACCTAGTCATACATATATATATATATAGATATATATAATTGTTACAGTGTTATTGAATATTCCTACATTGAATATGTAGGAGATATAGTGATATGTATAGATATAATATCTTATTAACTACTTATTATTAATGTCTTACAACAATACAACAAATCATGTCAAAATATCTTACAACAGAAAGTATGAGGCATAAAAACAGGAACATAGTCTAAAATAAATTCTATTCCACAAAAACAACCTGAAGATCTTAGAATTTTAAGGTTTGTACAAGGATAGACTCATGAGTAGCCAAGAGTTAAAGATTATCAGCTAGATAATAAAGGAATCTTATATCTTATGTGAAATGTTTGTTTGTTTGTTTGTTTGTTTTACTTTTTTTTTTCTATTCAGCTGCTTTAAAAATATGTGTATCTTTTCTTGTTTGTGTTTTAATTTTACATACTTTTCTTTGGTTTTTCGTTAATCTGCTACATGATGAGGATGATTTCAAAGCATTCCATCACTCTGGATTTAGAGACCCCTAAAACTGGAACTGCTTTTACAAATGCTGTAGATTGCTTCAGGTATCTAAAAAAAAAAATATGATGGTCCAACTTGGTCATACTAGAGTTTTTCCAAAAGTTTTTCAATGTACTGAACAGCACAATATAAAAAAAGATCTTAAATATTTTAAATACATAACAAATATTTTAAACAAGTTGGCTTCACTCCTTTGCTAAGCCTGGGTGACAGAGGCCTCATGCCAGTAACTGTTCTGTAAACACACTTGTGAAAGCAAAATATTCTCCTTATAGAATCATAGAATGGTTAGGGTTGGAAGGGAGCTTTAAAGGCCATCTAGTCCAATCCCTCCCTGCAAGGAGGGGACATCCCCAACTAGATCAGGTTGCTCAGAGACTCATCCAACCTGGCCTTGAATGTTTCGAGGGATGGGGCATCCACCACCTCTCTGGTCAACCTGTTTCAGTGTTCTGCCACCGTCAGTGTAATTTTTTTTTTTCCTAATATCTAATATAATCTACCTCCCTCTATTTTGAAACCATTACCCCTTGTCCTGTCACAACAGACCCCACTGAAGAGTTTCTCCCTTTCTTTCCTGTATCACTGGTTACACTGGTTATCACTGATTACATTATGACTTTGGAGTATGAAGTCATATGTTCACAGCTGGAAACTGATAATGTGATCTATTTTTATTTCCAAAATCCACACACAATTATTCTACAATCTATGCATTAGCTTTGTGTAAAAAAAAAAAAAAAAAAAGAGATTTTTGGCATATATCTCTTGTAAAACCACAGAGTCACTTGTATTTCTTTCCTCCCTTTGCATTAATCTATTTTATTACAGTAGATACATTGCTGGGAAAAAAGCTTTGATTCTGATAGTTTTTTTAGAATTTACTTGTGTTTGTTTTGTTTAGTGGGTGGGAGGAGAGCTACTGTGGCAACTTCTAGCAAGAAGCTGCTATAAGTTTCCCCTTTCTCCAGTGGGCTCAGCTGGACCTAGGGCCAAGCCAATTGGTGGAACAATGTTCGGTGATAGTGTCTCTGCAATAATGTGTTTAAGAAGAAAAAAAATAAAAATAAGAAGCTGAACAGGGACAGAGAGGGAAAGGCACGAGCCTTAATCTCTGGCCTCGCACTGGGCTGCCGTCTGGGCCCAACTCGGCCCAGCCCAGCCGCAAGAAGTGAAGAAAGGACATGTGAAGAGAACCTGAGAGGCATCTGCCTGCCAATTGTGAAGAATTTTTTGTGAGAGGAATGGCTGCAGATGCCAAGGTCAGTGAAGAAGGACGGGGGAGGAGTAATGTTGCTCCTGGCTGAGATTCCCCTGCAGCCCATGGTGAAGATCATGGTGAAGCAGGCTGTCCCCCTGCAGCCCATGGAGGCCCACAGAGGAGCAGAGATCCACCTGCAGCCCGTGGAGGAACCCATGCCAGGACAGGTGGATGCCTGAAGGAGGCTGTGGCCCGTGGAGGGCCTGAACTGGGGCAGCTGGTTCCTGAGGGACTGCACTCCATAGAAAAATGACCCAGGCTGGAGCAGTTCATGAAGTCTGTGGGAGAGACCTCACAATGGAGCAGGGGAGGAATGTGAGTTCTTCCCCTGAGGAGAAAGGACCGACGCAAAGTGACAACTGATGAACTGACCATAGCCCCCATTCCCTATTCCCCCCATGCCACTTAAGGGAGGGGAAGGAGGTAGAGATAACCGAATATAAAGTTAAACCTGGGAAAACGGAGGCTTGGGGGGAAGTTGCTGTGTTCTCTTTCTCATTATCCTGCTTTGGTTTTAATAATAAATAAATAGCTTTCCCCAAGTCAAGTCTGTTTTGCACATAACAGTAAGTTTAAGGATCTTTCCCTGTCCTTATCTCAAACCTCAAGCCTTTTTTCTTATATTATCTCTCCCTATTCCCTTGGAGGGTGGAGGGTGTCAATGAGAGACTGCGTAGCCTGGTTCCAAGCAGGGGCTAAACGACATTACTTTACTACAACCATTGCACTGAATTTTCTGGCTACTCTGAGTATTCATTGGGTCTGTGCATTATATTCAACAGCTTTTGATCACCAGCACAAAGATTTGTTTATTCTCTTGCTCCTGATACCAAGAAGATCAAATGTGGCTTTCCCTCTGGCTAAATTCTTCACCACCTTCTCTACTAAGTAAGACAGTACTCTCTCTCATAATTCCTATTAGCTGCATTTATTACTCTAAAGCTTTTTTTTTTTTTTAAACCATATGAACATTGTAATTTCTTCTCTATTTTCTCAAATTCCAATTCCATTGGCATTTTAAAACCCTAAACATAAGGGTTTGCCCTAATCTCTAGCTTTTCCCTGTTTTTATCAATTATGTATGGATCTTGCTCTCTGATGATCAAGTGATGTGAAACATCAAACTAAATTTTTGTTGTGCTAATGAGATAGAACTATCTGACATTAATGACTTCTATGTCTCCTTGAATTATTCTATATCTCACTTCATGTACAGATAATTTAGCTGATTTATAATAATTCTTAGTATTTTTCAATTACAAAACACTTTCTCTCCTTTTGTCTGTAAGTATATATTGATAAGTTCCCTTTTTTTTTTTTTTACCTACATTAAGGGATATATTAACAAATTCAATTTATTTTGAATTCGTATATATCCTGAGTACTATTCAAATTCTAGTTTGAATATGCTAGCTTCTGCAACTGATGACAATGCTCAGTAATAAATATATTACATTACAAATAGAAACATTTGAAAGGATTTAAAATTGAGGGGTAGTTTTCCATGTTATATTTCAGGTATATGACTGTCCTTTACACATTGCAATTAATCTCAAATGAGCCAAGAACACAACCTAGGTGTTTAATCTTGAGTAGTATGCTTTATTTTGTCCTAGTGATGTGGTAAAATACAAGGTAAATACCATACTGGAAGAGAGTGGCAGCTGCTGAAAGGTAAAGATGAAGGGTGACAGAATTGAACTATAGAGAAGGGGAAAGATCAGCTGAGATACCAAGATTGTTCTAGTCAGAAATAACATCACAGCAATAATTGGCAAATGGATCTTGAAGTTCAGGTTCATCTCACTCAACTTTATCTCACATTGAAGTTTAAATTAGTTAGTTTGGTCTTTTCTAGTGCATATAAGCTAATAATTGCAGAAGCTCTTTACAAAAAAAATGTGTTAAGAAGGAAAGACTAGCTCTTTGGAAGTGCTTGTCTCCAGTCACTGAAATAAGATCCCAGATAAATTGTTGTTTTTAGGTGACTAATGGTAACCTTAGGTTACATAAGACAGAAAACTGAAAAAAGAAGTCTGAGAAGCACAGGAAAAAAAAAAAAAGAGGAAAGAGATGAAATTTTGATTAAAAAAAAAAAAGGAAAAAGAAAAAAGAAAACAGTAGATTTCCAAAGCTAATGGCAAGAAATATGAACTTCATGAATGTGAGAAAGTGGAAGTTGTAAAATAAGATTCTGAGAAATCAGAAAAGAGGTAGCAATGAGTCTGTCAGTATTTAGCAATATGTCTGTCAGTGTTTGTGTGAGGGATCTCAGTGATGGTCCGTGTAGAGCCACTGTGGGAAATTGCAAGCTGCACGCAGCTGTGAGAATGCAAC
Source organism: Tetrax tetrax (assembly GCA_009806455.1). Taxonomy (NCBI): domain Eukaryota; kingdom Metazoa; phylum Chordata; class Aves; order Otidiformes; family Otididae; genus Tetrax; species Tetrax tetrax. The sequence goes on from WHYT01017291.1 coordinate 335,841, forward strand.
GTTGGAGAGGGGAGCTAGGAAGATTGTTATTGAGCAGTATGTTACTGCTGTCCAGGAACCGCTGTTAGCCAGCAGGACACATACTTGGCAGGCCTTGCTGCATGCACTGGCCACACATGCATCAACTCTTCCACTGAGTTTATACCCACTGAGATTATAAACAGAGGCGGCTCAGAGCAGAGAGAGAGAAAGGACTCAGAGCACACTCTACGAGCAACAGGGGATGCCCTGAAGGTGCTGCGCCTACCTCCCTTCTCTGCTCTGACCCTGAGGATAATCATCCTCCTGCTTGGAGGTGTCTCCGGCTTAGTCGGGGTGGTAAGACTCTCACAAAGGGAAAAAATTACACTGGAAACTGCTTATTCTAGGAATTGTAACTGCTTATGCTAGTAACTGCTTATGCAAGACTATAATGGAGCAATAAATACTGTTGTGTTTTTAAATATCATATGTTGGGTGAACTTTGTGCATAGTATTTTGCAATGATTGTGTCAGTATATAGCAGTGATACTGTCAGATTCAGAGCGGACATCAGGAAAAATTTTTTTACAATGAGGGTGGTGGAACATTGGAACAGGTTGCCCAGAGAGCTGGTAGATGCCCCATCCTTGGAAACATTCAAGGCCTGGTTGGTTGAGTCTCTGAGCAACCTGATCTAGTTGAAGATGTCCCTGCTCCTTGCAGGGGGGTTGTACTAGGTGACCTTTAAAGCTCCCTTCCAACCCTAACGATTCTACGATTCTGTGATTCTGTTTAATTGTCTGACGTCTTCATCCTCATTAAACAAAGTTATTTGCCTAACAGCACAAGTTCCCTCAAATGGAACAGGAATACAAATATGGGCCAGGCTCTTGTCAAACAACTACTGCAGAAGTAAGGAATTCTGTCACGTGCCGTCCACTTCAACACTATTTGCATTAACATGACAATGATGATACTTCAATGCAATCTTCTGTTTTTCTTATCAAACCCTTCTGCAAATTGCTTATTGGGAAGATTTCAGCTGTTGATGGAGTGGAAGGAATTTGTTTAAATGCAAGATTTTCTGAATGCCTATCACACTCCTTAGGCAGTCACAAAAGACAATGATTTTTTTTTTTGTCTTTCAGTCTATAATTTATCAATATCAATTCAACTTTACGAACTATGAGGAACAAATCTTTCATTTAACACACACTTAAAACTGATTTTGATTTTTCTGAATTTAAAATGTTTTATAAGTCAGCTTGCATTGTCTTTTTTTTTTTGAGGTTAAAATTATTCATTTAAAACTTTTCATGACTAAAATGTTTTATTCAGTTCAAGGTAAGAGTCTTAAAAAACTCTGGCTTCTTTGAGTGCTTAGAGCAGGAAGCAAGGGAAGCTCCTGCAGTATATGGTTAAACTACTAGTCAATAACATTTCTCCACTTTCACTGGAATCTTTATGAATTACATAAAGACTGTAGGATAAAAAGCTCTTTCAAGATTTTTCAAGAAGTGTTGATTTAGGTTCAATTAAAACAAAACAAAACAAAAACCCAACAAACAAAGAATTCTTAAAAAACTAAAACCTTAGTTTTTCAGGGATTTGATGTTGTTCAGGAAGGATTTTTTTCCTCTAAAAATGCATTCACACTTGGCCATCATTATTCAGGTTTTCTTTAGGTTTTTGTTTCCTTTTTTGTTTGTTTTACTGAAGTATCAGGGACTGGCAATAGCTGGGAGTGGAGTAGTGGGTTCAGGACTTGATACTCAGATGGAAGATGGAAGTGTATTTCCATTCCATTTCTCTTCACACATCATAATGATTGCAAAGTGATTGCAAAGTGATTGCAAAGCTTGTGGAGCTTTCCCAATTCGTCATTATATTAGCAATGATTTTAACTTTTTTTTTTTCTTCACTAGGGCCTGTGAGAACTTTGAAGACTGTCTGGCCATATCTCATCAGCTTGCCATTGCAAGCTCTGCAAGTGTCTGCGGCAGCTTGATTTCCTGGTTCCAATGGCACGTAGCAGTTTAGTCTCTTGAGGAATGCAGTGGTTTGATCTCTTCACTGGCTTCACATAAGGAATCAGAAATAAATTAATGTCTTCCTTCTGGGTTTGACTCCAAAATTGAGATTGACAGTGTCCAAGGAAGGAAGAGGCATGGTCAGGCAACTGTGGAAAGGTATTCAGTGATCATAAGGTCCCATCTCTGCAGGAAACTGTTTCGTAGTGAGTGTTCCAGAATATCTACTGAAGAACAGCCCTTCTTTAAAGATTACTGTAAATGAAATGATATGATATAGCATTCATTACATGTTATAACAATATAATACAGGAATCATAACAACATTCAATGACTACTGCTTCTTGAGATAAATCATATTTCCACAAAAAATAAAATGCCATCTATTTTTATATCATGAAGTAACAAAACTCCACTCATGTCTTTACCTTCTAGACACCAAATTTTACTACCTAGAGCTGGAATCTTAGCTTTAGAATGTATTACCTACATTTCTAAAATATACCCAAAATTTGCTATTCTACAGAATACAAAGTCTTTTTACAGAGATACTGGATGCAAAGAAATGACTGTGTGAAGTTTATTTCCCTATATTTTAAACGGAGTATTACAGATCAGTGCATCACTTCTTCACGTTTCAGTTTTTAAATACTGTGAACAGTGATTATTCATAATTTTTTTCCCCGCTTTTTTTGTTTTACCATATTACGGGTCTTGCTGTGGCTATTTTTGAAATCCATCTCCTGCAATGAAAATTCACCTTATTACACAGAATACTTAAGTTTCTAATTAGGAAAAATGAATTGCAGATATAGATCCCCGGATTGTATTAATATTTCATTTCTTAACTTCCTACATCAAAGATTAATCAGAGGAAAACTTGTTCTGAATAGTAATGAGTCCAAATAGGAAATATTTCAAAGGTATTTCTAAATTGTAAGGGTTACATTACCATGCAAAAGAAAACCCCCTGAAAACTAGTGTATCACATCTGTCTGCAAAAGAAATATTTCTAGTTTTTGTCTCACTGAATCTCACTGGTGAAAAAGGTCTTTCCATTGCAGCATTATATGTTGTAGTTATGATCAAAGACAAACTTTCTTATGAATTCTTTGTCCTCTAGTTGATACAGCCAACTATAACAGGAAGGTCTTCATTTTTATTTCTGCTTAATCTACACTGGCAGCAATCTTGAGGTAGCAAAATTTCTCTTATTATGGCTTCAACAGGCTACACATATTCATAGGAATTTTCCAATTTACAGAGATCAAATACTTCACTGAGAGTGTTTGATTTTGATCAGCGGGCAGTGTAATCTGTGAAGATGTCTCTCTGAAATCTTTCTCACTGTCACCTCACCTTTCTCTTGTAGCAGTTGTCCTGGAAGACTGGTTAGGCTGGGCTGAGCTTCTAGCAGTAATAAGTTTATGACGCTGCTTTTATGTTTCAGAGTAGCTGGGGTAATATATTTCTTTGTTGCTCCAGAAATATAAAGGACTAGATTCTACTTGTAATTAACTAGCTGAGAATTCATTCATGTAAAATTCATGCCAAGCTGATATTCTCTAATGAACCTTCATTCAATACAAGGATATAGGAGAGAAATTTAGCCAGGTGATGTAATTTATAGGTGCTTTAATTTAACACAGTGGCAGCAAATCTGTCATCTCCCTCTGATATCTTTCAGCCTACGACCAGAACTTTAAAAGAAGTTTAAAGATTTTTGTTTTCTTTTGGTTTAGGTTAAATTATTTGTATTCTCTCTTTTAGTTTTCATTGTTGTAAGGACATAATTTCAGATTTTGTAATGTTCCCTACACAGTCAGAGAGAATATTTGTAGAAAAGATAATACAAAAAAGTTTTGGCACTGCAGAAACAGAGAAATATGTATTTTTTTAATCCTCATCTGTTTGAAATGTTCTAAACAACTGCTGCCTAACTGCTGGACATCCATTGTTAGTGTCCTAAATTTTAAAGCTCATTTTATTCGTCTCCTTCAATTTAAAATAAACAAGACTTATGTCCAATTCACACATAAGTTAGAAAGGACTAGGCAACTGTATCAGAACAGAGGAACTGAGGAGGAACACACTTTACTAGATCAGTCTGGTGAAATAGCAGTAGTGAAAGTTGGTTCAACCTATGGATTATTCAGTCTCCAGGCAAGAAAAATGCATGTGGAAGTGTAGATTTTTGTATAAAACACCAAAAGTCAAATAATAGCCCTAGTAGTTCTGATTTTATTAGCAAAAAGAAAGGTAGACACAATCAACAGATTTAAAGATTTTTTTTTTTTTAATTATAGTCTTCCTATTACAAACTGAAGTGTTGTGGGTTTTGGGTTTTTTTTTGTTTTTTTTTCCTGTCTTTTACTGTTAATATTTTTGTTCAGAAAACAGGACTGTGGAATAGAAAACTCGGAGCTAACAATGTAGAATCAAGGATTCTCCCAAGAAAAGGACTACTGTGATGTGCATGATGAATGACAAAAACATTTTCTACAATGTTTTAAACAAATATTCATAACTTGTAATTAAATTACTTTTAACTCAGAGGATCATCACAGTCTGAGAAGTAATGGAATTATATCACTAACTTCTAAGATAAGATACTGTTCATAACAGGGAAGGTGAGTTACTCATCATCAAGATGAGTAAGAATTCGGTTTTTTGGGTTTTTTTTTATGGCAGTGTGTTGAAAAATGACTGTTTTCAATGCTCTGTGCTGAATAATCTGCTGTAAAATAACACATGACACATCTGAAAGATCATTAGTTAATAAATTCCTTATGCAAGATCTAGATATCTTTTAAAGTAACACGTTTCAAGGTGAGTTGATACATATTTTACAGAAATAACTGTGATCATCTTGACCATAAGTTATGCACAGGACTTTCCTGGGTTAGTTCAATGATGTAAAAGGATATTTGACTTTAAAAGTAATCTAATGTTATTTGTATTGCTATTATAAATATGACAGTTTTGGAGAGGAGAAAGTTACCTTTAACTCATTAGTTCCAATACTGTCAGTATGTTACCTGTATTTCTTTTTTTTTTTTCTTTTTTGTAATACAAATAAATTTTATCCCATAAATTTCAGCACATTCGAGAAGTTGATAAATGTAGTTACCTTTGCATTTTTAGCAACAGATTTTGAGAGATTGTGTTTATTAACCTTCTTTTTGGTCTTTCATGAACAGAGCTATAAAGACTCAGCATTTTTCCATGTATCAAGACATAATTGTCTAACTATACAGGATTTAGCCATCAAAAGTAGATATAAATGTGCAAAAGATAGGGAAAGATGAGTCCCTGAAGTGTGTTCTTTCTGTTCTTGGAAGATTTATTCCAAATAAATGGCTGAGTTGGACAGAAAAAAAATTATCACCATATGGTTTATTGGTTAACTCTTCACAGTGTCGTGTATTTTAAGGCCAGAAATTCCATTAGATCATGTAGTTTGGCCTCCTATATCACAAGAATCCTACTGCTTATTCCCATATTGAGCTCAATAACCTATTCATTAAGCCTATGTTTCAGAAGGGCGTTTATCTTTATTTAAAGATGTGAACAATTCAGTACTTTCCATATTAATATTTTTGCAATTTTTACTATTAATGACTGCTATTATTTTAACACTTACAAATAACTCTCTTTTTTTCTTTTTTTTTTTTTGTAGTTGAAAGTAATCTTTTCGTAGCTGTTAATCCACTGTTTTCTGTTATGTCCTTCCTCGCTACAATAAAGACTCATTTAATACTTTATTATATTTCCTCTCTGTTAAGGTATGTACAAATTGTTATCAAGTTACTTTTAAACCTTCTTACTGTGTTATGTCAGAATTTGACTGTGAAACTTTTTTTTTTCCTAATGTTCATCTAATTCTATTAATCTTTTCCCATCCCCTCTCCTACATTCTAGTAGATGTTTCTTACAGTTATATTAAAGCAGAGAAGCATAACACATTAGAAACATAAATAAATAACATAAATAAATTGTCAAGAGTAAAAAAAAAGAAAGTATTACTCTGTAAAAAACTATTACTACTTGGAAAAATGAATGCTTGAAGATTCAAAGAAAAAAAAAAGACCACTAGTTGTAGGATTTCAAATATTTATTATCTTGGTTAAAAATGAGTAAAGTCTGCTGAGGTAATAGCAGTGTACCAGAGGATTTTCCCATAGGTCAAGGGGAGTTTTGAGCAATTGCTCTGAGAAATTAAGAAAGATATATTACAGTGATCTAGCAAGATGTCACAAAGCATGGAAGAATTTTTGGCAGTTAGAGGAAAAGAAACTCATGAAGCAAGCCTGTGTATTTATCCTTCCTTTCTTTTCACTAGTATGGTTGAAGTTTTATGCACTAAAATAATAAATCTAGTTCATATATGTATATCAGACATTGAACTCTGCAAGATGTGATTCCTTTTAGGCAAATTGACTGTTTAGATTCCAAATAAGTCTGTTGTCATTTTTTATCCTGTTGCAAAAAAAATGACATTAGAAGATTCAGAAACTCAGATTATTTAATTAGATAGGTAACATCAGTCTTTAAAAGAATGCCCTTGTGTATAGGAATGACCTCTAACATCTTTTTTTTTATAAGCTCTCAGCCAAAGTCAAAACACTGAATAAAATACTAAGAATATTTTTTGCCTGTAACTCCTTGCTTGTTACAGTATCATTGTATTCGGATTTCTTACAGTGGACTTGAGACTGATTGATTTTATTTACTTGTTTGTTTGTTTGTTTGACATGCCTGAACTGATTATCTGACAAGAAGCTAACAAGGAGGAATCATAATTTAACATCACTTCATTTAAAAAAAGTGTATACTCAAATATGACTAACTTTATATTTAGAATATTATTGGGTTTGTAGTTTTGACAAAGCAGAGCTATGTGCATTTCCCTGTCTATATTCTTGAGCTATGGACCAGAAAAGCAATCTTTTATAGAAACTTTCAGTTTTCTTTATTAGGCTTTGATTTCAAAGAATACCTTGAACTGAAGATGACTCACTATCAGATGTAAGTGAAAATATTTCAGCATGAGTGAGTTTAGATTTCTCTGCTGTTTTCATCCTTGAAGCATAAAATAAGTTGTGGATTTTAAAACTTCTTATAACTACTCATTTAAACTACTCCTGTGGTGATATGTATCTATGGGAAAGCTTTTTAGTCATTGGTTATATAGGAAAAGATGTTATTTTGGGTAAAAAAAAAATAAATTAAATTTCAATGTAATGAAAGGGGGAGCACTTCCTATCACAGACTTAAAGTCTTTATAGCTATTTTATTCTGGGCATGTGTAAAGATTCAAAGTTCTTCTTAATGTCAACTCTGCCTATTTTTACCTGTGGGATGATAAAGAAAAAAAAATATTTTTGGATTGTTACTACCTAATTAGCCATGGGTTTGTTTTTTTTTTTTTTAAAAAAAGATGGTAGGATCAGTCACAATTACTTAGGAATACTTCCTTTCTTTAGTTTAATTTAGTTAGACATCCAGGTAAGTCAGTGTCAAAATATGAAAGTGTAGTTTAAAAAAAAAAATCAAACTGACATGTGGACAGTAGGCTAGCTGTAGCTAAAAGGTCTTGCTTGTCCATTACCATTTTGTAGCTTGCCCTTTAAATACACAATGTTGTCTTACCAAATTTGTTTCTCATGCCTGTGTCACACTGAATGTTTAGAGGTGATACTTTGATGGAATTCTATAACTGGAAATAGCTTAAAAAATATTTTTTTAATTTTTTTTTTTAATTTTCGACCTATAAAAATGTAGAGCCAATTAAAATTCATATATTAAGGACACTATTTTTGTAATATTTTAATACAAGTCTAGAAGCTTTCAGTGAAATCATTGGCAAAGCAGGTAATTAATTTCAGTTGATGATGTTATTAATAAAATTTTAACAAAAAAGTTCATGTTACTGATTTTTTTTTTAATGCTACAGAACTAACACAGCATTGACTTCTATTAAAAAAACATACTGTGCCAGATTATGTGATTTTTTTTCATTGTCAACTTATTGTTTTGTCTAGAAAATCTCCCTAAACTTCATTAAAAGTGCCTGAGGAGTGTCACAAAAGAAACAAGTGGATAAACTGGAGAAAATAAATATTTTAGATAAAAGCTACCTAAACGCATGAATAATTAATGTGCTGGAAACTTACTAGTGAAACTCTGCAGGTATGGGTGCTGAGGATTTAGTTAATATTTTAGGTAAGGCACTAGATCGACAACATTGATATCTGGAACATTTTCAGAGAATATGGAGTTTGATATGATATTGTTTGAGATAGAAGAGGATTCTGAAATCATACAGAAAATGGAAATTACTTTAAAATTGGAGAAATTATAAACTAAGTCACAATATGGACTTCAAGATTGAGTTCTGAGGGCTTGATGAAATTCAACTGCTCAATAAACTCGAAGAAAGACCTTGTTTAGTTGAAAACAGAACAAATGCTATCTGTTGTAGTTATCAAAAGGTGACTGTGAAAAAAAAAAAACAACATAAAATTGAAGAAGCTTATTAAAAAAAAAAACTTATGAAGCTAAGCAAGGCTCTGGAATAAGCTTTAAGAAAAGAAACAGAAAAAAAAAAAAAACAAACCATAAACACTCTATTAGGAAGAGTGATTCCCAAGACATTTAGTGGTGAGGTTGCAGAAAAAGGGCATTGAGGTGACATCCAGCAGACCACACAGCCCTACCCCAGGATGGTGCACCTCACTCTATGACCACTGCACTGGCACACTCAACCTTCCTCCTAGATAGCACAGTCTCACTCATGGGACATTGAAGTTGTGTAATTTGTAAAACTGCATTTATCTTCATACATCTTGTGTATCTGTGATTAAAGTCTTTTTGGTATCTAGGTCCGTTTAGTCTACGCACAGTCATTTTGGTTTTAAACTCTGATATATTTTTTTTCTTACAATAAATGTATATTATCTGAATAAATCTCTTCCAGTTCTATTTTCCGGCAGTATTCAACCCTTTGCTTTCCGTTTGTTCATAGTCTATGTGTTTGCAGAGAGCAGTTTAAAAAAACTTGGCCTTAGAATACCAAAAATACACATTTTTTTCTTGCTTGTTTTAACTTGTATCTCCCATTGTGTTTTATAATGCTCTCTGAGGGAACCGAGTTTGTTTAATCTGCAGAAAAGGAGGCTCAGGGGAGAACCTATCGCTTTCTACAAATACCTGAAAGGAGGTTGTAGTGAGGTGGATGTCGATCTCTTTTCCCAAGTTAGAAGTGATAGGACAAGAAGAAACAGCCTCAAGTTGTGCCAGGTGAGGTTTAGATGGGATAACAGGAAAAAATTTCTTCACCGAAAGGGTTATCAGGCATTGGAACAGCCTGCCCAGGGAAGTGATTGAGTCACCATCACTGGAGATATTTGAAAGACACATAGATATGGAGCTTAGGAACAGTATTATTGATGGACTTGGCAGTGCTAGGTTAATGATTGAACTTGATGATCTTAAAGGTATTTTCTAACCTAAACAATTTTATGATTCTATGATTCATTCAGTTCCTCCTAATTAATATTAGGCTGTACAAAATTTCAGGCAAAGAATTGATCTTTTAGTCTATTAGATATTCCCATTGCACTCTTCAATATTGCAAAATATACCTGTAAGTTGTGTTGTCTTTTTTTTTTGTTGTTTTGAAATATGATTTTTAGAAAGTGCTAGAGCAAACAAGAAGTTTTATATATCTACAAAACAGTTTATAGTATTGTAATGTCTTTATGTCTATAGCAAGTCTTGACTTGCTTACCATTCTTAGATCCTCTTCAAATTCTGTGTATGGGTCTTTTAATATGCATCCATCATCCACAGAGGAACACTGACAAGACAGAGAAGACATCTGTGTTTAAGAATACTAATTTTCTAGACCTCTATTTTGAGAATTCTTATAATAGTGTAATTTCAAACTATTGGTATACAAAAATATAGTAGTAAGTATTGAAAATTCCCAAATTACTAGTAACAGTTTGCAGGAGACAATGTGAGATACAATATGGAATTGCAAAAGAGCAGCCAAAGCAATACAAGCACTCTGTTATTAGTCACTCAAACAAGTTAGAGGGCTAATCATTTGGGAAGAGGTGAATAACTGTTTTAATACACGTACTAATAAGATTATAACCTTGAACAAGTGATATATGCACTTGAATTTTATTACAATTAAAATATTTATATATATATATTATTTTTTAAATCTTGATTCTAAGCTGAGAAGGAAGGAATATCTACAAAAGTTACAAGAGTATATTTTAAAGTTCCTTGAAGAAATATGTGGAACATGCTGTTGATTAGCTCAACAGAAAATAGAGTCTGGTGAAAGAGAAAATTCCTCTGGGACAGAAAGTCTAAAAGGGTGGACTGATTGTTGACAGCAGAAAGTGGAGAGCTTGGAAAGATGATAAATAGACATATTTAATCTGGAAAGGTAAGAGCAGAGAAGAACGGGAATTTCATTTTAGAGGCTTTTAAGTGCACAAAGAATGAGTGAGATACAGGACAAATGATTATTGGTTTTGGTAGTAGCAATATGAAAAATTGACATGAAAAATGAAGGCTAGGGATTGAAAATATATATTAAAAAATCACCGGCAGAAAAGTCCTATCTCAAGTACAGTAGATGAGATTTGATTTTATTGGGTTCTGAAGAAAGAGGAGAGGACAATGTTTTACACATCACTTCCCCAAGACCTCACTGTCAGAGAAGGCAAAGCCTTAACATGTGTTTTAAGCATGTAATGTATGGATACAAGGTCTTCTTCTGTAAGGCAAGCATAATTCTGCTGTAACTGGATTCCTGATTTGTCTGTGTTTGGAGAGTATGTGGGTTTCTTTAGAACAAATGGGATTAAAAGTAACTGTAATAGAGGCACCTCAACCAGAATATTTTTAACAGAGTTAGTAGAAATTGTATGCGTATTTGGAAGAGTGAATACTTACTTCAACTTATTTTTTCTTGAAAAATACTTCTAAGATGCTGGAGAATGTGTGTGTGGATTTGGGGTATATGTTAGCTCCAAGGGGCCATATAGTTTCATATTCTAATAATCATCAGTTTGCTCCTAAAATCATGGAATAGTTTGGGTTGGAAGGGGCCCCACTGTAGAAAGCCACCAAATTTTCAGGCATGAACAGGCCCACTGCAGAAGAGTGAAGAGATCAGAGGATTCAGTTTAAAGTTTCAGACAACAATGAGAAGTAAGAGACTCATTTTATTTTATATTTTGTCAAAACTTATCAAGATAAAGGATTAAAACTTCTTTAAAACAGACAATGTTGGATCTTTTCTGCTGAGAGAAGGTTACTGTTCAGTTTGTTTTAACCCTTAGGGATTGTACAATTCCTTATACATCTGAAAGTCCGAACTTTGGCCGATTATTAAATTCATAGTCTTTAAGTCCTTGTATAAAAAAAGAGTTTGTACAGGGACTACAAACTTTAAAATTAGCATAGACAAATGAAAAGGGAAATACAGAGCAAACAGGGAAATCAATATCACTAATTTTCAGTAATATTTACTGTGAGCCAAGAACTAAAATGAATGAGATGTATAAGAAATATTATTCCCAGAAGATGGCACTCTTGTACTATGTATTTTTGAGTGTAAGTTTAATCACTATTCATGACTCTATATGCACTTCCCTATTTGTCTAAACAATTTAAATATTTATCTGTACACAAAAGATAGAATAAAATGTAAAATATAGTCATCTTCATGCAGCCTTTACTCCAAGAATTATTATTTATTTTGCCAGCAAGAAGTATCACTAATTAAAACGAACCATTATCTTCAAATTAAAATTAAAATACCTGGGCCTAAATATGTTATGCTTAAAAAAATGGGGAAAGACCCACAATAAAGACAACAAAACCCTTAGTCCCACTCTTAAATGGAAAAAAAAAAAAAGTACATACACCCACTCTTAAGCTGATAGTTATATTATTTCTCTCTTCAAAGTGACATATAAAAGTAGAGAAAAATATTGACTATTGGAACGATACAGCAGCAGTTGCAATTTTTGTACAGTTGAAAATGAGGTAGTATACAGGCAAGATGGTTTCAACTATGCAATAAATGACAGTCCCGAGGGCAATGAACCATGAATAGAAGTTTCATTCCTTCTTCAGCAATATGAATTTGATTTTTCAGTTCAGACCTACATTCTTAAATAATTGCATTTATTTCCAGCTATGATAATTTTTAAATTGTATTTTCCAATGTGATATGTATTTTCAGAGTTAAAAGATTTGGATAACTCTTTTGTCTTTAACTGAAAGATCTACAGTCATTTTTCCAAAATCTATGTCAGTCAAACTTCTTGTGGTGTTTAGTCTAAATGTAATTTTTTTCTTTATGTACTAAATTCTGTGATGTTATAACCAAAGTGCTTAAAAGAACATAAAATAAAGGTCTTAGTGTTACGCACAAGGAAGTAGACATTGAGCACAGCAATTACTATAAAGTCAGGAAAAAAAAAGAGACACAATTTCGCAGCTATTATTTAAGCACAATAGGCAATAGATTTAAACATATATATTTGTCTAGTTAATTAATGTATTATTGTGTGAATTAGGAATATTTTGGAAAAAAATATTTAACAAAAACCTTCAACAAAGCAGACCTTTATAAACTGAATTGGAAGCTGACTAACTGAATAATGTCTATCCCTGCAGTATACTTCAGATTTGTTAGATATTTTGTGATGTAATATTGCAAAACAAGCAATTAATGCTGTGTGAATGTAGCTTATTGTTAGTTTTATCCAGATTTGGACACTAGAAGCTATTTAGCTGTTTAAGCATTTTTTGAGGTGTTTACATAGTAATTATTTGTGCAGAATCCCTGCTGGTTTTCTTTTGTCATTGCTGTTGAGCTCATGTTCATGGGGACACTTAATCTTTGTTCAGTTAAAAATTTCTGATCTGGAAATACAGCTGCAGAATGCAGATGACATCAGTATTTCTGTGACCACCTGATTTTCAAGAGTAGAGTTGTAATAGATCAGACTCTTATGGTACTTCATTATTTTTAATTCCAAAAGAGTCTAGGAGACCAAATAAAAAAAAAAAAAAAA
>WHYT01017291.1:348965-365807 GCA_009806455.1 Tetrax tetrax
TAAAAATTGTGCTTTTTTTTTTTTTTAAATTAAAGGTATCCAATGAAGAGTGTAGTACTTTGAGACCTAAGAAACCCTTGGAGTTTTGTTCTGCAGGATACATGAATACATCTTGACATGTTCTGCCTGGCAATGAACAATGAAGGCACATCCCTCCCAAGAAGTGGATGTGAGATGATTCAGGCTTGAAAACTATGTAGTCATGTAATTTTTGTTGTGGTAGTGCAAATGTCATTAGAAATGCTGTTGGAATCACATACATAATTGCACAAGAGACAGACTGTACTATTTTACATGACTCACTGGTTTAGACAGCACTTATTCTGGGATGTGTGCATATTTCTACTTGTTCAGTAAAAAGTTTTATGAGGCTGCACAATTCATGTCCCTTCTCTGAATCTCTTTTAAATCTTCTTATACACAGATCATAAATGCAATAAGTTCAAGGTTAACAAAACGACAGAGAATTTTAAAGCCTATAGGCAAAAGAAAGAAGGATCCATTATATTCTGTCTGAAGCAAGAAGAGTAATATTAACTTCTCTTTTGCTGGTTTAGATCTAATTTAGGTTTATCGATACAATTTGAATTTCATACTGAATTTTGTTGTGTTTTATGCTGATACAAGGTTTGAAAAGTAAAAAATATTTCTGTATTTTTATTATAACAGCAGTAGATATTACTGATTTTTTTTAAAATACATAGTTTTTCTAGAGTAATTTTTAAAATACTTTCGTTAATTTCAGTGACAGTGAATTCCACACTGAAATTCTATACTTCATTTTCAGATTGCCTAGGCTGAGCTTCTCTTTACATCAATTACATCTGAAGTCTTTAATCCTAGATAACCTATGCTATGGATTTTTACTGTACTTACTATGTTTCAAATAGTGAATAATTTTTAGTATAAAGCATAATGCAAACTTAAAGACATTTTTGTATGTACATGTCGTAGTTCAGCTCCGATCAGGACCAGACGATGCAGTCTCTCTCTCACTCCCCCCACCCTTTGAGAGAACAGGGAGAGAAAAACGGCTCGATGTTTGAGACAAGGACAGGGAGAAAATCCTTAAAGTTACTCTTACGGGCAAAACAGATTTGACTTGGGGAAAACTATTCATTTATTACTAAAACTAGCAGGATAATGAGACAGGGAACAAGATAACTTCCCCCCACCCCTCCCTCTTCCCAGGCTTAACATTATCTCTACTACCTTACTGCACCCCGAGTGGCACAGGGAGAAAGAGGGCATGGGGGGTTACGGTCCGTTCATCATGCTTTCTTTTACACTGCTGCGTCATAGTCAGGGGAAGAACTCCTCACATTCCTCCTCTGCTCCAGCATGGGGTCCCTCCCACGGGCCACAGTCCTTCGTGAAACTGCTCTGACGTGGGTCATCTCTTCCACGGAGTGCAGTCCCTCCAGAACGGCTGTCCCAGCGGGCCCTCCACGGGCCACAGCCACCTTCAGGCATCCACCTCCCCCAGTGTGGGGTCCTTCACGGGCTCCAGGTGGATCTCTGCTCCTCCGCGGACCTCCATGGGCTGCAGGGAGACAACCTGCTCCACCATGGTCGTCACCACCCCTGGAATCTCTGCCAGGAGCCGCATTACTCCTCCCCCTCCTTCTTCACTGACCTTGGCGTCTGCAGCTCTTCCTCTCACAAGAAAAGTTCTTCACAACAGGCAGGCAGACGCCTCTCAGAATCAATTCACATCATCCCTCTCCTCTCCTCTCCACCTCTTGCAGCCAGGCCGGGCCGAGTTGGGCCCAGTCGGCCTCCTGGTGAGAGGCAAGAGGTTGAGGCTCCAAGGCTCACGAGGCCTGTGTCTCCCCCTCTGTGCCTCTGCCCCCACTCAGCTTCTTCACATCTTCTCTTCTCTTTTTTTTTTCTGTTTTCCCCTTCTTAAATATGTTATTGCTGAAGCGTTATCACGGAATATTCTGCTACCAATATTCTGCTATTCTGCTTGGCCAGCTGCAGGTCTGCCCTAGGCCCGGTCGAGTCCACTGAACAAAGGGGAGCGACTTCTAGCAGTTTCCTACAGAAGCTACCACCTTAGGTGTCCCTCACTAAACAAAACCACAACAGTACAGAACTCTTACATTTTTATAGATATTGTTCATACATTTTACAGATATATGTATTTATATAGCCGTATAAAGACTACACATATAAACTTCAAATATCACAGATTGATAAAATGTAAATAGTTTTATAATATAAACCTACAAGATATTTTAATATAAAATGCAGACTTCTACATACATAACATGCACATTTCCACATATATGACTATAAAAATATGAATGTCTATGCATTTTAAAAAATGTGCAATAATTTTATTAAAAAAAAATTGTAATGAAAACTGAAAATATCTCAGCTAGAAATAGTATATGAAAGTAGAATAAAAATCTTGGGAATTTTCCATTATATTATAATTGATTACCTGCATGGCAATTCAGAGTAAAATGGATTTACTTATATCATTTTCAGCATTACTAGGACCCAAGGATTCTCAACTTCTAATGGACTACTACAAGCAGTGTGGTCACTGTGTTTTCTTCCCACTTAGCTTCATGATCTTCAGTTATTCTATACAAGTGCATAGAATCATAGAATCGTAGATGGTTAGGAAGGGACCTTCAAAGGTCATCTAGTCCAAACCCCCTGCAAGAAGCAGGGACATTTCCAACTAGATCAGGTTGCTCAAAGCCTCATCCAACCCGGCCTTGAACATTTCCAGTGATGGGGCATCCACCATCTCTCTGGGGAACCTGTTACAGTGCTCTACCACCCTCAGTGTAAAAATTTTTTTCCTAATATCTAATCTAAATCTACCTCCCTCTATTTTAAAACCATTACCCCTAGTTCTGTCACAACAGGCCCTACTGAACAGCCTCTCCCCATCTTTCTTGTAGACCCCCTTGAGGTACTGGAAGACCACTATACAGTCTTCCCGGAGCCTTCTCTTCTCCAGGCTGAACAGCCCCCAACTCTCTCAGCCAGTCCTCATAGGATTCTATGATTCTAAAATACAAAGTAAGTTAAAGCACAGTTCCGTTACTTTTTTTTTTTTCTATATATTTATGAATAGTTCACGTTATTGTATTAGGAACTGATAGTCTCAGAGGTACAAAAGCTCAGGAACAAACTTTCACTACAGCACATTAGAAAAGGAGAATGGGTGACTCTTTACATAAGTAAGAATGTTTACAGCTTTATATCACTTTTTGCTGAATAGTCATCTTATGGTATTGCTTATCAATCCTAACATGTCTTCTTTACTTCGACCAGTTTTACAGGACAGATGTCTAGCTTTGTATTTTTATTTCTAGTCTGCAGTGAGATTAAGGTCTCTAGGCCCTGGCGTAATGGTGATGCTAGGGTTGCCAGACCTCCAAAAGCACTCTTACTAAAATTGTCTATGAACGAAGTTAGTATAGATAATGGCATAACTACTGTTTCACAGAGTAACTGTGCTTGCTTCATGCCTTTGAAATATGCTAGTTTTCAAAGTATCTAACATACCACAGCCAATATTGTATAATAAAGAGCACCTTTTCTTCACCAAGCAGACAAGTTTTTTGTTGTGTTCAGCTCTGTAATATGTCAAGCGTAACCTCATGCCTCAATTTTAAGTTATAGCTCTTTTATAAACCCAACCTGGTTGTGAATAAAGTATTGGAACCTTTTGCTCATCTTTTAATTACTTCCTTAATGTCAGAAAAAAGTGAAGTGTAGGAACACAGAGAAAAATATTTCTTTCCCTAGCATGGGATGAGTATGACAGCATATGCAACTATTTGACACATTCTGCTGCACTAAAACTTAATATCCAGATCATCTTTCAGTTCCTGACTGGGACCAAAATGGTTAATATGTAATTACTTTTCGCAGGTTTTCTCACACGCTTGTAGACTCAACACAGAGTTTATGTATTGAGGTTTGATTGTTTACTAGAGCCACTAAGGGTTAGAAATAGCTTTGTATCTTGGCTGAGTTGGCAAGTAGAGTAACTTACTAATAACAAAGATAGGACAGAAGACGTCCATTTCGCATAGATTTAAGGCAGCCCAGACAGAAATAAATGCAGCTACATGAACACCCAGAAACTGCCTTCTAGATGAGGAAGTCTTTGAACTAAAAATTATTAGAAGTTGTGAATATACTTGGAAGCAGCATTTCTGTTTGTCCTCATCTTATACTCTTTTTCCTTGTCATCTGCTTTTGAATTCTGTTAGAGACAGGAAAAAGTGGGCTGAATGGACCTTTGATCCAAATTTGTAAGCCTCTTTTTTATGTTATGTTCCCAGCTGGAAGCCAGAAAATAGAAATGGTCTTCCAGCTTTAACTTCCACTGTGGAAATAATTGCATTTGAAAAAAAAAAAGAAACCTCGAAGAGTGGATTGAATCTCCTGAATGTTCTCTGATGTGCACTTCCTTATCATTTTCAACAGCCAATTTCTCATATGGGCAAAATAAACTTTTTCTGTGTTGTAAGTGTAGAAGTCTACTGTTGAGGAATATAGCAGTTAGCATGATTTAGGCTTATTTAGCACGGCTCTTGGCATAAGCCCATGAACTTTCCTTTTGTTTTAGTAGAAGGAGGTGAAATATGAGCAACCACTTGTCACAAATGCGAAGATAGTGTGCTCAAGGAAATAGATAGCCAAGCTGTTCAAACAACCTGTTGATAATCTAGAAGTGCGAAAAATGCCAGAAGGGTCAGGAACAAGCAGATTCAGAGTACCAACAACAGGGACAGCAAATCTGGAAGTGCTGACATCACGTGAACAGGCTATCCTAGCAATAAGGACACTGAAGAATACTGGGATAGTCAAGAGTTTCTGGAGAATATTCTGTAGAAGGAACCTCCACAATCCTGCACTGGGATCCAGGATCACCTCTGTAACTTTGAGGGAATACAGGGAACCAAAAAGAGCCCAGTGGACCCCATGGGCCTGCCTCATGACTGTGCAGTACAGCTGGTACTGCTACAATGACCTGTCCAATCTCTCTCCAGAACTGTGTCATCTCTCCTGCAGGATAGGAAGAACACGTAAGAAAATATTGCACTAAACGGCCTAACTGCACCATCTCCCCCCACAGCACAGAAAAGCAATGTAATTTATAAAATTACATGTATCTGTTATTAAAGTGCTCTAGAATCCAACTCCATTTAACTTCCCCAATGTCATTTGGTCTTAAACCATTTTAAGGAGAAATAAATAGCTCCCACAGATTATCTATATGCAAACAACCATAAATCAAGGGAGCAGACTATAGACTATAGACATCAAGTAACAATGTGGAATGGATAAGAGGAGAAATCCGACAGTACCAGCTCCAGTAGGGCTGGGTTTTTTTTTTCATAACACCAGGCTAAAGAAACATCCATTATTTCTATAATGGTGTTACCTATGTCCGTTGCATTACTGAACAAAAAAATTCTTTACCAGGCTACAAATTATTGGAACAATCTTTACAAAAATTGTCTGTCACCAAAGTATCACTTTCTAGTTCTAAAATGGATGCCAGTGGCAATTAAGGCAATTCAAGCTGCTATTGCCTTACTACACCAAATATTTATGTTTGGTTTTAGCTCTGCTATATGCAAACTAAACAGTAGTAGACAGTCTAAAGTACCATACAAAAAAAATTGCAGCTGAACTTCAAGAAGTAAAACTGTTTGAAAGTAAGGAGATTTCTGTGTATGTTTCGTAATATTCACCAACGGCCTTCCCCCACCACCCCCCCCCCCAAAAAAAAACCCAAACAAAACCACATGCTCTTGGCCAACATTTTTCTTTGCAAATTGCAGCTAATTCCTTTTTCTATACAGAGCAATATGATCTAATCCTGTAGTTCTCATTTAGATAAAACAAGAGTTTAAACACTTAAACTTTCTGTGTTTTGATTATCTGTGAACATTTTAACATCTAGCATGTCAAATGAAATAAAAGTTAGTTTGCAAGACTAAGAATTTGCATCCTATTAAGCCTTCCAGGTCTATTGTTTAATGTATAGTTACTTCAAGAACTTCCTGATTATCTTACTTCTCATGGATATATTAGAAATATGAACTGTGCATATAGCTTTTGTGGGCAGTGAACTCGGTTTGTAGGCTATAAGGGTGTAAGGGTTACTCTTTGGTGTGCAAAATCACCCTGTTAGTTTGGTATTGAGCTACTCGTGCTTTTGCTAACTGCATGCACATTCAGTGCTTTAGTAACCTAAAGGCATTTGTCAATACCTAGTTCTTGGGAGGGAAGGAATGAAGCTTAATTGATATATTGTGGTTAGCAGCAATTTAGGAAGAGGAAGTTGTCTTCTGCCACCCTTAAGAGAAAAGATAATAAAAGGATGCAGTGTGCATTCTAAAGACAAAATAAATTCACAGAGTCATATTTCTAGTTAATCAGTGATGCATTTATTTATTTATTTTTATTACAATTTCCAGTGGTGGTTGGATACTTATCTTTGTTTTATTGATTTTGAAGATATCTGAGGGAAAGCAAAAAGAGTCAGAAAGAGAAGTCGGACTGTGACATTTCTGTAGGCTGCATCCTGAACACTTATAAAAGCATCATTCTGAAATGAAGTAATTCCTTCAGAATGATGAGAGTTTCTGTCCTCTAGAAACCCCACAAAGTAAAGTTACAGCAACTACTGGACACTCATTATAGCATAACTATATTAAACTTTTCTTATGCCAGTCAAATTCCTCCTATAAACATCTCCTTACTTTTTAGATCATGCTTTAATTTTGTTTTATAGTTTTTCTGGTTACTTAAAAAAACATTGAAAACACAAAGACACCGCAGCTAAGACATTTGCAGAGTATGAAGTAACTATGGAGAAATACTATTGTCCCCTCCAGTTCAATGAACTCTGCTCTGATACCTAGCAGGAAAAACAAATAAACAAAACCCAAACAAGCAATCAGAAAAAAAAAAAAAAAAACAACCCCACACTGTATCTCACATCGAAAAACCTGAAAAAGAAGGATAAAGATTATATTAAAAAATATCTGTGCTTGTGGTGAGTGTACTAGCTCACTTCAACATTGCATAAGGTAACAGTTACATCTTTTCACTTCAGCTGAGAAAGAGCTAGAGCTATGGGATCCATTAGTTTCATCCACCCAGGGAAACTAAAGTGAAGAAATTTCCTTGTGGTATACCAACTTTAGCAAACATGAGCCTGCTCAGCTCATAGTCATCCAGCAAAGCCCACTGAGGACAAACAAAGCCCCTACAAAATCATAACCTGATGTGTAGTACCTTAGAGGTGGAATGTATTTTATAGTTGAAGATTATTGCTTTCCCGAGTCTCCTGATGCATGAATAGCATGAATAAGTGAGATACAGTAACAGAAAATGTTGTGTAAATATTGAAATTCTTTTGCTATACTTACCCTCATGCTGCATTAGATTAATTTTTAAAGTTTGCTTTAGACTTGCTTGCTGTAAGAGATCTCAGTGCTTCTTTGTTTCCAAAATGTGTGGAAAGATATGAGAGAAAGGAGTTTAGGTATGAAAAAATCAGTTCTGTGTGTACAGAAAAAAAACAAAACAAGTATATATTTAACAACCTCATCAACTACTGTAAAGCAAAGAATCTTTAAATTTTGTGTCACTCCCAGGAGACCGACAAAGATGTTAAAAATGAGTTAATTTAACCAATATTTTAGCCTTTCCTAGGACTGACACTAAAATGGTTTATTCAACATTCTTGATATGAAAGAAAAAAAATCTCATATAAGTAAAGTTAATAGTTTAATATGCAACAAGTCGGTAACATTTAATATGTAAACTTTAACTTTTTTTCTTCTGACATAAGTAAAATATAGTGTTTTCAGAATTTTTCTTTCATAGGCTCTTGAGAGGAAATACAGATTCTAGCAGAGAATCCATTTAATTTTCTTGGTCATTTTACTGACAAGAAATAACACTTTAAAATAACTTTGCCCATCTCCTTTATTAGGGTTTCAATTTTGGTGGAGGGTTCTAAAACTTTACAACATTTGTAACCACCTAGCTTCATAGATGTTATTGCTGAATTCTTATATATTGTGTATAGCATAAAGACCCTAAAAAAAAGCATAGCAATAACAGGCTGCCTCTAAACAGTTTTTTTTTAAATTATGATGGAAAAAAAAACCAAAACCCAAACAGCTTCTTGATTTAACCTTCAAAATTCTTTTAAAGAGCTGTCAAAACACCAACACCAGAACTTTTAAAGGGTTTCAAATCTATTTTTAACCTCACAGAATTAGTCTACTTAAATACTTGGTGAGCACACCAAACCACACTCCCTGTGTCACCTTGTAGCCTCCTTGTTAACTTTCCATTTTTCAGGGAAGGTTTTCAATGGAATTTTTTTAGGATCTTGAAAAAAAAAAACCAAAAACTCAGTAAAGCCACTTTTATACACTGAATGTATAACAAATATATTTAAATGCACATTAAGTCAGCTTTGTGCATGATACATAAATGAAATCACAGCCTATCCTTCACAATTACTTTTTCTCTAGATGGCTTACTGTATGCAAGTGTCTTTCTGGGGATGCTCTGGGGATGCAGACTGTAATACAGACAACTAAACTTTAAATTCTGATCATATGGACTATTTTAAGACTTTCATACCTTGCCAACATGTTCATACAGATTTCATTGCAATGTTCTGCTTTTACACGTACTTCAGCATAATAATATTAATCCCATTTCATCTGTGGTATTTAATGGGATAAAAGATAAAAGAAGCAGCAAAGTACTACAGCTAGACAAAAAAAAATCAGTGCACTTTGCAGATGGGGTTATAAAATGTTCTCAGAGGATCTTGACTCAAAGCCACCATCTGTTTTTACTGAAGCTTAATATGAACATATTATACAGTCACTTCACAAGTAAAACACAAGACATCTTGCAAGTTTTCAATGTTGAAAACAAAGTCACACAGCACAATTCATTTGTACTTAGAATTCACCAAGAAAATTCAGAATAGTCAATATCTCTAAACTTGCAAATCATGGAGAAGGTAACCTTTTATGGCAAATTTTTGAAATTATGTGGGAAATATAGCCAGATCACTTCAGTAATAAATAATGTGAGTTGTAATGATGGACAATAAAGCCCAAGGTTTGACTGGGTTGGATAAAATAAAGAAAGCATGAACACTCTGAGTTTTAATAATGTTGTTATTCTCTCTCTGCAATCAGCCTACCATAGCTTAGTTCTACCGCCTGACATATTACATCGTTCGTTAGGCGACAGTTGCTAGCATTCAGTGGTGTTGCCTAGAGAAAGGGAATTTTTTTCAAAAAAAACCATTCTCCCTTTTCTCAGCATAAGACTATAATTGAATGATCATTCTCAGCTGCTTATTTTTCTCTTCTGGCTTGTCTACTGGCAATGCTGGTTTTTTTTCCTATATCTTTTCCCTGTCTAGAAAGTAACACATACCTTACGGTTAGGCCCAATGGTTACAGTGAGACTGCACACAAACTTTTACTCCATGTTAAGAGAAAATGGTAGGAG
This sequence comes from Tetrax tetrax, assembly GCA_009806455.1. Classification (NCBI taxonomy): domain Eukaryota; kingdom Metazoa; phylum Chordata; class Aves; order Otidiformes; family Otididae; genus Tetrax; species Tetrax tetrax. The sequence goes on from WHYT01017291.1 coordinate 358,509, forward strand.
AAAAAAAATAGAGAGATACTCTTAAATAGCAACGGGAAAGCATATTTAAAACATATTAACTGTTCTTGAAAAAAGTGCTTTGTGAACTGATCACAAGGCACTGTACGCCAACTGTGATCAAATGAAAGCATTAGAGTCATGTCAGTCATAACACTGAACACCAAATTTACAAGCTGAGTCACAATAAAGGTGAATTAACCAGGGCATAATCTCATACTTCTTTCAGAACTCAAGCAAGAGCTTAACTGGTGTCACACTGGTGCTGCATGCATGAATTTTTAATAGGTTGGAAAACAGTTACAATATTAAGCTCTTCAAATCAGAAAAGGAGAAAAGCTAAATAAAAACAAGCAAAGGCTATGCAAGCAGAAGATGTAGGAGAGTGAAACAAGAATACGTCATACTTAATATTACTTGAGCTTCTCATAACTTTAGATTACTTCTTGTTATGTGATGGCAGAAGGGAAGAGGAAAATCTCTTAGTTATGAGATAAACGAGGGGTGCAGAACAAATGAAGCAAAAGGATTAATTGTGTCACTTGTACCAGAAGAGTAGAAAACCAAACTAGAAGGAAAACGAGGCTGGAAGCAACCTTGAAAGGTCGTGTATTCTCTCTCATTGTCTGAAATTATATTCCTGTATCAGCTATCTATATTCCCTACAAATATTTATGAGAAAATACTATCACTGCTGGAGATTTCATAACCTATCCAAACTACTTACTCTTTGCTTTACTACATTTAAAATTGGAAAATATGTTTTCTAGGGCTAATCTTCTGTACCTTTTACTGTGTTTTGAGACCATTACTTATTGTTCTATTCAAAATACACATTAAATATTATTTGTTACATCTCTCTCTGTAATTCCTCTTAACTCATTGAAAATCACTGGTAAGTCATTGGCATCATCCAAATCATCAATGAAAATACTAAGTAATCTAGGCAATTAGCAATAGTAGGAAATTTATTCTTAATCATAAAAACAAGGAGATTTTTAAAAATCTTGAAAATACCAAGAAGTCTTAATGAATAACCAGTAGAAAGAAAGAATTAACAAAGGAAGAAAAAGAAAGAAATTATCTGGGTCAGATCAGACTGGTAAGAAGTAGTTTATTGGTCTGAGGCTGAATTGTAGCGCCGAGGCTGACAACAAGCTTGGGAAAAAGGAAGTGACATAGAGGAGAACAAGTCCATAAAGAAAAGATGATTGAAATAGGAGCTGCAGGAAAGAAAGAGAACAAGAAATTAGTCCTCAATTGGTTCTGAACAAGTTAAATTTAAGCTGATAGCATGAACCAGGAAGAGATGACAGAGGGAGACCAAAACAGAGAGGGAGGAGCAGAAAAAAATTGTATGTGAGATATTACCATAACAGCTGATAGCCAGAGAGACCTTTAAGAAGAATTAATCACTGTCAGGAACCATCCAAAACAAGTGAAGGTGCCTAAGAACAAAACTTTTTATGTTCTTTCATTATCTGGTTACTATTTTTGAATGTACATTTTGCAGTACAGATAGAGCAGCTGAAATTGTATCTTCCCCTGTAGTATGATTAGTTTTATAATTTAGTACCTTTCTTTCTCAGTAACTCCAGTGAAACAACAGGTTACTGTTTTACAAAAAAATAAACACGTGATTATTCATGTAGCACCTACAATACATAAAATTTAAATTTTTAAGGTTGTAGACTCTCCAAATTTTCACTCCACTTCAACATGATTTTCTGTTTAATTATTGGGAAAAAAAAAAAAATTACTATTCACCTACACTGTTCTTCAATACAGCACACTTGCTCTTTGCCCTTAGACCCAGTTGCCAGCATCAAAAAAAAGATAATTTAAAAAGAGAATACTTAATTTTGTTAATAAAAACGTATCATTCTCTTGAGCAGCCCTTCAAATGGGCAATATAATAATGAGTCTTAATTATTTTTAAGCTTTTGCTGATTTTTTACCAAGTCTACTAACACCTTTAAAATAAGGTAGATTTGTTCCTTATCTTATAAACATTCAACCTGTCATTTAAAAATATATATAATTTGTTCTCATAGTATTTTGACAGCAAGGACTGTATAGATTCTTGCTGCATTTGATGGCAACCTAACTTTTCACTGTTAAAACAACATGAAATGCAAAGTAGTATTTCTGATTTGCTATTGATGATTGCTAACTTTGTGCAGTCTGATCATGGAGCCTGAGAAAAGACAGCAGGATTTTTCCATTAGCAAAGATGTGAAAACTAACTTTTAATTGCAGGGAAAATTGCAGGACATATCACAAAAGATGTTTTGCTTTGATTGTATCAGCTTACTGATGGTATGATAAACGATACAAATGTTGAGAGGTTTTTTTTTTTGTTTATATAAATACACCTCATCAGCCAATTTTTTGAATAGAAGCTACCTTTGGAACATGATGTCAGCTCTCCCCCATGCCCACTGTGCTCTAGTTAACTGAACTGAACTCCCACAGTTCTGCAGTCATGAGAGAAGAAAGCAGTCCTAGAAGTTAGTTGGCCAAGAAGCTATGAAACAATACCTATCACAGCGTCATGAAGTCTGTTCCTTCAAAGTAAAGGAACTTAATTAATAGATAAATGTATTATAAAATTTGCCAGTCTGTATTAGGCTGATATAATACAGGTATTCTTCTTATGTTCTTATCTCAAACATATTTTTAAATTGTTCTATGTTCATCTGAGAAAACTGACATCTAAAAGATTGTTACATTATCAAAATAAAGTTCCATTACAAGGGCTCAAAGGAAGAAAAAAAAAAGCAAATTGTGTGTGTGTGTGTGTGTGTATCTGTGTCTGTGTCTGTGTCTGTGTCTGTCTGTCTGTGTCTCTCTCTCTCTGTGTCATAATATCCATAACCACATGTGCATGGATATCATCCATGAGAACAAATCAACATGACATAGAAGAAAAATACAGTGTTGAGTAAAAAGTGTCATTGTTTTAATAACCAACCTCAGAAATGTAGTTTTTCACCTTGTTTTTCATAAGTTCCTATGAAGTACTTTTGTCTATTACATCTTCTCCTCAGACCAGTATTTACCTCAGTTGTACTCCAGAAGGGAATTATTTACTATTGAAGGGAAGTACTCAAAGCTAGGGTGTTTATTTCAGCCAAGTTTATTCCAGCCTTGTCCATATAGACAACAACTCCTGTATTTTATGATAATTCCCTGTCTCCCTATCTTTGTGCTATGTGGCCATGCAACAGCCCCAGGGGGAGGGAGGACAGAAGGTAAAGGAACAACAGGAACATTTCTTGCAGCGCAGGTGTTACTATGTTGTGCCCTGTTGAGATAAGAAAGATGCAGACAGTACATAAAGCTGTGACTATATACTCCTTCCAGAAGTCAGTGCTTCATCTTTCTTATTGTTTCTATTTTTTTTGGAATTTCCTGGTAGTAAACAGGGTAAGTGTGGAATAAATTATTTCCTCAAGTAATGAAGAAAAAAACATAGAAAATATACTACATACCCCAATTTTTATTTTTTTTCTTGGAATTTGAAGTCTCCAAGGAGCACCTCACATTCTGACATAATTCCTAAAATATTAAATTTACTTCTTCATCACCCTGGAAAAAATTATACTCTAAAATTACATATATCTATATATATGTATTACATGTGTGTATATATATATATGTAGATATTTTCTTTCTGACTCCTGCTACTTACATACATGAGAAGTATGTTTCATGCTAACTATTGTCTTTAATGACTGCAATAGCTAAATAATTTTAATTGTCTTATTCCTGAAAAGACATATTTAGTAGAGCTTTTTGACCAATTCTTGTGGGAATGTGTTAGCCTTAACTGTAGTAAAGTAACAATTCCATCTTTAATTGCAGTGGTATTTGAATGTTCTCCTAATACAATGCATTTCTATGATGTATACTTAATCTACCAGAACACTTCAGTTAGATTGTCTGAGAGCCACACTTAGAAATACGTAATTTGGGTTTACCACATCAGAGCACAGTAATTCAGTAAATCATAAAAGCACAGATAACTAGTGTAGTCCAAATAAAACCACAGGTCCTCTGCTATGAACAACTGCTTGCAGATTTTGAAAGTGCATGTTACCATCCAGGACAAACCATGTACAAGAGGCAGAATCCCAGCCATTTTTTTTCTGTTATACAAGTTAACAAACCTGTCACTTCTATCATCTTATATCTGTGTAGAGAAATAGAATTGGATGTTTTGAGTTTATCTTTTACCCATTTCTTTCCACAACTAAGCAGAAATATGAATACATAAAAAAAAAAAAATTTTTTTTTTTTTCACATAGGAGAAAATTTGGTCCCATAGCTAGAAGAAGAAACCATACTTTCAAGAAACAAAGTGTGTCATTCCTACTCACCTTTTAATGCCACATTTCATTCCTTCATTCAGCAGGAAGGAAAGAAAAGAAAAGAAAAAAGAAAACAAAACAAAACCCCCATGTACCCCTTCGTATACAGTGATGTCTAACTTTTCTTTAGAAGTTAAGTCACTGTAACTTAAGTGAATGTCATTACACAGATAGTTATTCAAGCTGGAACTGTCCTTGACAGCACTGCACAGGGCAATCTTTCCGTAAGAATAAACAATTCTTGAACAATTTATAATCTATTAGGCACAAACATATTTTTTTGTCAGCATGAGGCATGCATGTTTCTCTTCCAATTACTTTTATTCCTTACACAAATTTTTATGAATGTTTATCAAGGACAAATCTGAAGAACTCTCATTCTGTGTCTGTATGAATGCTCTCTTCTCTCTGTCTTTTATGCTATTTCAGCACAGTCAGATGGTACCAGCTCCTTTAATAACCTGAATTTCAGTTAAGTTTCTTGCTGAGTCTCTAACACCACACAAAAGCTATTAGCATTCATGAACCTTCAATATCAGCACTGTACTGTCGCCAGTGACAAAATTTGAGAAGTCTCTGTCATATGTAGAAATAGAGCAACTTCTTTCCCAAATAGTGAAACTGGGTAATAGCAACTTTTAGGATAATCAGTATGTTTTCCTCTGGCATAAGCATAGATGAAATGTGCTCAGCAAGCTTACCCCACTGCAATGTAGTTTTCACTCCATGAACCTTGCACAAGACCAAATGTTGTTAGATGCCATAGAGAGGATCCATTAAGCACTCAGGCCAAACAATTAGTTGTACATGTAAACTTTCCGCTAAGTGTGATTTCCTCTTGATTACATTTAGCTTGATCTTTTGTTATGCAGTGTGACCTGGTTCCTACCCATATTGCTAGAGTGCCCCTCAACTCCTATCTGGACTGGAATCTACATTTCCTGTGAACAGCAACCAGGATGCATAGGGCTACTGTCCATCTCAGTACTCACCTTAGCGTAGGCAAGACACAGGAAATAAATTGAACGTGTAAGTAATCTAGATGTGTTTTAAATATATATAAACATAAAAAACAATCAACTGTTTAAATAGGCTACCAAAATGAAATATTGTGTATTAATTTGAATGAACTCAGCAAAGGAAGTGAAATTAAACTGAAAAGCTTCCTAATAATATGCTTTCCATTACTATTAAAAAATTTTAAATGCCAAGTAACTGTAAGATGATTTCAGGATATATGCGTCAAATACCTTCTTGGAAAACTACGTGACATACCATTATTTTCTGTATATTTATTTCTAATAGGGAATGGCTAGTTGCAGTTCAAAAGTGAACTACATGGTGTCAAATAGTCCTAAAACCCAAATGTGAAAAGTTTTCTGTTAAAAAAATAAATGCATTTTTAAAGGATCTTTATACTTCTTTAATGTGCTTGTCTGTTCACACCATAACTAACTGAAGCCAGGTTAAGACAGGTCGCAAATACTTGTGGAATCCAAACAAAAGTAAGAAATCAAAGGAATATCAATATATCACTTTCCAACCTCATAATAAATCAATGTTATAAGCAGCACTTCACATATTCCAATAATGATAGAGAAAAACAAAAATTAAATTTAATTGTTAATAGCTGCCTGAATTGATGGTGTGTCTATGAGCATATAGACAGACAAAACAACAGAGACAAAATGAAAGAGCATTGCTTCTAAGTCTCTTGTTCACCCAGAGGCAAAGGCAACTCTTTTAAAAAGTGTTACTTAAACAGAATTGAGGAGAGTAAATAAAGGACATTTCAGTAAAAAAATAGAGAGATTTTGAGTTCTTTCTTCAGATTTCTTTAATGAGACCCAGGTTAACTCCTTGTCCAACTTAAGCTTTAATGCGGTGAATCATCTTCATGCGGTTAAAGAGCCAAACCAAAATTACTTTTTGCTGTCTTTAGCCTTTGCTCCCCTCACTATGTAGTCTGCAATATATTTCCACATTGTGAACAGTTGTTTTGGAAAATAAAAATTGCTTTTTACACATGGCAAAATCTGTGACACTACACTGAGGAAAAAGGTTTAAGTCTTGCTCTTTCATGCATCTGTCAGAATGGCAAATTTAAATAAGTATTCATTTTTAATATATATATTATTTGCATGTACATACACACACATGCACACACTGCAGTAATGAATGCCCATAGAACACCATATTGCAAACCTAAGCACTGATATTTATAAAATACCATTATGAAAGTTGCCTATGTAGCTTTAATTTAATCTCCTTGTGAAAAAAAAAAAATGTTATCTTTTTGTCATTATTTGTGCAATGGACATTGTTAGATTTATTTACATTCAGCAGAAAATAAATAATGCTCAGTATATTTGCTCTATTTTCTCGGATTTTTTTCCCTGTCTCATATGTAGTTCATAATTTTAATAATTAGAAGCTATTAAACTAGTTCTGAATACAAAATAAAAAGGTCAGGAGCAAAAAAAAAAGACATATAAATTCCTAACTGTAGTACTGCTCTGAAGTTCAAATTTTACAACAAAGAACTGAGATATAGAGAGATTAATATAAAACTGTACTTTTTTTTTTAAGTGCCCAGTCTAAGACGTCTCAGACATTTCAAGCCTGATTAGCATTTTGTATCAGTGAATAGTGGTAGAATGTAATTGATATTATTTGTAAAAGGGAGTTTTAGTCTGCTTAGAAAATCTGATCTTTATATCTCAAAACTCACACTCAGAAAATTGTTAACAGTTAAAAAATATATGTCATAAGTAATGATGGTGATGTCTGAGCATGAAACAACTACGTATAAGAAGAAACAACAGAATTTGACTAACTAGAAAAATAAATAAATTCATTACTAGGATATAGAATCATAGAATCATAGAATAGTTAGGACTGGAAAGAACATTTAAAGGTCATGTAGTCC
>WHYT01017291.1:366095-381794 GCA_009806455.1 Tetrax tetrax
CAGGATAACTTTTTTTACTTGCTCTTAATTTTAAAGTTTTATTCCTTGTCTTTTCTAAAGTTCATAATTTTCTTGTTGAATTGTAGTTTTTTCCTTTTCTTTTCCTTCCTTTTTTTTTTTTAAAAAAAAAATAGAAATATAGTTAAATGTTTTCATGTACTCTAAAATACACAAACTAAAAATTCCCTTTAAACATCAAAAATAGATTGAAGAGTTTGTAGAATTTTTAGTGCAATTTTCTATGTTACACTGTTGAAGGTGACAGATTTCTAGGGAGTAATAAATCAAATTAAAGAAAACTTCCAAGTTGTTTTAGTTACCAGGGCCCAGCTTTTTCTTTTAAGGTCAACAGGAAATTAACATAGACACTTTCACTGTATTCAAATCTGGAAGTCCTAGAGCAAGACCCTTTAGCATTTTTTAATTTATTGAGGGGTGGAAGATGAGTAAAATTAGCTACACATGGACTACCCTGACCAAATCGGGGGAAGGTTTTCCATTAAGGCTGCAACCAGGCAAGGAGAAATATTTCCCGTGTTTCTGCTGGACAAGGAAAGAAGTTTCTGGCTCCCCTTCTTGCACATGATTTGGTGTGGGCTACACTCCGTATTTTTGTTCTTAACTGTTCCTTTTGATTCCAAAGGCAGTCTGCTAGGTTCTGTTCTTCTTTGCAGGGAGAAAGTAGAGAGAGATGATGGTGACAAATTCCTGTAAATGGCATGATGGCAAAAGTAGTTCATTTTAAACTTACAAAGGGCAGAAGGATACCTGAAAGAACCTTCCACCTTTTGTGGAAAGATGACCATTACTCAGAGGCTAAATAAAGCTTATGTGACCATCATTACAACAGCTGAGTCTCTGGACTGGGCAGGATTTCCCCAAGGACTACCAATAGACATGTATCAGCTCTATTCCAGCTTTGAAAGTTATGCTACTTGACATCAACCTGTAAGAATGGTTTAGTATCTCAAGGAAGTGTAAGTCATGGGATAGAAATGCATTTTCTTTTGGGGACAGGAAATGAAAGTACATCAATAATGGAGATAAAGGCCTACTGCCCAAATACTTTGGGAATTCCTTTTTTTTTTAATACCTGTATACAGAGATTATTTTTTTTTTGTGCGTTTATTTCCCAAGTTGATGGTATATCTACTTTAAAGTACCTTCTATATCATCTTTTAGTAATAGCCTTTATTACTTCTTACACTTAATTAGATAAGATTCACTGATTGGATAACATATTATTAAGAATCCAAGAAAATATTTAAGAAAGGCTCGAACTTCAGAGATTCAGATAGGTAAATTTAGATATCCACTAAATAAGTATCTATACAACAGCTAAATGTCTAAACTCACTCCAGTCAAAAGGCACATTCAGTACAGTTAATGAATTCTAAACATATTAATCACATCCTAGAGCAGACATCTACATCTGGTGAGCTGAACTGCTCTGTACAGTGAGTGTATCAACTAGGAGAGGTGCTTCAGTTGTCTAAGCATTAAACATCTACTGTCTTTTTAGGTGTCCTAGAATGTCTTACCTGACTAGAAGGTGATGATGCATACAATGATCCAAATGATGTTTTGTTATGTTGTGTCTAACCTTGCCAGCCATTTGCAATGTTTCAAGTGTCTGGAAGACTCTAAAATGACAACATGTATTTATAACAGGTTTAGGTGTTTGAATCCCAGGCTAAATCCTACTTCTAAGTCTTAATTCAGCTGTACGTGCATAAGGGTCTAGTGTCCTTTGACTTGTCCTGTGATGTCCTGGCTGATCTTCAGATGCTGTTACAGAAAGGCCTGAATCTCTTCAGCTTGAAGTTTAAGCTTTACTTTTCTCACTTTTCCATCATGTTGCAAATTTAAGGTATTTGCCTGTAGAAGTCAAATGAGTACATACTGAATTCAAACCTTGAAGATGGTATTTTTCATTTTAACAAAACCATTTTTCTTCAGAGTTTCTAGGAACTGTAAATTAATTCAGAGAATCTGAAGGGGAATTCTTTTTACATTTCTACACCTCTGTGCAAGCGAAGGCCTTACTCTAAAGTAATTTTAAGATTTGTGAACACTGTAATAAAAGCCATCTTAAATATACAGTTCTATTATGGATAAAATAATTATTGGCTGACAAAGTGTTATCCAGTACAGATGTGGCATTTTGCATGAAGCTGAAGTGAAGAAACGCTTATGTCTAATAGAAACTTCTATGCTGATCAGAAGCAGAGTGTTTCAGGAAATGGTGATGAAAATAAGTTAGTTACAGAAAAAAAAATATGGGAAAATTGATTGCTTACTTTATAGAGAGATGAATAAGGGCAGATATTAGAAAAAATATAAACAATGGATATAATATAGAAAAAGTATAGTGGATCAAGAGCTTCTGGGTTTTTTTTTTGGGGGGGAGGGTTCTTTTTTTTATTTTTTTAGAAAAGATCAATGGGACCTTTAGTGAAACGAAAATCACCAAATTAAATACAGATTAACGGGTACTTTTTTTGTTTGTTTGTTTCACCTTCACATTACGTGTCACAGAATTTCCACTGAATGACCTTGAAGTGAAAATGTTGTTTAGGCTAAGAGAGAGGACTTAAACAAGTAGAGGCATGACAAGAATATCCTAAGCACTTCTAGTTAGTGCAGACTTTGACGTTTGGACACGATACACAATCTCATGTATCCTAATAAAGAGCAATTTCTAGCAGGTAGAAAGTTCAAATATGAATGCCAGGAAAAAGAGGTACAAGAAAATAGATTATCCCACATCAATTGAATATAGTGTTCCATGAATCTTCATTGGAGAATCTAGTTGTAGTTACTTCGCTAGATAGTATCATGTGTTAGACCCATGTTTTATTAGCCTAATTGATGATATGATATGAGAAAAATAAGACATGGAAATAAAATTTTGTACTATTAGCTAAGCTGCTGTCAGAGATTCGTCTGTTTAGTGCACAGCTATATTTTTGTACATCATGTTCTTACTTTCATACCAATTTTAAGAGAACACATTCAATTGATTTGTTTGTAGAGCTTCTGTAGATAGAAACTGCAGGTCTATGAGTAACTTCAGATAATTTAAAATTATCTGTGATTAATTCTTCAAAAGTACAGTCTTTATTATTTACTTTTTTTTTTATTTTTTTAAACAGAAATTAACAATGTCAACAGAGAGTATAGAAAGTCAAAAGTATAGTAAAACTAATGTTTTAGCTTCTCGTAAAATTATGTAATTAAAATACATAAGAAACTGAAGATCTGAAGTTTAAAACAATTTCTGAAACTTTGTTAGTATAAAAATATGTCAAGTAACAGTGGAAGCAGTTGAAGAGTACAAATATGTTATTCAGATCGAGAACTCTCGGGTAATACTAAGGCAAACATGTGCAGAGCAAAAGAAAATTCATTTTTAGAATCATACATACAATTCATACAAATCACAGAATGTTGTGAGTTACAAGGGACCCATGAGGATCATAGAGTTCAACTCTTGACTCCACACAGGGCAGCCTAAAACTTAAACCATATATCTAAGAACATTGTCTAAATGCCTCGAACATCAACAGGGCTGGGGTAATGACCTCTTCCCTGGGGAGTTTGTTCCAGTGCTTGACCAAACCCTCAGTGAAGAACTTTTTCCTGCTATTCAATCTGAATTTCTCCTGACACAGCTTTAAGTCATTCCCTCGTCACAGAACACCAGAGAGAAAAGATCAGCACCTCCCTCTCTGCTCCCACTCACCTGGAAGCTGTAGACAGCAATGAGGTCACCCCTTGGTCTCTTCTTCTCCTAGCTGAACAAACCTCATATCCTCAGCTACTCCTTATAAGTCATGCCCTCTAGTCATTTCAGTATCTTTGTTGCCCTCCTTTGGACATATTCTAATATTTTTATATTCTTATATTGTGGAGCCCAAAACTGCACTCAACATTTGAAGTGAGGTGGCACCAATACTGGGTATAGTGGGGCAATCTTTCAACTGCTTAGCTATGCTGTGTGTGCCTAGTGCACCGCAGGATACAGTTGGCCCTTTTGGCCACCAGGGCACATCGTTGACTCATATTGAATTAGCTATCAACCAGATCCCCCTGCCCCCCTGTCCTGGTTCTGGCTAGGATAGAGTTAATACTCACCTGAGCTGGGTGGAGAACTGAAGCTGGTAGCCCCTATGGCTGGGATAATTAATTAATTAGCTAACAGCTGGGGTTAATTTACCCAAATTAGCCAAAGGGCTATTCCATCCCATCTAACATCATGCTCAGTATATAAGTGAGGAGGGTGCTGAAAGGAGTCTTCTCTTACTTGGAAGAAACTAGGCGCGGAGATTTGTTGTAAGGCATTATATTGTATTTATATTCCCTCCCTGTTTTGTTTTCTTTTGTCATTGCTGTTAAATTTACTTTTTGTTCAATCTCAACCCACGTGGTTTTTGTTTGTTTGTTTACCAATTCTCCCCCTGTTCTCTCGGAGGGTGGGGGGAGTGGGAGAGAGACTGCGTAGTCTGGTCCCGATCGGGGCTGAACTACGCCACCCCCACCACCAGATCTCTTTTTACAGGGCTACAGTCATGTCCCCTAGTCTATACATACATCCGGGATTGCCCTGTCCCAGGTGCAGAATCCAGCACTTGTTCTTGTTTAATTTTATATGGTTGGCAGTTGCCCAGCTCTGTTCTATTAAGATCTCTCTCTAAGGCCTCTCTACCCTCAAGGGCATCAATGGATCCTCTTAATTTAGTATAATTGGCAAAATTACTTAGTGTGCACTCAACTCCTGTGTCCAGGTTATTGATAAAAACAGTAAAAAGAACTGTCCCTAAAATTGAGCCCTAGGGAACAAGATTGGTGACTACTTCATTTACTACAACTATTTGAGCCTAACCATTCAGCCAATTGTTCAAGTTATTTTAGGAAAAACAAATCTCTCCAAAAGTTAATTGTATCTTCTGAATACCACCGATAAAGTGACTTGTACTGATTCTCAGAAACTTCTGAAAATCAAAGGAGCTTCCCAAAATGTTTTTATTTTTTTTTCTGCCTGCAAATGCTCTTCTAGTAATGCAGCTCCCTAGACATAGCTTTCAGTATAGAAAAAAAAAAATTTTTAAAACCTTTTTCACTATTCCTTTTCACTCCAGAAGGAAATGGGAAAAAGTGTCAGTTAGAAACTTAATTTTTTTTTTTTATCCTTTTTTCTTGTCCTTTTTCCTTTCTGTTAAATGGTCTGACTACTAATGGTCTACTACTAAAGTCCATTTGGGTTTTCTGGACTCCTTGTCATTTAAGAAATAACTTGGGAAGAAGGAGTGGATGGAGAATTGAGTCAATTGACTAGATAAGGATCAACTGAAATATTTTGAATAACAATAGACTATCAATATAAATAATTTGAAAAAAAAATAAATAAATGTCATGCTTCTGTGAGGAATATCAAGGCTTCTCTGAAACAGCTATATGTCTGCACTTCAAAAGTTATAATTTTCAGTTTTAAACACTTGAATTGTAGAAATTGATCATAGTTTTCTCCAAAGTGGAACTTAAAAATTTATTTCGTCCACCGGTCAGCCAAAAAAAGTCTTGGACTGATGTCCTAGTTTCAGCTGGAACAGAGTTAATTTTCTTCTAGTAGCTGTGTTTTGGATTTAGTGTGAGAATAATGTTGATAACACACTGAAGTTTTAGTTGTTACTAAATAGTGCTCACACTAAGTCAAGGCCTTTTCAGCTTCTCATGTCCTGACAGCGAGAAGGCTGTGGGTGCACAAGAAGCTCGGAGGGAGCACAGCCAGCACGGTTGCTGTCAACAAAGGATTGACAGTTTGCGCAGTTGACCCAAACTAGCCAAAGGGATATTACATACCATATGACATCAGGCTCGGCATATAAACTGTGTGGAATTGGCCAAGGGGCAGCAGCCACTGTCTGGAGACAGTTTGGGCATCGATTGGCAGTTGGTGAGTGGTCATCTCATTTGTTTTTCTTGGGTTTTGTTTCTCACTTTTTTTGTTGTTTTTCCTTTTCATCATAATTTTTTTTTTTAATTGGAATCATTAAACTGTTCTTATCTCAACCTATGACTTTTCTTACTTCTACCCTTCCGATTCTCTCCTCCATCCCACCAAGTGCTTAGTTACTGACTAGTTAAACCACAACAGTCCTTTTGACACACAGCATGGGACCCTGGCCCTTTGAGACGGAAATGAACTAGTGACTTAAGGCTAGCTGAAAAGTCCTTGACTTAGTGTAAGTGCTACTAGGCAACAACATCAGTATGTTATCAACATTATTCTCACACTAAATCCAAAACGCGGCACTATACAAGCTGCTAGGAAGAAAATTAGCTCTACCCCAGCTGAAACCAGGACAAGTGAGAAGTGTTTCTTTTCCTGTTTCTGACAAGGACATGAAGTATGCGACATGGAATTGAAGATAGAACATGATTCCAGGCTATTAGTTAACATATATGTCAGATATAAACATTGCTTCTGCAATGTTTTAGTTATCTAAATACTGTTTTCCCCGCCTTGAGAAAGACAGTGAAAAACTGTATGCTTGAAGGCTACTGTAGTTTATATATATATATATATGTATATTTATCATTCATCTGTCTTAAAGAACAGAAGGAATAAATTGTAAAGCTCGGTTCATTTTGATAATTCTTTTGTTAACCTCGTTTTGTCTCTACTTTGCACCTTGAGTACATTCAAAACCTTAATTTGAAGTTTTGTAAACAGCTTGGGCACTGCCAGTGCTGCCTGCAAACTGAAAGAAATGTATTGCGCAGCACAATTGATTTAAAATGAATGAAACACAATTGGATTTGCCTTACAGAGTTTACATAAAGTAGTTACATTTACCTAAATCTTTGTAATTACAATATGGCACATTTTGAAGTACAGAAATTAAATCTGCTTCACAGATGCTGTTTATTTTTTTATTTTGCATATTTCATGAAAAATAACCTCCCCCAACAAATGCAAATACAATAATCCTTCTGTAAATTGGCCATTTGATTTGGAAATTAAATAAAGCAATGAAATAGTCAGACTCAGCCAGGTAGTAGGATCATTATATTTGAAAGAGTAAGCAGATGTACATTAAAACTAACACTGATTATGAACTTGCTAATTAAAATGTATTTGCTCATAGAGTACGTTGCACTGATGGATACATTTCCGACAGAATCACATTGGTCCAATAATTAGAATTTGATATTTCTATTCCTCAGTTGTTGGCTGTAACTCTGTAATTGTAGAAAGAAGATTCTCATTAAATATTGAAGATGCAAGATTCACAATTTCTTATTACTTTACAGATTGCATATTCTAATTTTTAAAGAACATCATGTACCTCTCAGCAGCTATGCAGAACTGATCTCATGTAAAACCCTCATACATCCTCTGTGTTAAGCTTAATGTCTCTAAATTTATTCACATAACTTTAAATGGTTTATGTTCTGCTCTATGTTGCTCTGCTTCTTTCTTTCTTTCATTTTTATTTCTTTTTTGAATCTTTGTTTTTGTGACTTTTTCTTAAATTAAAAACACTGTTTTCATTGTCTTCTGAAAGCAGTCAAAATCTAGAGCCTCCTGAGCCTTTTATTCTTCTAGATTCTAATTCCATAATTGAGCTTTACTTGTCATTGAAAAAAAAAAATAATATAAAATTTGCCATTTTCAATTTAAGTGCTTAAAAGCATAGGTTGTTTGGGGGACTATAGTTGGAAACTATTGCATTTTGGAGAGCCAAAATGTTTTCTGAACTTGCAGTATGACCTGGAAACAAACAGAAATAAGTACACTGAACTCTACAATAACATGTAGTTTGCACAGTCTTTCTAGGTGAAAAAGTTCATTTGATTGACTCGTGTAATGATTTGCTTGGTTATTATGCTTGGATTACATTCTTCTGCTTGCCTACATTTGAGATCTAACCTTTACTATATTGCTTTTGAGCTTTTTAGTATTTGTTCACCTGGAAATATTGAGAAAATTGATTTATTATAAATGAACATTTGTTCTTCTGCTACAATTAAAATGTTTGGATTAACATTGAATCAGCCACTATTTTACCAGCAGCCAGTTAATTTCTCACTCTTTTTCTTGTTAATTGTCTCACTCAAAGC
Organism: Tetrax tetrax; assembly: GCA_009806455.1. Lineage (NCBI taxonomy): Eukaryota > Metazoa > Chordata > Aves > Otidiformes > Otididae > Tetrax > Tetrax tetrax. The sequence goes on from WHYT01017291.1 coordinate 374,223, forward strand.
CCAACTACTGTATCTCAAAACTATTATTATTAATCAGCAACTTTACCCAAAAGTTAGTAGATTTTCCATTAGCTTGAATAACTTGAATGGGCTGCTTTCTATGATATATGTTTGTTGTTGGCTGTTGGCATCCAAACAAGGGTTTTTTGAAACTGAAAAGAAGAGTAGAGACAATCACCTATGAGAATTCATTCTGGTTTACCAAAACACCTAATATGAAGGCAAAAATATAGCTGATATGGAATGTTTGACAGATGAGATTGAAGAAGAGGTGTTAAGTTTTGAACCTGTGATCAGTAAGAACCTGGCTCACATTGTACAAAAATATAAAATCTGACCTTCCTGAGACAAAATATTATAGATAATTAATTTGATTTGGAATTTTATTTTTATTAAAAATGCACAACTATTATATTTTATTGTTATTGTCAACAGCACCAAGACTTAAAAAACAATTGTCAGTAAACTTGTCTTGTGGAAAGAGAGTAGTACTGTGCAGTTGAAAGAAAGAAAAAACAACTTTAGATCTTGCCAGCAAATCAGAACCAGCACAGTTCATATAAAACTGTACAAAAGATACATTTGAAAATAGAATACAGAGCATACTATGGTGCTCCAGAGGAATTCTTGAATCATATTGAAGGTGACTTGTAACATCAGCAGCAATTTCGATGGCCTTAGCCCAGCCTTGTTCTCACTTTCTTTCTCATTTAAAGTAAGATCTCAGGGTAAAATGTCCCAGTAAGCTAGAATCACATTAGTCATTGCCAGGCATGAAGAATAGATAGAGGAAAACAGGATCTTCTAATGGTGTAGCAAAAAAAAAGGGATACTGCAAGATCTTTGTGGTCAGAGTATCAGTAATATTATTGTAACGTACTTGTCAGAGAACTTTGTGCATGGTTGTGGAGACCCCATCACAGACAGGGGCAAGGAGGAAATTAGAGACTGAAAATCTGTTTTTGTCTTTGTTCCATTGGCAGACAAACTTGCTAGCTATACAGGGAGGATATGTTGCAAAAAGTGTTTGTGGCTGTTGCTGAAGGCCACTCTGAAAACACAACATAAAAGTCCCTCACTTCAGATGGAATCTTGGTTAAAATGAAACAAGGGTAGTTACATGTACTAAGATCACTCTAAAAATAGCTAATAAACTCATCTGTCATAGTGTGTATATTTAATTATGTAACAGTGTTTTATCTTTATTAAAAAAAAAAACCAACACTATAATGTTTTGAAGTATTTGTATGTTAGATTAAATATTTTAGCAGTCATCAGAAAAAAAAACACATTTCTCTGTCCTGTTCCCCAAAGAGGAATTTGCTTCTTTATTTTATTTATTTATTTCCCTATAATTAGAGTTACATATTACGGAAAGTAGTTTCTCTGTTATTTAAAAAATAACCACCACAGGCCCATATATGAGCACCTGTGAATTAACTGGAAAGCTAAGACCCTTTTTTTTTTTATTCTGATTACCACCAGCCCACTTGATGGATCATACCATAAGTATATATCTTTGTGTAGTCCTCTCCCTCCACAAACTTGATTATCCAAATTGTCTGTAATCTTGTAAATAATCACTGTAGATTATTTATATTTACAAATCTTTAAGAATCTAACCTTCGTATCTATCTAAGAGAATAAATACAGAGCTCAGGGACAGAATCTAGAAATTTCAAGTGTATCCAACAAAAAACATCAGAAGCCTCACTGTACTTTTAAGATCTAATCCTTGCTACTGCCCTTGTGTTAAGGGCTACAGGCCCATAACTGTTATTACTCCATTGTGAATTCACATAGGTTATAAATTTACTAGCATGTCATAGTTTGGTGCTGTAGGAATTATTTCCAAATTATTTTTTTAAAACTCTGACTATTACAGATGTATAATGACCTGTGATGACAGTGAGTGAAAACAGAAAGAGAAGTTTGCAGGACTTGAGACAATCATTATAAGTAATTATTAAAATTATGTCTGGAATTATTTTCACAGAAGAGTGTTCACTATACCTTTAAATGTTCAATACTAATAATACAAACAGATGCAAAGATTTTTATCCCTTTAGGTTTACAATGTTAGAATAACAATTTCAAATAATCTTTGAGAAAGAAATATGCTCTTAAATGATCTAGCTGCCATCAGAATGAGAAAAAAGTAAACATGTGGACAGGCTGATAGTGATTTCCCACAGCCTGATCCTTTCCGGATGAACTATTTCTATTTCAGACTGATTACTCTGTCATTCACTAGAGCCTATCTTGTCTGCTTCTGTCACGCTTGGTCTTTGACATTAACAAAAAGATTAGCGCCAGCTCTGACTGTCACAACACCAGCCAGAGCCTAGAAAGATACCAGAGAGCTTGCTATAGTACAATTAAATCTAAAGATAGACTTATAAATCTGCACCTCTAGGCATGATTCTCAACCTAGGCCTAGGGCAGAATATTGAATTCCATTGGAAAAAGGAACATCAGCGTTGTTTTGGTAGCTCCCACATAAATCCTTGAGACAAATAAATATAAATTGTATGACTGATCTTATTATGTGATCATCTACTATGATTATCACATATAAAATGCATATTTTCTTTTAACATAACTGTTTTCTTCGATTTATCAGTGTGTAATTGCCCTCTCTTATGATTCATACAAATAAAAATTATGCAAAGTAGTTTTACAATTGCAAATTTTTATTTACTGTGATGAGATTGTCAGTAGATGCCTTCAGTTTCTTTAACACTTACACATGTCTCCTTTAGGAAAGCAAAGCAAAGAATATATGCACACAGTAAAGGTACTGGGCAGAACTGGATGCCTCCTTAGAAGTCTTGAGAAAGTGATGTGGTGTTGGAAACTAAATAGCTTTGACAACTGACTTTCAAACAAAGAGTACAAATGACAAACAACCTCTTAAAATAATCTGCTCTGAATGTCATAGTCTGACGATATCTTTAATTATAGCTCCTATTTCACCTATTGCAAAGTTTGATTTTCACAGTATTATGGATTTTTCATTTGGCATATGGAGGATTTAATCTTTATCCAATATTAAGGAATTAGATTAAATATTGCTTTTAAGTTATTCTAACCTTTTTGTTTATACTTAGATCAGAAACAACTGTATGAATGGTTTATATTTCAGGGTTCAGCTTTATATATTTGCAATTCTAGACCTTTTATGACAAAATTCTTTTTTTTGGTCTTGTTGTAGACTACCCAGTTCTACTCTACTATGAAAACCAAATGCTACAATAAAAATATTTAATACTAACAAATTGTTGATCACAGAAAGACAAAAAAAAATCATTAAATATGTCAGATTATAGACATATAAGTAGTCCACGGTTTCCTTCTTTCTCAAAGTTAAGTTTCTGATGATCCTTGTATGCCTTCATTCAAGTCCCTGTGGCTAATAATTATTTCTCAAGCAGTACTTACAAGCTTAATATTATCTGATACCTCACTTTGTAAAGAGAGGTATATGACTGAGCAAAGTGGCCCCTCATGGCACAGAAAACTGATTTTTTTCATACTTCACTTTGCCAATTTTTCTTTCATTTTGGTTACATTATGTCCAAAATCTACTCAGTTCTCCCTCTTATCTTTGCATCTTCAAACGATGATTTCCAAAGATGAAAACTTACCATTTTTATAACCTAAAGATTAAGAAAAACTCTATGACTCCCTAGAAAAATATTTTTTTTTGTACAGGAGATTAGAAATACAGCATCAGTCTTCAAATTTTAAATATTGAGGAATTGAGGTTGTCTTCAATGAAGAAGATAAAATTTTAATCTCATCTTTGAAAATATTAAAAAGTTCAGGAAAATTCAGGAAGCATCTTTAATCTTCAAATAAATTGCCACCAGTATCATTTATGAATACAAGTCTAATTATTTTTTCCTATGCAACTTCACTTTTTTTTCTCCCTCAAGCTAAAGAATTTTTACTCATTCAGATATTCTGCCTGTTAATCAGCAGCACTTATATCTTGCTTCTATATACGTGTCTACGTTTGCTATTTTTAGAATAAAAATATACAGATCTAATCAGATTTATTTTCAAAATAAAATAAAAAACAGAACATAGTATCACAGGAGAAGCTATCACAAAGTTATGTCTCTTCCTGGCTCTTTCAAGTAAAAGTTTAGAAATTTCCAGAATTATTTTGTTTTAAAAGGTTAAAATGTTTTTCTCATTAATAAGAAAAATGTTATGATTTGGCTACAAAATGAACCCCTGAACTTGACTCAGTGTGACGTGCTAAGAAATTGGGATAATTATATTTTACTGAGAGTTTTTCTGAAAGCTACAGGCTTTCAAATCCCACAAGTGGTACCTCATTTACGATCTGATATCCTCTAATTATAGTATATCTTGTCTTAAGAAACTTAACCTTCCTGAGGCATAGAAACTAGGTTTCAAAGGAAAAAAAGAAATCTAGCCATTAAGCATGAAAAAAAAAATCAATACTGCAGGTTTTTCGAAACAAACAAAAGAAGTGAAACTGTAGTGATTTTCAAGAAGCAAGACTGATGGAGGGCTTTTAAGTGAAAACATTCAGCTCCATTTGGCTTGTTTCCCAGTTTCTGATACCTAATAACATAGGAGCTACTATGAAGAAATTTAACTCTATCCCAGCCAAAACTAGTGTACATAGTGAAAAACCTATGTATCACAGTTCCAAATTTCCCCAACAGAATTGCCAATTGTTTATATTCAAGGAGCACCTCTGCCAAGCTCAAGAGTAATGCATCCCAACAAATAGAAGTTGGCCAAAAACACCAAGAGGCCTTCATGGATGAGCAAGGAGCTTCTGGACCAATTGAAAAACAAAAAGAAAGCCTACAGAGGGTGGAAGTAAGGGCAGGCAGTGTGGGAGGATTACAGAGATATTGTCCGAGCAGCCAGGGATCAAAATAAGAAGGATAAAGCACTGATATAATTAAATCTGGCCATGGACGTCAAAGGCAACAGAAAAGCTTCTTTAGGTAGGCTGGGGATAAAAGGAAGACCGGGAACTGCCAAGCCACTGTCCATCATATCTGAGAAGTCATGGCAGTCCGGTGAGGTTCACATGGACTGGAAAAGGGGAAACATAACCCCAATTTTTAAAAAGGGGAACAAGGAAGACCCAGGGAACTACAGACCAGTCAGTCTCACCTCTGTGCAAGGTCATGGGGTCAGGGAGCAGATTCTCCTGGAAACCATTCTAAGGCACATGGAAAACAAGGAGGTGATTTGTAACAGTCAACATGGCTTCACTAAGGGCAAATTGTGCCTGACCAATTTAATGGCCTTCTGTGATGCAGTTACAGCATCGGTGGACAAGGGATAAGCAACTGACATCAGCTACCTGGACTTGTGCAAAGCATATATCCTGCACGATATCCTTGTCTCTAAACTGGAGAGACATGAATTTGATGAATGGGCCACTCAGTGGATAAGGAATTGGCTGGATGGCCACACTCAGAGAGTAGTGGTCAATGGCTTGACGTACAAGTGAAGACTGGTGATGAGTGGCCAGGGGTCAGTATTGGGACTGGCCCCATTTAACATCTATGTTGGTGTCATGGACAGTGGAATAGAGTGCACCCTCAGCAGGTTCACCAACAACACCAAACTGTGTGGTGTGGTCAACACATTGGAGGGAAGGGATGACATCCAGAGGGAACTTGACAGGCTGGGCACATGCAAACCTCAGAGTTAAACAAAGCCAAGTACAAGGTCCTGCACATGGGTGAGGGCAATCCCAAGCACAAATACAGGCTGGGCAGAGAATTGTTTGAGAGCAGCCCTGAGGAGAAGGACTTGGGGGTGCTGGTGGATGAGAAGCTCAACATGAGCTGGCAATGTATGCTTGCAGCCCAGAAAGCCAACCACATCCTGGGCTGTATCAAAAGAAGTGTAGCCAGCAGACTGAGGGAGGTGATTCTCTCCCTCTACTCCTCTCTTGTGAGAACCCACCTGGACTGCTGCATCCACCTCTGGAGTCGCCAACATAAGGACATGGACCTGTTGGTGAGAGTCCAGGGGAGGGCCGTGAAGATGATTAGAGGGCTGGAGCACCTCTGCTATGAAGATAGGCTGAGAGAGTTGGGACTATTCAGCCTGGAGAAGAGGAGGCTCTGGGGAGACCTGACAGCGATCTTCCAGTACCTCAAGGGGGCCTATAGGAAAGATGGGGAGAGACTGTTCAGTAGGGCCTATTGTGATAGGACAAGGGGTAATGGTTTTAAAATAGAGGGAGGTAGATTTAGATTAGATATTAGGAATTTTTTTTTTTTTTTTACACAGAGTGTTGTAGAACACCCAAACAGGTTGCCCAGAGGGGCTAGATGCCCATTCCTGGAAGTATTCAAGGTCAGGTTGGACTGGGCTGTGAGCAATCTGTTCTAATTGAAGATAACTCCTCTCTGAGAATGAGCTTAGAAATCAAGGGGGTCCATTCTGAACCTTGTAACTCAAAGGGAGGGTCTTCCTTACTCTTTCTTCCTTTGTACATAAGCCATTGACCATGTCTGAGACTAAGTTTGGATCTAGGTGCACCAAAGCTCCACCAGGACTTTAGAAAGCAAGGAGGTCCACTCTGAACCTCATGAATTAACAAAAGAGACCTCGTTACTCTTTGCATCTCCAGTCTCTCTGTGAATCATTCTAACTTGACTGTAATTTAATTTACCTTTTTGTGTTTCTTGTGGGAGTAATGCACTTCACTCATGACAGAGAAGCAACAATGTATTTTATTAGCATAAAACAGTGAGTTTAAAAAGTTTGATAGTAAATGGTAAATGTGGCAGTGATTTTAACAATATTTAATGACAAGGCACACTGGATTATTTACTTCATAGATGACAAAGTCAGATAAAAGTGTTGCGGAGACACTCCCATTAAGTCATGAGATTCAGAAAGGACCCCCTTGCTTTCTAAACTCTAGGTGCGACTGGATCCAATTCTAGTCCAAGGCTTGACCAACATAGACTCCTCTCTAAGAAGGTCAATAAAATGTATTGTTGCTTCTCTCTCTCAAGTGAAGTGCTTCACTCCCATCTTCAACAATGTTTTCCCATGAAGTAATTCATAGAGTGAACCTTGTCATCAAACTTTGTTAAGTTACAGTTTTATAACATTATATTAAAACCACTTTTGCTAATACCTTTGACAGTAGTTCTTTAAGCAATCTAAATCACCCATTTGCCACAAATTGTCATAATTGCCAGGATCCTAAATCTGTATTCATAACATAGGATTAAACCACAACACTATGTTTCTGTTTAGGGATAAGATGAATGTTTAGGCACTGAACTCAGACATCTTGGATGCAATTCCATGCCTAGAGAAAGATAGATTCTTAGAGAAATCAATAATCATAAGAAAGCAGTAGAAGGATTTATAGGTTATCCTTTTGGGATACTGCCAATATCTGCCAGAATGCCCAAAGCAACTTCCAGTAACTGTCAAGCTAACAACACTTTGAGCAAGAGTCTCCAAAGATCCCTTCCAGCCTACATTCTTTGGTTATTTTGAGATCCAGTCAGTATTACAGCAATTATTCTCTAAATGTATTGG
>WHYT01017291.1:393392-413138 GCA_009806455.1 Tetrax tetrax
CTGTCTACACGAGAGAAAAGGCCGACCCCCAGCTCACCACAACCTCCCTTCAGGAAGTTATAGAGAGCTATAAGGTCTCCCCTGAGCCTTCTCTTCTCCAGACTGAACAATCCCAGCTCCCTCAGCCGCTCCTCATAAGGCCTGTGCTCCAGACCCCTCACCAGCTTTGCAGCCCTCCTCTGAACGCGTTCCAGGGTCTCAATGTCTTTCTTGCAGTGAGGGGCCCAAAACTGAACACAGTACTCGAGGTGCGGCCTCACCAGTGCCGAGTACAGGGGGACAATTACCTCCCTGTTCCTGCTAGTAACACTGTTTTTGATGCAAGCCAGGATGCCGTTGGCCCTCTTGGCCACCTGGGCACACTGTCGGCTCATGCTCAGCCGAGCATCAATCAGTACCCCCAGGTCCGTTTCCTCCACACTGTCCTCCAGCCACTCTGCCCCAAGCCTATAGTGCTGCCTGGGGTTGTTGTGGCCGAAGTGCAGGACTCAGCATTTGGTCTTGTTGAACCTCATCCCATTGGCTTCAGCCCAGCTCTCCAGCCTATCCAGATCCCTCTGCAGGGCCTCACTACTTGATACCATTAAGTGCACAAGGAAATAGTCTAACACGGTGAGAAAAAAACCCTAGTATTTGCTATACACTTGTACTGGGTTTAACTTGTACTGTAGTGAGTTTGTGTTGCTGGGACCTACTGAGTCCCCTGTGTGGAGGAGACCCTGAAGTGCCTTGAACTCGTCACAGTCAAGTCTAGGTGACTGTAACATCACTGTGAATACCTCTTTGCTCCCCAACACTATAGAAAGATAGGGAAGCCCTTGAGATCCCAGTTCACATGTGTTTAGGAAAGAAAGGCAGCCATGGGGGAGGAGACAGATGGGCGAATTGAGAAAAATCAAGTGTAACCGGTAGTGAAAACAGGGAAGGTGAAACTATGAAGGGAGGAGGAGAGGTGTGTGGCTTGTGTTGAGCCTGAAATAAGAAAGATAGAAGAAGTAGTTATAACCAACATGGAGAAAGTAGAAGTACTCAACAACCCTTTGCTTCAGTTTTTCATGGTAATCTCTTTTCCCACATCTCTCAAGTCCCTGAATCAAGGAAGGGGAACCTTCCCATCATAAGTGAAAATTAGGTTTGAGATCACATGAAAAATCTGAACATACCTAGGTCTTTGAGACCCAATGAGATGCATCCCAAGGTTCTCATGGAATTTGGCTTATGCAGTGGCCAAGACACTCTACATCACAGTTGAAAAGTCATAGCAATCAGGTGAAGTCTCCAGTGACTAGAAAAAGGGAAACAACACACCCGTTTTTTTAAAAGGGTAAATAGGAAGACCCCAGGAACTACCGATCAGTCAGCCTCACCTGTGTGCTCAGTAAGGTCATGGAATATATCCTTCTGGAAGATAAGTCAAAACATATGGAAGGGAGCTGATTAAAGACAGTCAGCACGACTTTACCAAGGGCAATCATGCCTGAATAACCCAATGCCCTTCTAAAATGGAGTGACTGCAGCAGTGGACAAGGGAAGAGCTATGGACGTCATCTACCTGGACTTCTGTAAGGTCTTTGATACGGTCCCCCACAACAGTCTTCCCTCTGAATTGGAGATATACATGTTTGATGGATGAACTATTAGATGGATGAGGAATTGACTGGATGGCCACATCCAAGAGTCAACAGCTTTATGGTCAGATGGAGGTTGGTGACAACTGGTATCCCTCAAGGGTCCGTCCTGGGATCAATACTATTTAAGATCAGTGACATAGATAGTGGGATAGAGTACATTATCAGCAAGCTTGCAGAGGACACCAAGCTGAGTGACGCATTCAACATGCTGGAGGGAAGGGATGCCATACTGAGGGACCTTGACAGAATGGAGAGGTGGGCCCGTTCAAACCTCATGAAGTTCAACAAGGTCAAGTGCAAGGTCCTACACACAGGTCATGGCAATCCTCAATATCAGTATAGGTAGGGGATGAATAGATTGAGAGCGGCCCTGCAGAGAAGGACTTGGGAATTCCGGTGGATGAAAAATTGGACATGAGTTGGCCATGTATGCTTGAAAGCCAGAAAGACAATCATATCCTGGGTTGCATAAAAAGGACTGTGGCCAGCAGTTGAGGCAGGTGATTCTCCACCTCTAGTCTGTTCTCCTAAGATCCCACCTGGAATACTGTGTACAGCCCTGGATGAGTTTAAGTCATAGATGTTTATTTAACCCTGTTCAGCTTTTTTTTCCCCACATCTGATATGAATGAAAACATTATTCTGTGTGAAGTTAACATTATATTTACTTGAACATAGAGATAGAGAATATGTATTTATGTACATGAATTTCAGCTGTAGAAAGGATGAGAAGAGTTTGCGAATTACTACAAAACCACACAGGTCATGGTATATCTTTATGTTTTAATCAGAAGCTCAGTAAGATGTGCAAGTTTTGAAGTACAGGAACCTTCATTTCACAGGCAATTTCCTAATGTAAAGATAATAGTCCTTTGTCTCATTTAAAACAAGCAAATAAAACTCCAGGAAACAAAACCAAACTTATCTCTCCAGGTCAAATGCAAAAAAAAAAATCCAATTTTTATTTCAATATGTGATCACTACCTCGACCAGTTGGAGAGGGTCCAGAGGAGGGCCACAAAGATGATCAGAGGGCTGGAGCACCTATCCTATGAGGACAGGCTGAGAGTTGGGGCTGTTCAGCCTGGAGAAGAGGAGGCTCCAGGGAGACCTGATAGCGGTCTTCCAGTACCTCAAGGGGGCCCTACAGGAAAGATGGGGAGAGGCTGTTCAGTAGGGCCTGTTGTGATAGGACAAGGGGTAATGGGTTTAAATTAGAAGGAGGTAGGTTTAGATTAGATATTAGAAAAAAATTTTTTACAATGAGAGTTGTAGAGCACTGGAAGAGGTTGCCCAGAGAGGTGGTGGATGCCCCATCCCTGGAAACGTTCAAGGCCAGGCTGGATGAGGCTCTGAGCAACCTGATCTAGTCAGGGATGTCTCTGCTTCTTGCGGGGGGGTTGGACTAGATGACCTTTGAAGGTCCCTTCCAACTCTAACCATTCTATGATTCTATGATTCTATGACATGTCTTCAGTATAATTATGCAAGAGCTTATATGTGATTAAATCAATGTTTTACTTTGCACCACTTCTTTACATTCCTGAAGGTTAGAATTACTAAACTAACCGTAAGAAACCTAAATACCTCCAAAATAGAGTTATGTGAGTGATCCAAAAATGAAATAGTACATTTTGGTAGATAATGATTCACTAGGGAGAAAGAAAAAAATAAAGAACAGAATTGCAAATCTAAGTTTTATGTTCAATTTGCTAAAGTATTGCTAAGCTATTATTATTTGTGGGAGGGAAAAAAAAAAAGGAGTTAGATATAGTCATCATAGCATCAGTTTCCATGAGCTGAACCCTTTTTGTGTACACAGGCAGCAGTAGCATCCCACACCTTGTGCCTGAAGAAGTTCTTTATGCAAATCCTCTGACCCTCCAGCCACTGCACATTCTTCAAATGGACATCTACCTTCAAAAGTGACAACAAGCAATAATGTGACAAACGAGCCTGCAGTCTGCACATGTGCAACATACTTTACCTAGAATATTTGGATGTGATAGAATTAAACTGACCTCTGTGACAAGGACACCTTAATCAAGAGCCGAAATCAAAGGGTAGATGAGGGGAGGGAATCAATCCTGATAGGTCCTGTGTTCTACCTGTTGAGTAAGGACATTTCTTAATCATTCTGTCGATGTTTGTTGTGTATCTCTTTACTCTGATACTTCCATTGTCTTGATTAAAGAATCTTAAAATATTTTCTATGATGTTCATATAAGGAAAAAAAATGTTGAAAAAGAATCTCATAGCTTAGCCTTTAGGTGGACTGTATAAAACTTTGATGAATATTGATATTGGAATTAGAAATGCTTTTCTTAATCTTAGCTTTTGCATGTCATAAGTTTAGTCTGCCTTAGGATTTTTTCCTTCTTTTTAAAATTAGAAGATAAATTGTGCACCTCTTACATATTTTTGTTAATGAGAGAATAATTGAGGAAAAGAATAATCAAATCTTTTCAACTGTCTAGTCATTACAGGTAACAGAAATGAATTGTTCCCTGTTCACTTTTACATGAACACAGTCAACACCCTGTGAAAGCTTTACGATTTCTTAATTTCAGTAATAACATTCTAGAAAGCACTAAAAGTACTCTTTAAATTTGTCTTGATGGACTTTTGGCAACATATCTTTGAATTAAAGGGAAAAAAAATAGTCATCTCATAAGGAGATAAAATCACCAACTGACTAAATACAAGCATCTTGTAAATATACATTTAAGAGTTGGACTTGGTGACTAAGGAGCTATTGAAGAGCTTAATTTTGAATTTTCAATGTTTTTTTTTTCTGAAGGGATAGAGTAATTCAGTTAGCACACCTTTGACAATTTATTTGTGATGAAAGTGCTCAAGCTAAACTTTTAAGATAAACATTATATGTAAGTAAAAATGTATAGGCAGTTGAAATGCAGCTCAACTAGTTTTGAGATTATGGGTCAGAGACAGAAAAGGACGTCAGGATATCAGAGTTGTGCTCCAGTTCTGATGACTAGGTTGCTCTGACACTTTCTGAAGTACCTATGGGTTTGCTTCTGTCAAAGCCATATTGATGAGGCATACAGGAGCCATAGAAAATTGAGTATCTCCTTTGTTTAAAAAAAAACCAAACTGCAGTTCTGTGTCTAAATAAAGCATTATTCTAGCAGATAGAAACCATAGAGATTTAGCACTGCTTACTTAGAAAATAGTAGTTTGTGTGATATTTGTATATACTGTATATAGCATCTCAGTTTGTGGGGTATTTTTTTCCTATTAGATATACTTTATTTGATGAAAATTAAAGTGCTAACCCTCAATGGGAACAAGTTTCACCATATATGAAAAGAAAAATCAGCTATACTTCGTGCTTCTCTCATGAAGACTGAAACTCATACAGTGAAATCAGGAAAGATATGTACACTTTAGTGATCGTACTAGGACTGGTGAAGTAGTTAATGAATAGCAACTTTGGTTAGCTACTTAAAAAAATAGGGTAAATGTAACATTTTTAAGGAGTATAGCACTTCAGCTTTCTATCACATAAACAGTCTGCAGCTGAAAATTTTAACTTTAAATTAGCAGAAAGTGTTCCAAGACATTATTAGAAACAAACTTTCTCTATTATTTAATCCTCTATTTTACTTCCTGATTCTTTCATATATCATATAATCTTAAAAACTGAAATAAATGCCTTCTGTCCTCTTAATTTTGTTTAGCCATTACGCCAGTGAAGCACTGTCAGTTAAGGGATCTACATGCCCACAAAAATGTCTGTGGTAGAAAGGTATTGCTCCTTGCAACTGTATATTTAATAGTCAATTCCAGCCATTCAAAAGCAATGTATTGCCCCTCAAAGAAAAAAGATTTTCTTAAAAAAAAAAAATAAATGTTTTTTCTTCTCTATGATTTTTAGTTTCTGAGTTATTACTACTCAGCTGGGTCCTGATATCTTGCTGTTGTTTGCAATAATGCAAGCCAGATATTTTTTTTAAAAGACCAGTTTGTCACATTTTGTGTTGATTCCTGATGTAGAGATTCAAACAAAAAAAAAGACTTTCAGACTTACAATAATGCTATGACAATCCTTAATAGAAAAAAGGTAGTCATGACACAGAGTTGTTGTAAACACCAGGTGTTGTAAACAGTAAGTGTGAGAAAGCAGGTCTTAATGTGATTAACATACTGAATAAACAGATTTGTTTGATTATTCTGGCATAAATGTGGCATAAATGTGGCATAAATGTGCCTAGCTGTTCAAATATAAATTTAGGAATTAATTTAGGTTTTCTAGAGTTAATTATTATGACACAATACAGTGCATTTATTTTTAAATATGACTAGCCCAATTATGAAAACTAATCCTAAAGAACAATGTGGATATTAACAATGCAGAAAAAAAAAACCAAAAACCAAAACACCCCAAAACCAAACCAAAACAAACCAAACCAAAACCTACATATTGGAGATTTCACTGATAGTAAGGTTGTGACTACCATCATAGACACAAAAAAAATTAATACTAACTACCTTGGAAGTGTTTCCCTTGAAAGATTCTTCAGGGGAAGAAAAAGGAAAATAACAGCAGAAGCATTAGAGAAAACAATTTCATTTGGGGAGGGTTTCTAAAACTCTTGTTTAGATTCAATTCCATTTAATGTTTCACATTAGCAGTTGTTAGATGCCCGCTAAATGCCAAAGTATTTGGATTTAATTTAATTTGAATGTCTGTCTCACTGTAATCATTAAATGGGTAGTATGCCAACTTAAAGGAACATCATGCAGTAGACAAAAATAAAAAAAAAAAAGAAGTTCAATTGCATTAAATAAATTATAATATTGATGATCATAGAACAGTATTGAATTTAGTATTGCACTCCATGACTCATTGGCAAAACTCTCTTTATTAAGTCTGTAAGTAGAACGCAAAGGATTAGAGGACTTAAAATTCCATTGAAGAATACAGCATTTTAGCTTCAGAAATTTGTTCATGGTTTATTTTGATACTGCAGCTTTACTGCAGCACTATGCCATCAACTCAGAGATTATCTTCCTTCGTAAAGTGTGTACTAGTATTCTAGCGTGTACCTAGAAAAATGTTGGACTAGAAGTGATGAGTCACTTCTGGAAGTGGAATAGAAGTCCACGAGTCAAGTAGACCTCATAAAATCGTCACAGAATCATATAGTGGTTTGAGTTGGAAAGGACTTTTAAAGGTCAACTAGTCCAAAGCCCTGCAGTGAGCAGGGACATCTTCAACAAGATCAGGTTGTTTAGAACCCCATCTGGCCTGACCTTGAATGTTTCCAGGGATAGGGCATCCACCACCTCTCTGGTCAACCTGTTCCAGTGCTTCACCAGTCTCATTGAAAAAAAATTCTTCCATATTCTTCCAATTCTTCCTCTTTTAGTTTAAAAACATTACCCCTTGTCCTATTGCTATGGACCCTGCTAAAACATTTGTCACTGTTTTTTCTTAAAGGCCCCCTTTAAGTACTGAAAGGCCACAACACAGTCTTCCTGAAGTTTTTTCTTCTCCAGGCTGAACAACCTCAACTCTGTCAGTATTTCTTCATAGTAGAGATGCTCTTGTCCTCTGATGGACTTCGTGGCCCTCCTCTGGACTTGCTCCAACAGGTCCATGTCCTTATGTTGGGACCTCCAGGGCTGGATGCAGTACTCCAGGTGGGGTCTCATAAGAGCAGAGTAGAGGAGCAAAATCACCTCCCTCAAAATGCTGGACTCACTTCTTTTGATGCAGCCCAGGATACAGTTGGATTTCTGTGCTGTAAGTGCACATTGATGCCTCATGTCCAGCTTTTCATCCATCAGCACCCACAAATCTTTCTCAGCAGGGCTGCACTCAATCTCTTCATCCCCTAGCCTGTGTTGATACTGGGGGTGCCTTGACCCAGATGCAAGACCATGCACTTGATCTTATTGAACCTCATGAGATCTGCATAGCACCACTTCTCAAGCTTGTTCAGGTCCCTCTGCATGGCATCCCATCCCTTAGGTGTGTTGACTCCACCACTCAGCTTGATGTCATTGGCAAATTTGCTGAAGGTGCACTCGATCCTACTCTCTATGTCACTGATGAAGATGTTAAACAGTACTGGTCTTAGTATAGACCCTTGGGGGACACCACTTGTCACCAGCCTCCATCTGGACATTGAGTTGTTGACCACTACTACCCCCGGATGTGACCATCCAACCCATTCCTCCTCCACTGAACAGTCCACCCATCGAATCAGTATCTCTTCACTTTAGAGAGAAGGAAGTTGTGGGAGACGGTGACAAAGGCTTTACAGAAGTCCAGGTAGATGACAACTGTAACTCTTTCCTTGTCCACTGGTCCAGTCACTCTATCACAGAAGGCCACTAGGTTTGTCAGGTAAGACTTGCCCTTAGTGAAGGCATGCTGGCTGTCTCAAACCACCTTCCATGTGCCTCAGTGTAGCTTTTAGGAGGATCTGTTCCATGATCTTCCCAGGCACAGAGGTGAGGCTCACAGGCTAGTAGTTCCCAGGGTTCTCCTTTTTACCCTTTCAAAAAATGAATGCAATGTTTCTCTTTTTTTCCGACACCAACGACTTCACCTCACTACTATGACTTTTCAAATATCATGGAGAGTGCTTGGCAAGTACATCAGCCAATTACCTCAGGACTCCAGGATGCATCTCATCAGGTCTCATAGGCTTATCTCTGTTCATGTTCCTCAAGTGGTCACAAACCTGATCTTCTTTTACAGTGTGAGGGACTTTGCTTCCCTAGTCCCCATCTTGCAGCTCATCTACTTGAGAGGTGTGGGAAGAGGGATTATCAGTGAAAACTTGATAGGTAAAAACTTGTTAAGTACATCAACCTTCTCCTCATCCATTGTTATCAGTTCACCAGTCTTCCTCATCAGTGGGCTATACTATATTCCACCTTCTTTTTCCAGCTGACATACCTGTAGAAGCTTTTCTTATTATTCCTTGCATACCTTGCCAAACTCGGCTCCAGTCACATGTTGGCCTTCCTGATCCCATCTCTACACAACCATGCAGCATCTCTATACTCTTCCCAGGTTACCTGTCCCTGCTTCCATTGCGTGTGTGTTTCCTTCTTGCCCTTTAATTTGATCAGCAGATCTTGACTCAGCCGTGCTGGTCTTTTGCCTTCGTTGCCTGCTTTCTTATACCTAGGGATTGAGAGCTCTTGCACTATGTGGAAGGGGCCCTTAAAGATCTGCCAACTCTGTTCTGCTCCCTTGTCCTTGAGGGTGGTTTCCACTGACTGACTCCTTGAAAAGCCGGAAGCTTGCTTTCCTAAAACTCAGGATCCTAATTTACTCTTTGCCTGACCCATTTCCTTCAGAATTACAAACTCCATCAATCTGTGATCATGGCAGGCCAGGTTGCCTCCAATCTTGACGTCTTTGATTAGCTCACTTGCATTGGTGATTAACAAGTCCAGTATGGTATCCCCTCTGGTAGGACTGTCAATCATCTGGCTTAAGAAGTTATCCTCGCTGCATTCCAAGAATCTCCTGGACTCCTCATGCCACTTTTTCCAGGGTTGAAGTCCCATAGCAGGACAACAGCCTGCAAGCATGATACCTCCTGTAGCTCGAATAAGAAGAATTCATCAATAGGCTCTCATTGATCAGACAGCCTGTAGTAAACTTTAGCTGCAAGGCTGTATGTTGAATACTGTCTATTCTATCAATTTTATCATAAGTCTTGAATATCTATTGTTTTCAAGTTCAACCTCTGGAATGATTTGATTAATTAACAGCATCACCTTTATCTAAACTGAAAAAAACCCAAACCTAAATCCAGAATTAAACAAATCACCGAAGAAACAGACAAATAAACAAAACCCACACAATAACCTTAAATTTCTAAAATTCTGGGGAGAGTTCTGTAAGTGAGCACAGATGCATATGTATGAGTGTATATTCATGTGTGTGTGTGTGAAAATAGAACAAAACTATTTTAAATTGATGTTAGGATACTATGTTCATTTCTAGCATGTGGAACAACTGGGAAGACTTTAACCTGAGTCAGCAACTAAGTACCATACAACTACTCACTCACTCTCCCTATCCCTGGGTAGGGGAGAGAAATGGAAAGAAAGGAAAACTCATGGTTTGAAATAAAGTCAATTTACTAGGGCAGAAAAAAAAAGATACATAAATGCATGATTTCTCACCTCTCAATAACCCAACAACTTATTCAGCCTGTCCTGTGCACTGATCAAGTAAGGGAACTGCGAGCGATCTCAAAACCATCCCAAAAGAGAGAGATCAAGAGAGCTTCCCACTGCCCAACCCCCATTTGTATACTGAACATGACATTCGTGGTATGGAATATCTTCTTTGGCCAGTTTGGCTCAATAGTACTGGCTGTAACTTGCCCAGTTTCTTGCACTTGCACATTAGTGAAACCTGGGAAACTGAAAAAGTCCTTGAGTGCATCATCAACATTCTTCACATACAAAATCCCATATTAAATCCAAAACACAGCAGCTACTGGGAAGAATATTAGCTCCATTCCAGCTGAGATCAGGATAGACTTTCAAAAAGAACAGCAGAAATGATCATGAATATCTAACAAGCATGACTTGCTTAAACAGATTAATATTTAAAGCATTCAAACAATGGTCTTAATAATATTGTTAACTTTTTCATCACTGCTGAAGTGGTCAGGCAGTTCAACTATATTATAATTGTAGGTCCCTCTCAACTGAAATGTTCTCTTCTATTCTATTTTTCTGAAGAAGAAACAAGGATGCTTAATAGAGATGGGAAGACTAACAATAAGGAAAAAAAATACCTTCAAACAAATAAATAAAAAAAAAAGACAAAGGTAAAGTGAAAAGAAAAATGGTATCTTTTTTTTTTTTTATGTTATGTTCATAGACTGAGAAGTTACAGGTTTAAAATGCACCGAGAAACACTTCTGAAAAAGATACTTTAATGATAAATACAGTTAAAAGCTGTATTTTCCTGAAAAATTTCAGGAAAGTTGTGAGATCTGCATTGATTACACTTTTTACTAGTAATTTAGAAAAAAATAAATCTTTCAGAAATGGTTAGATATAGCTGATCTTATCTTTGGGTATGAGAGTGGATTGGATTTTCTTCTTTAATTCCTTTCCAGCCCCACTTTACATCCATGTATAAATAAATAAATAAAAGAAATAAGATACAGTGTAAGCCAGATTTCTGGGTGGATATGACTAGCTCTTTTACAGTGTGTTTCTCAAAAAAAAAAGACCAAAAGGCATTTAAACTTAAACTAAAAAAAAACCCAAACCAACAAACAAACAAAAAAAAACCCACTAAAAGATAAGGAAGGCAAATTTTATAAGCATATATACATATGCACTAAAAAAACCCGAAATATTTTTAAACTGAGAAAACTTGAGGAGGCTAGATCAGGAAAAAAAAAAAAAGTAAATGAATAATTTATAATTTTCTCTGCATATTGTGTCCTTGCAAGATGGATCACACTTTCAGGCTTGGGTATACTTTGTTGTTTCTAGATTGTGGAAAACTCTGCCAAGAGAAAGCTCTGGTCCTTCATTACCTTCTCTTTCCATCTCCATGATAGTTGAAATGTATCTCTCAGTCTCTGTGCTCTGCTACTACTCCAGACTCCATGGTGTTACTGAGTCTTTTTCACATTTTCCAATCACTGTATTTTTTTGTAGTTGCCACCCTTGAGGCACTGGAACATCTCTGCTGGGGCATGCCTACTTGTTCACTAAGGAAGCAGTAATTTCTCTAGATGCCTTCTACTATCTCCACCACTCTCTTTCAAAGGAAAATAATTCACAAAGCTAAAGCAATAGTAAAAGAAACATTATTCATTTAAAACAACACAACTTTTAATTTCCATTTTTGAAAATTCTTTGCATGGGCACTGTTAGCAGCTTCCATGTAGCTCTACTTTGAAAGCTCCTCTTTTCTCCAACCAAGTTATAAAAGAAAACACTGCATGCAGTGGATACATGTCTGTATTAGCAAACTAAATATGGCAAGGTCTGTTCTCTGTGTGGAGGCCAGCTGGCATGGAAAAGATCACCTTTATATTATATTATTAAAATCTTTTACATTCAAAGGCTGCATGACCTAATAAATTACCTATTGGGAAAAGAAAATGGAAATGACCAGTTTCTGAAGCAAGCCCAGGCGTAGATAGCTGTCATGAGCCAAGGCTAGGCCATGGACCATTGTAACAATTTTTTTTAGTAAACACAGATGAGTTCTTGTGGCTGGAAATATTCTCTGGTACTTGATAACTTAACAGCAGTAATCAATCTGTTTACATTCTGCATAAATTGGGACTTAGGCACTCAAAATTCACAAAGCTGACCAAAGAATCTTTAATCTGAAACGACTGAATGTTGGATAATTTAGAATAGAGTGAAAAAAACCTGCCTTATTAAAAAAAAATTTCTTCTTTTATCGTGCATGTAAGTAGTTTCTTTTCAGGCTCCAGACAATACACACTAGTTTATAAATAGAAACTTGAGATTTAATTTCCTTATAAAACTTGAAGCATATATCCTTAAAGTGCAACTCAGATTTTTTTTTTCTTTTATTACATCCTTAACACAGAATCTTTGTAGAAACCTTGCCAATTATATAGTGAGATTTTTACAGTTTAATCTACCTTCTTACTCAGTGATGACCAACTTAAGTGCTAAAATGTGACTTATGACAAGATAAAAACACATTTACTATTATCAAAGTGTTGGGACATCTAGTCAAATAATTAGAGAAAAATATTCGAAAGTAAGTATATTCCTACACTTAGTGCTTGATTATGTTTTAGTTTGTAGATACACTCTTCAGCACCTCTAGATTTGGCATTAGAATATTCAAATTGTGTTTTTCTGTATAGGTCATACCTGCAATTTATTTAGAAATAGATGATAAATTTGAGCAAATTATATTCTATGTCTATTAATGTGACTCTATATTTCTAATAAATGCACTCCAAAGTTTCTGATTTTAAATGGAGCATAAAAAAAACCTCACAAAACAAAAATAGATGTTTATTACATTTACCACTACTTGTCTGCTACTAGAATCTGTTACTGTAAAATGTCAATTGTTTGAATGCTTATTAAATAATCCTGGAATCAGCAAAATGGTTATCATGACAAAATTGAAAGGACATATGCAAAGGCTAGTTCATCCTACTGAAAGACTGGAGAAGAAAATTCGTTTCCAGTCCAATGCATGTTGCACTGTCATGCAGTCTAGTTTACTATGAGATCCCATCTGGAATAAATTGGCCAATAGGAATATCAGAGAATACAGCTGAAACGCATTCATTTGGAATTTGCTTCTGGGAAGGTTACATTGCCCTGATAAAAGCAAAATAGAATATTTATCTATCTAACAAAAAAAGGGAACAAAGCTATTGCCAGACTTTAAAAAAAAAACAAACAGAAAAATATGTAAAAACTTTTGCTTTATGTTTGCCGGGCATGTGCACATATTAAATGAAATTTGCCACCATCTGGAGAATCCCTGCACAGTAATCCATGTGACAGTTAAGCTCATGCATGGAATTTAAGTGATACATATATCCTTCAAAATCCCAAATGCGTATCATCCATGCTAGCTCAATTCAGTGGCAATGTTTCTATTTTCCATAGATCACTGTTACCATATCACAGAGGTTCGTTGGTTAGATCTCAGCAGATTTGGATATGAGATATGGTTTGTTTGCTTTCTGAAGAGGCAACATAAAATTTATATTTGCTTATCATAATCTGTTGGTGTCAAGCAATTCTTATTAAATACATTAATACGGAATTAGCTGCTATCTTACAAGCTATGAGCAATTTGCAATAATGTGTGCAGTATGGAGAATAAATACAATGCATTAAAAATCTGAGTGCAGCTGCAGGACTACGATCTTGTTGGGATCATGGAGATGTGGTGAGATAGTTCCTATGACTGGGATGCTGCAATGGAGGGATGAAGGCTCTACAGGAAGGACAGATTGGGAAGAGAAGGTCAGGGAGTTGCTCTTTATGCTCTTTATGAGAAAGAGAATTCATTG
The DNA here is from genome assembly GCA_009806455.1 of Tetrax tetrax. Lineage (NCBI taxonomy): Eukaryota > Metazoa > Chordata > Aves > Otidiformes > Otididae > Tetrax > Tetrax tetrax. The sequence continues at coordinate 407,074 of WHYT01017291.1, forward strand.
GGCACTTGCCTGAGAGTGGATGAGCAGTCAACTAAGAGCTTGTCAGTTAGGATTAAAAATACAACAAGTAAAGGTGACATTACAGTGGGAGTCTGCTATAGACCACCTGACCAGGAAGAACAAGAAGTGGATCAGGCCCTTTACAGATAAATAAGGGAGCCTCACATTCACAGACCCTGGTCCTCCTGGAGGACTTCCACCACCCTGATATCTGCTGGAGGGACAACACAGCAGGATGTAAGCAATATAGGAGGTTCCTAGAGTACATTCATGACTTCCTTCTCCAAGTGATAGAGAAGCTAATGAGAAGAGGTGCTCTGCTGAATCTCATACTCACCAGGAAGAATCACCAACAATCCTTCCCCTTCATTTAGCACTGGTGAGGCCACACCTGGACTATTGTGTCCAGTTCTGGGCTCCTCAGTACAGATGGGTTTTTAAAAATGTCATGAGTTCATCTTACTTAACTATCTACAACAGAAGCCATTGAGTAGGAAAACAGTTGAATGAAAGATCGAGCACAGGCAAAAAAAAAGGCAATGAATTCAAATTGAATTATTAATACTTTATAGTCTTATTGAATTCTTATATGTGCAAGTCAAAGTTCTTGCTCAAAAGAGGTCAGCTTTATCTCTTTTTTTTTTTTGTGTTACTGGGATTCTTTTTGCATACAGCATAAAGGACTAAGGTGATGGCCGCAGACAGGAAATATCCACAAGGAAAATGTATTTGTCAATAGCTATTATATATGGATCATGCTCAGGACTGATCACTGACTGCAGAGGTGGAATTTACCTCTATGCTTTATAGTCAATGCAGATAAATAGGCACCTTCAAGGGGGAAATTCATCTGACTGACAAAAGAGAATTAAGTTGAGTAACTTTGAATTATGTACATCTAATTGTACGTGTCTTAAGTTAGGGTAGATGAATCTCAGCTGAAGTGTCCATGACTGTCAACATTGAGTATGCTAAAAAAAAAAAAAAAAAAAAAATCTAACACTACTGGAAAAAAACTGTGTAATTTGATGCTTAAGTGATGTATACCTTGTGCTTTCTCTTCTGAGTTTTAGAGTTTTTGATCTACTGATAGTAAAGACCATTGAGAGGGACTAGCTTGGCAGTTACATAACATCCACAACCAAGTTAAGCATTTAAGCATCAATGTTTTTAAAAAGTGCAAAGGGTAAATGTGTCAGCATTTTGCATGCCATCCCCCCCCCCAAAAAAAAAAAAAAAGTATAATTTTAGTAAAACTACCAAAGAAAATCTGCATAACTCAGAAGAAAGAGTGGTCAGTATGCAAAAAAACCACTTCAGTTGCACACGTCAGAACACAAGCCGGAAGAGATGACCTTTGATCTTTAAAATGGTACTGTCCATGTAATTTGAGGTTAGAATCCAATAAGTACAAGATTAACAGTTTAACTTTTATGATCATCGTTCATCAAAGGAAGTTGCATCTACAGTCCTATTTACTCTCTAAGGCTTCAGCGATGAAAAAATAAAATGTTTATGCTATTCATGTGATTCCTCCAATGTGGTAAATTTTCCCCAAATTTAATGGCAGATGGAACTATTATTAGCCACTTCTTCTCGACTCTGGAGATTCTAGCTTAACCTATAGTAGCACCCCTAATAGCAGATCCTTAACAACAAGACATACTAACTCTCTTAACAATTTCTTGCTTAAGGTTATATTGTATAATTTATTCTGTCAGTTAGTGTAGTATAAATTGGACTAAATAATGTGACAGGAAGGATAAAACAAGTGTCCAGTGAGATGCAGACATAAGGTCAATACTACCAATTTGGACATTCAGTGACAGAATTTTGACTTCTGTACATAAATGAGAGTTTTATTTTTTTTTTTAATACCATCTTCTTCCTCTACATACATCTTCCCTACTTCATGTACCTGATGGATGATTCTGTTTAAAAAACAACATTAAGGGAATTGTTTAGGATTTAGGAATGAAGCTTAATCTGAACTTCCTTTAATCCTTCTAAACTTTATACCACTGGGAAGAGACAAGCACAAGGCTCATGTGTCCAGTGAGTTCTTTCTCAGATTTTAAACTCCTCAAAAAAGACTAATGCACTGCACATGATGTTTACTTATGAACCACCATCCCCTCAAAAAGGAAAACCCAAAACAGAAACATAATTTTCAGTAGATGACTGTAAAATATTCTATTGGAATTGACGTATCACTTGGAATCCCGTAAAAGTGCTGTTAATTTCATGACTAGAAGGTATCTACATGATGCAGTGGGGTACCATAATACAGGACACTGCTCTGACAGAGCTGACCAAATTGTTCAAAGCAGTGCAGCTGAACAAGCATCTTACTTGGCTCAAGATAAAATATCCCACTTTTCATCAGAGTTAATTAAAAGAGTGTTGAGTGCTGTCCTAATGCATTTATTCTTCTATTGGTACCCAGACGAGTCTATTTAGGTCCACCTAAGTTACCCTTTGTAACAGGGCACTGGCCAAACAGACATAGGCTTTACGCACTTGACACTCATTGAGACAAAGAGCACTTTGTTTAGTGGAGCACTTCCTTCTCCAAGAGCCTGATACATGCAGAGCTTGTTGAAGCTGATGTTAAAACTCCCATTGACTTAAAAAGAATGTGAAACAGACTTCACAGTTTTCCAGCAGTGAGTATGAAGCTGAAGAAAGGGAGTAAAATCAGGGCACAAGCAGTGCAATGGGAGAGAACAAAAATAGGCAAATACTGAAGTTTCTTTTTATCTTCTCCACAAAATAAAGGTGGCCCTAACATAGCTATTAGACTAGCAAATAGGAAACTCCAACTTCTCCAAGCACTCATTGTTGTCACTAGGCATTTTAATGACTCCATTTAGCACTGCAGCATTTCTATTTCTCAACATTGACTAATAACATGCTGAGATACATACACTTTTTTTTTGCAAGTGGAGGTTTGTTAAGAATGGAACGGCGAATGCCTGGGGATTTTACTCTTAAAACTGTAGAGGATACATTTTGGATACAATGTTTAAAAAAGGAAAAGAAAACTAAAAGGAAAGGTTAGTGAAGGAGATTAAGAGTGAAGGACAGAAACAAAGGGAAGAACTAATGAAGGAAATTAAATGGCTTGAGAATTACTTTACAGAACAACTGGTAGCAGATAATAAATTACGGTGCAGTAAGCACACAGAAGCTCAAAAATAAAAATAGTGAGGTAGTAGAAATGTTGCAGCACACTTCTGGCAAATGTAAAATGTAATCTGTAATATGTTGAATGCTACAAAGATTCCACTGTTTTCAGGTAAATTGCTCAACCGTAACTTTCTTTCTGTTCTTTTTATTCTATCACAACAGAATGACATTTGTGCATCAGTGACATTTGTGCATCTATACAGTTCTGGCTGCAGCTTCCCAGATTCAGGCCCTCAGTAGATATGTGTCTATCTAAACTCCTAGATGCTGAATAGCTCCTTACACTTGCTAAATATATATATATATATATATATGAATCTGTCCCTAGTAATATAGGAATTGTATTAAGTGTATTAACATGCACCATATGTTACTACCATATAAGGATGATTACAGACTTAAACCATCTACACATTATTTATTAATCTTTTTCAATATTAATGCCTTAGAAAAGGAAAATGGCCCAGGTACCTTAAGAAAATATTTTAATTTTACTGCAAATATATATATATATATATATTTAGGAGTACATTAATAATTTAAGATTTGCACTAGTCAAACCTGAATGGTTTTAGAGTTTGCTCGCCTGTATTTGATTCTCTGACAGGATCTTTAAGATTAATAATTCAAACATGAAGAAAAATTTTTTAAAAGAGCTCATTTTACAACATGGAAAAAATATCCTATGCCTTTATTTCTTAGCAAAATAAATTATTTTTGCCTGATCATTTTTTGGGTACTGTTGCACCTGAGAGACTGGTGGGCGTAGTAACATGTTATTGACTCTTGATCTTCACACTAGCTAAAAAGGAATGCCAGCGGTTTTGCAAATAAAGAGAATATTGTTAATCAGTAGTCGTCTTCTGGAATTTCTACTTTTGAACTCTCTCTGTGTATATATACACATATCTATGTGTACTATATGTACATATATGTGCTGTATGTTCTGTATGAAAGTTAACTGAAGCGTTCCCTTTGTCTTGAAGTACATAGATTTAATTAGACTATCCACAGGCAAGTAAAATCTGATTATGTCTATATTCAACATCACTGCAACCTGCAATATTATTGATTGATCATTTCTTTTGCTGACTGGGTATGGAGAGAAAACAAGCCAATGAGACAATCAATTTATACTTCTTTGAAAATAATGTCAGCAATGAAGGAAAGGATGATGTCTTATTTTGAGAAGAATTCTACCTTAACCAGCAACAACTGAGCAATTAGTATTATGACATCTGTGATTAGCAACAACTTATTCATTCCAGGGTATTTCTTTTTTGTTCATTTGTTCTCCCCTTTCACTCACCTTTCTTCCAGATGCAGTGAGAATGGGTACAGACTGTACATATGCAGATGGTGAAAGTAGCGGACCTGAATCATATATGTTCAGGGTATTGCTAACAACAAGAAGCCTTTTTAGGAGCCATGAAGTGACTTTTCCCAGCTTGTATCTAAGCATTGCGCTCTTCAAATCTATATATGTTCTAGGAGCCTGAGTCCATATATTTCAAGTAACAAAATTGACAGCACTTTCTTGTTATAAGAGTTAAAAATATATTCTAACCTACGTAAAGTCATCCTAGATTTGTCTCAGCATTTTTTTTATATTATCTGATATATTCTTGTGTAAACCGAGATTTCTCTCTGATAAATGAAATCTCCAAAGATGAAGGAGAATGTTTTAATTTTTTAGAGTTTTCTTAGCACAAAGATACAAAATCCTTGTCCCATCCTGCATGATAATGTTGCACATGATAATGTGCACAAACAATGCAACATGAGTGAAAGCAATATAATGTAGTTAATTAAAAATTCTATTGTAAGTGAATTGAAAACTAGAAAACCTGACAACACTGTGTGCAACATCTGATGCCCACAGATGTTTGAAGTAGAAAATCTGGTTATGTTGTTGGAGATTCTTGCATCTTATTTACAAAGGAATTATAATTTGGCTCTTATTTTTCTGTGCAAAATTTATGTTGAAATATTTGGTTGGATCCTGACAGTTGTACAAACAAAGAGATATATCTCAGAACTGCAAATCCATTTATACTGTAAGCACCTGAAATAAGCACACCTGAAATATACATCCACAAAATTTTTGTTTCTGTGAGCCTGAACCAGTGATCAAGTCTTCTTAAAGTCAAACTGAAGACACATCAGAAGCTGACACTAAAAGGGCAATGGATTAAAGTGAATCAGTGTTACAGATTCCAGTTAGTTAGTGTCAGTTTGCTGAACAGAGAGCAAATAACTTTCAAGCTAAAAATTTTTTACAGACCTTAAATAAATTATATTTTAATAAAAAAAATAAACCAAACTCTCTGATTTTAGTACCTTGTACAGTAAGACACTTTGTGCTGTAACTTCTGGCTCCATTTTTAACTCCATTATGAAAAGCGGAACGTTTTGGAGAAGACTTAATTTCAAGTTAAGCATCATTGGTTAAAAAATTATTTGCAAATTTTTTCATGATCTATTTATTTTCTGCTTTTTGTCTCTTAGATCAGAAATCTAGATTTTTATTTGCTTTGAACATTTTTTTTTCCCAGTAAATCAATATAAAGCTAAAGTATCTGTTAGGATACTAAAACCAAACCAAAACAAAACAAAAAGTCCGAAATAAAATTGCAGTAATCATCAAAGTCCTAGGAATCCGGATGAAGTTTTTGAGAATCATGTTTTGTTCTTTATTAGAACAGACACAAGACTTGGAGAAAAAGATCTTTGTTTCATTGCTGCCATCTGAATAATAATAGTTTGTTTTTCTGCAGCTTTTTCAATTGGTGCTTTGCAAATGTCATGATCTGTTAATTATGGATTGATTTTAAGAATAACTGTGCTCTGAAGAATTCTGATCATTCAAAAAAAAA
>WHYT01017292.1:12392-48145 GCA_009806455.1 Tetrax tetrax
CAGGAGAGCTCCCTCCCAGACTGGATGCTCTCCAGACAGTTGTGTTAGCATTAAATTTTATGGGACCTCATATGCTGTAAATCTCTGGAACCTGAGCACAGTGCTAGCACTGCTTCTAGCTCTGGGCTCAGAGACACGTTCCCCCCAAGTGCACAGCTCACATTTGACACCCTTCTGTGAAGTCAGGACCCTGTAGCTCACTGCCTAGGCACAGAAATCCGCGTGAGCTGGCCTGCATGTATCATGGCATCAAAAGTCACATCTGTACACTATAATTTCCTATATCAATTTAATAGTGTGATATCAGCTGGAGACCACAAATGGTGCATAGAAAGATTTCCCAAATTACCACAGCTTGTAGGAAAACGTTTCACATCTTGATTATAATACATGATTATAGGCTAGAGCAAGTTTTGAGACTAAGAACTCCACCCTAAATATTAAAAAAAAAAAAACCAAAACAAACAAAAACCTTAGCTTTTAAGCAAATTTATTTTGAAGACTGTGAGATCTGTTGCACAGATATGAATTTTCCTAATGAGTAGAATCAGAGCATGAATGGAATAACAATTCTCATTTTTCCCAGTTTGGTGCAATTTACTTTCCCTATGTTGCCAGCAAAGAGCAGAACATTGAACATCTAAATGTATCTGCACCCTGAAAAGGATCAAGAGAGATTGGCAAATCCTCCATGGGCCTGAGGGTTTTTCTCAGAGGCACTGTAGACAAGATCTTCCCTCATTGTACAGAAAATAGAGGGAAATTGAGGATTTCTTCTTCGCGGGTCTTGAGAGAAATCTCTGTTCATTGGAAAATAAGCAGAGGCGAAGGTCCAAGAGGGAATAATCAGGTTATATAATATAAGATCAGTGAGGAAAGGTGTGCCTCCCCCAAAGATGGGAACACCTCTAGAGAGCAGATGTTTCTGGGGGAGACTCTGGCAGGCACTGGAGTGGGGAGAGACAGAGAAGACATCCAGGCTTGGCCCTGAGGAATGGCTCCTCCATCCAACAGACCTTTGCTTCCTGTGCACTGGGGTAGAGCTGGTGGAAATCTCCATCCTTACCACTGTTATCAGGCACATTTCCAATGTCTGCATCTATGCTGAGAAATAAATCAGCACCAGCAAAATATCCCTAGCTTGGAAGCCAAGAGTTACAGACAAACTTATATGCACTTTGCTGACAGCTAGCCTCTCTCATGCTAAATTGCCTTGCAGTTATTTATGATTTTCCTTCTGGGATGTCCCTCTCATTGGACTGGTTTTGGTTTTTTTTTTTGTGAGATTTTTTTTTTAGTTCAAAGTTTCTGATGTAATGCAAAAATACGTAGCAGTGATATTACTATATCATGAAACAGAGAGGTACTATTGCATGAGGTCCAGTGTGACAGAAGGGCACCTTGGTCCAAACTCTGCTAGTTCATGCAAAAAAAAACCTGTAATATCCTGTTAGAACCCTGCTTCTCTCTCTTACTTCTTCCATACTGGCTTTTGGGATCAGACCCAGGGTGAATTATTTCCAGAACCATAAACTGGAATTGTCTTTGAGAGGGCTAACCAGAGCCACCTGAAGCAGCAAAGGGGTTAAGAACTAGCAGGGTGGATGATCAGAGCTCCTGTGTCCAGGCTCACTACCTGTTTTGGCAGAACAGACATATCTATTGTACTTATTAGTCTGCATTACAAGCACACATAAACATAAAATCAGGCAAGGATTTTAAGAGCTGATCATCAATCTCAGACTAAAGAACTTCTTCAGAGATTACCTTCCTGTTAAAGCCTTGCCTATGCACAAATGTGATTGTTTTTCAGGACTCTGGCTGAGGATCCTCTCATCTAATTTTAGATGTATATACTTAACCTATTCTTCTAGATTTTATGTATAACCAATGAGCAAAAATAGTCACTTTAGGAGCACTATTCATTTCTTGGTGAGAACTAGTGGAGACATACTGCTTATTGCTGCAAATGATGGAGTCACACACTTGTTTATAATGAATCTCTTACAGTATTCTCTTTCATGGATTCTATGAAGCGAAAGGCTTTTATGGTATAACATCATTAAAAGATTACAGTTTAAATGAATGTTAATGTAAACTAAAAAATGCTTTCAATCCTTTCATAATTTGTAGTATTTCCCCAGAGATATTTCGGATAATGTTGCTGATCTGTACAGAATATTTAATGCAGAGTACACACTAATCTTTTGCAAGAAGTGCTACACACACTAAGATCAAAAAAGCCTTCTGAAAAACCTCATCTAGATTAAAGATGAATGCTTTTTTTTTTTTTAATAAAATATAAGTCATTACAAAGGCAGAGGCTTGTATCATACTTGTGGCTAGTTCAAAGTATCATGTACTTTTTTTTAGCACTTTCATGTAAACAACTTAAATTCTTCCTCTTAGTGGATTGTATTAGTTTTGTGTTCATGTATCAGGACTTTCATAAGAAAACAAAACATATAATCATTCTTTTGGGAGTATTTAGATATGTAAGTGTATCCATACATATCACACCACAAAGCTCTTTGAATAAATTGGCAACAGGGTAGAATCACAGAATCATAGAATCCTTAAGGTTGGAAGAGACCTTGAAGATCATCAAGCCCAACTGTCAACCTAACACCACCATGTCCACTAAACCATGTCCTGAAGTGCCATGTCTACACCTTTTTTGAACACCTCCAGGGATGGTGACTCCACCACTTCTTTGGCAGCCTGTTCCAGTGCCTGACCACTCTTTCAGTAAAGAAATTTTTCCTAGTATCCAATCTAAACCTCCCCTGACAGAGGAGGCTATTCCTCTCATCCTAATGTGACAGCCTCAGATGCCTCAGAGATATGCGTCGTGGAAAAGGTCTCTGGAGGAGGAAAGGGAGACCTTACTGGTGCCATCTCTGGAGGGGAGTGTCTAATCTGACACTTGAAGGTCCACGTGTGAGGGAGGCATTGGGAATAGCTTGATTGGCACTTGAAACATATGAGACACCAGAGAATCCAGATGAGAGATACAAACCCGCATGACGCCAGACTTCCTTAATTCTGATGAGGTTTATAAAGGCCAGGGATTTACAGCAAGGAGGTAATAAAAGAAGGACCAAATTCTTGACCCGATTCATAGTAAATAAACACTGAACTGCTGTGAGTGTCAGATTTGCTCCTGAGTATTCCAAGAAATGTTTGACCTCTGTAAGACCAGGGAGATGAGGAGTTCACAGGTGTAAGGTGTATTACCAATGTTGCTGTAGTGCCAGCAATAAGTTACCTCAGTCTTTATTCTCTCACATGTGCAACTAAAATGGGAATATAACAGTGATGGATCACCTAGCTGTGCTGCTTATGCACCCTTTTCAGTCAAAATGTGCTGAGCTATTCAGGGTTTACTTTTTAAACAGCCTAAGTTAAACTAGCTCATTTTCCCCAACCCTGGGGATCCCAAAGGTTTCACTCAAAATAAGACTGGACTTTTAAAAGAGCTCATCCCAGCAATGCAACTTGTTTCACCTGAACTATGCAAAGGAGTATTATCAGCAAACTGGCAAAAGAGTGTGTCCAACAGCTGGGGAACAGCTGGCAAGTGGTGACCCTCTCAGCAGAAACAGCTGTTTGCAGAACGCACCTGTCTGCACCCCTATTTCACTTACCCTTACATCCTAGGGAAGTGGTACGGGGATGTGTACACTGAAATACTAGCTACCTCAAAACCAGGCAACTAGTCCTCTCCTTTGGGCACTGTGAGAGGTGAAGCTTCTAAGAGGTAACAGTAATAGAATCAGATGGTGTGAATGAGTAAACTAGATGTACGCCTGTTGTTTGGGTGCTATGCACTAACCAGTCGATTTAGATAAGGTAGGTAGATCTAAACTATATAACCAGCTCTTAGAATACTAAATTAGGGAAGATAAATCTTGCTCTTCAGGTATATTAATTCTGTTATTTGTATCTGCGAAAATACCCATAGATATATAATTATAGAAGATGTTTTCTCTGAAGAACTTTGACTTTCAAAAAGTCCCTAAGATATCAGAACAGAAAGCTACATTTACGTCATCTGTTAGCCAGTCCAGTGGGAAATAAGGAGCTATTGGAGTTAAAGGTAATAGGTAGCTATTCTTTGACCTGGACAGATAATGGACTTGTAATTTCTCGCAGTCTTTAAAAGTGGAGTCTATATTCCAGAGAAAGTCTTTAAAATGATCAGGTCATGTGTTATGTTTTTTGATCTCTATATCCTGCAGTGACATTTTAAAACATAAATGAAGAACTGTACAATATTTTATTCCCATATTAGTCTGCATTTCAGTGTGTGTACATTCATTCAGTGTGATTGGATCATGTATTGTAATTTTTTAGAATAAAATAACAAAAAAGTCAGTATGTAGGGTGTTGTAAGAACGCTATTAATGATTGCACATTCACCATTGCACTTTTCACAATTGTGAAATTAAGATGCAATTTTTCTGTATTTTAGAAGTGAGAGTAATATAAAGAATTTTGAGAAAATATTTTTGTAATATTGCAACAAAAATATTTATTCAAACCTGGGATTAAAGTAAGTGTAATTTTGAGCGTAAGGAAGGAGATTGTCTTGCCTTTCTGTGCAACATTTTGTCCAGGTCTAATTCTCAGTCTTGAAGAACATTAAAATACAATGAGAATTCAAAAGATGCTCACAACATTATTTGAATTCAAAGTAGCTTAGTTTTTCCATTTGTAGAAAAGGAGGCTGAAAGGTGACATCTGCTATTAGAGGTTTTTTTCAAGTCTGTTGAGAAAGATATAACAAAATAGCATTGCTGGAAGTTGAAGTTATGAAAAATTAAACATGAAATAAGATGATGTCTGCTAGCAGCATAGGAGTAGCAGTACAACTACATATCAAACATCTTATTGAGGGAGATGATGCAGTCACAAATAGGGACTTTAGAATCATATTCAATGTAATTTGAAAATAGTTTATTTTAAAGCAAATTTTTTATATTCAGTGTGGTTGTGTTTGCATGAATATATCCAGGACAGAAAGGTGAGGGAAGGAAGGGGGAGTTATTGGGATAGTCCCTTTGTTTTAAAAGCTGTAAGTCTCAATGAAATAAATACATAAATAAGTAAATTTGCCTTCACAGGCATTAACAAAGGCCATGGCACCTGTATAGCACTCAACATGCCGAACACCACTTTGCTTAAGGTTAGCAATTACAGTTAAAGTTCATCCTCTAAATGTAACAATGATTCCATCCTCCATCTCCAGATTAGAGAAGCCCACATAAATCTTTTGAAAAGTGGAGGGTTTTTTTCCCCTCTGGAGAACGAAATATTAGCTATTGTCAAGGATAAGACAATGAACAGCATAGCACCATGTGCTGAGAGATTAGAGAGTTTTAGTTTTCAGATGGCTGAATAGTGTTAAATGATTACTGATCACCTGATTTAGGGTTGTGAAGGCTAAGAAGTTTTTTGATTGGCTTTGTTTATATCATAGATCTTGGTGAGATTGTCTGGGTACACTTCACCTGTCCCTCACATCTCCATTGCCTGCCTCTTAAGACTTTGGGCAAACATTGGTCTCATCGGTGCCGTTAATGGGAAGCTGAGTCCATTGAGTAATAAAATTATTTCATGAACTTGTTTGGACATAATACAAGTTTTCTGGATAAAACAAAATTATTTGTACTATTCAGTAGGTCTGACTACAATAATTATTAAACTCCAGGCAAACTAAAAGTAAGGCATAAGGAAGTACACAGCAACAACTGGCTGCCTCCAAATTGTTTAAGAAGAAAATTTTGAAAGTCCAAACTTTCTCTTATCATGAACAAGTAGCATTTCCTAACTGCCTACTGTACCTTGTTATTTCCATGCTAGGCTTTTGCAGAGCTGCTGGAAAGGAGTGATGGTAGTGCAGCTTCTGCAGCACCTCATTTGGAAGATTCTTTTTTCTGGAAACAAACAAATTTTTAAGGGAAAAAAAGATCTTATGGACATTCTATTTAAAAATTACTAGCATTAGGGAGATTTTGTCTCTGAATATCTGGGAACTATGAGAGAGGGAATACTGGACTAGGTGGGTCATTAGTTGGATTTGCATGGGCAGTACGTACAGTCCTCTCCAACATGCAAAGACCATAGTCGTGCCTTGATTCTTGAAAGGGAGTGATAGTTACTCAGACTCTGCAGTTGTGATTTCTGAAGTGGTTAATCTCTTCCCTGATAAGATTTGACAAGAAATTAATGGACTGACTGAATGGATTCTGCTAGGTCTGTGGCATTCATAATTCCTTTTCTCAGTGTTTTTTTCTTTTCTTCTCCTAAAAGTCTCTGTCTGTGTTAATGCCCTGTCTGTTTCACGGGAGCAGACAAGTCTATTTTCATGCTGGTGTCAGATCATATGGTGAAAGATGTTGGAAAGGACAATGACAGGCTATATGAAAGAGGCAAGCCACCCTCTTGAAAATCAATATTTATCTTTCTCCTTTACTAGTGCCAGAGATCAGTATTAGAGGGAGGAAGGGAGCTGCAAATTGACAGCATAATCTGCTATATGTGATTATGTGTAATGGGAAAAGATCTCCGAAGATGAGGAAACCAGCATCGTCTCCTCTACCAAACGGAGTATCTCAGTTTATTATTGAAAACATTCCTTCTGCACTCACTAAGGTTAAGATTTCACCATAATACCTGAGGCCATGCTGGCTAGGAAGTATTATATTCTTACTGCATCTCTCTCCTGAGACGGGTAATAACTTCACATCCTGAATGAGCACCTAAATCTTTGTGCTTCTAAGCCTTTGTCAGAGCTACCTATGGCATGGATGAGAATATGAGAGGTTTAGCCTCATGAAGGAACCTCTGCAGGCTCCCAGCCCGATGTCATCTGTTTAATCCATCACAATGGGACAAATGCATTAGCCATTCAGCACAAGATGGCCTCTTCGAGGCTGGAATAGAGGGAGGTGTAACCACACCATGACTGTTCCTGTGTGGCCTCAGATGGCTACTTAAGCAGAAAGGGGGAGGTTTCTGTGCATTTTAGAGAAATTAATGCTGCAGCACTTTTAAATTTATATGCTGAGTGACCTCTCAGATCAATAAATTTGTGTGTAAATGAGACAGGGTTTACCAATGAGCTAGTCCCTCTTGCTATATGAATGTAAATTACAAAATATGTTGGCCACAGCATAGAACCACATATGTGTTAGCAGAAAAAAAATCAAGGTGGAAAAGGGTGATTTTTTCCTCCCTCTTTTCTGTGGGGCATATAGCAGAACTTTGCCTCTAGTGAAAATATATTTAAAAGACTTTAAAAAGGTTACATCTTAAACTTTTGTTTCGAGGCCAAGCCACTGAGAAGTGAAATAAATTTTCTCACTCACTGAAGAAGAAATGTGAAGAAATACAAGTGGTTACTGTCAGTGACTTCAGTAATTGGCCCATTTTTGAACACAGAAGCCCCCTCTGATATAGAAAGTAGTTTGTTACAAACTACTGCTTAATGCAAATTAATTTTGACAAAGATTTGGCAACATAATGGCAAATTTACTTATTTATATATTTATTTCATTGAGGTTTACATGAAGAGGTATGCATTAATCTTAAGTATTCTGAAGTCAAAATTAGTTATACCATTGTTTTAAAGGTCTTAAGTTTCATTCTGTTTCATGAATTAACAATATATTTTACTAGCTGTACTTTAACTAATATTAGCTAATAATAGGCACTTTAATCTCTAGAAAAAAAAAAATCTATTTGCAAATTTAATTTGGCTAGTAACTTTCAATTCACTGCATGATGCCTCCAACCTGTGTTATTAATTATCCATGAACATTCATATGAACAGTTTTTTTTTTATTCTGAAAACTGTAAAAGTCACATGAAAGTTAATTTTAGCAATACATCTTGTATGTTCTTTACATGTCATGTTCTTTATCTGTGATGCATATCACTGCTACAGCTCCCACTGAGATGAATTTGTCCTTTAGCTAATATTACATTTGCTCACTCTGGTAGCTCTGGAAGTCCCCAAAGGGTGATCAATATAAAGTCTTTTTACACTGAAACCCGACATCTACATATGAAGCAACCAAAAAAATTTACAGCTCTGTGTGTGTGTGACGGACTGCACCTATATTTTGTCCCTAGTTTGCTCTATGCGTTTTTTTCCCACTGCGTTTGTATATAGATAAATGATACTGGCATTTCTTTGGTGAAAAAAAAAAAGTTATTTCTTGTTGTCCCAGACAAGTGACCCATAACTATGTCTAATAATATACAAAGCTTAGCAATTTAATAGATTCGTTGTTCCCTGTTCGTTTCAAAACTGATTCTGTGTGTTCTTAAAAGTAATAGTGTCACCGTTAATTTATATCAGAATGGGTCTGGCTGCCAGTGCTTGAATAGGCTAAATTTTTTTGAGCATGGATGCATTTCAATCTGTCTCATATTGAAAGCTGAGAATTCATAGCAGGCTTCCACTCAAAAATTGTATCTTCACAGGGACAGAATATAGATAAGTATCAATGTCTTTCACGCAGATACCTTTCATGCAGACTGACATTATTTCTCTCTCAACCTAATTAAGCATTGCAAAATAAACAGAACAAGACAAACACCGTCATTTTAATTTTATTGAACCCAGAACTTGTCATAAGAAAACAGGAAGACATACAAAAATAGTCATATCCAATTAATTGAACTGTGTATAGACAAGAAAGGGTCAGTCATAAAAATTAGGTAGGTGATGTGAGTTATGTTCTTATAATAAGAGGTCAGAAGGCAACATTTACTTTGTCCTGGTAATTGATTATCACTGCTCTCCCCCACTTCCTTGCTAACTTGGAAATATCTTGTACTGAGGATCTTAGCACTTAAGGGTGAAAAGACTACTCTGGAAAAGCTGTTACATTGTATGATCCAAAAGGTTTCTCATACTAGAAATCAAGAAGGCTGTCTGCTGAGCGGAACAAACAACAACAAAAGAAACCAACACCTGTAGTTGTTTAAAGACATCACCAGTACATAGAGATAAACATGTATATATAAACATACACATTATAAACAGTGAAACCACTTAAATTGTCAAGTTAAAAGAGAAAAATTAGAGTTAACTGGATTCTCTTCAACAACTCAGAGCTCCTACAGTTGGCAGGGGACCTCAGGCAGGGGAGGAAGCAAAGAAACATTGAGCAATTCCCATTAACTATTTAAAGAGGAGCTGGTGTGAGAGGGCTGTTCATTGCATAGAATTATACATGTTTCACCCATCTTTCTCCTCCTTTATGTCCTTGTTTCCTTACCTTCCTTATGAAGTAGAGCTATGACCCATGTGTGGGAAGAGCTCTGTTCTGCCGTGCCAAAAACAGTGGAGCCTTCGTCCGTAACTGCTGCTGTAGTAGAAATAATAGATCATTATAATGGTCCTTGGCTCTCTACACTGCAGACCAACTGATTTATACCTGCTGCATCTGTCCTTTCACTCTGAGCAATGCCTGAGTTAAAAAACACGAGGTGCAGGGCCTGGAAACAGTAAGGATGGACTGCTGCTCGCTGTAAGAAGGTCTAATGGCCCTGACTAGTTTCCCCAGGGACCTCCCCTACTCCTTTGCCTATGTCCTAGGAGCCCTATTTCAGCTCAGGCTGGGCCTCCATTCCGTTCTTGGACTGTGCTGCTGCTGCCTCCCGACCAACGTCTGCCCACCGCTATTCCTGACTTGTTGGATGGACTTCTTGGATGGAGGTTGGACTTGACTTGCCACTTTGAATTTGCTGGCACAACCTGAATTGTCAGCAGTCCTGCCCTTATTGTCTTGCTCAGGTCCTGTGGGGCTGGACCCTTCTCTGTGAGGGCTCTGCCCTGCCGTTGGTTGGGTCATTCTGGCTTCTGCCTCGTCCCCTTCATAGAGCACCCCTGCTCCTGGAGGCTCTCAGGGATCCAGAGCACATGGGATGTGGCTCCCCCACAGCTGACAGGGCTCTTGTTAGTGATACGGTACATCATTGTCATTGAACGTTAGCAAAAGGTCCTTCATGTACCAGTCTACTGAATACAGGAAAAATGGATGATAATAATAGTGGTGTAGCTGTGAAACATCACATCGAGTTACTTCTAGTTCATTCTTGGTAAAAGAAAAAAAAGTAGGTAGTCCCAAAAACTCTGTCATCTTTCTTATAAAAGCAACAGAACAGAGGTAAGATGTCTTCCCTAATTCATGCCAGACAATAGAGGTGGACCTGCTTAGAGAAAAACATGCGGGCCACCCAAATATGGGGTCTAAAGAGAGACTGGCATCATTCTCTCTCACAAGAGACACCTGTCTAGATCAGGAGACTAGCTGATCTGGTTGCAGCTGTCCTAAATAAAATTATCCTCTGTGACCAAAGGAGAGAGAATGTCATGTCTTGAAGGATGTTCAGCCCCCTAAAGTGGGCTCATCTGACACTGCCTGTGACTGGATGTAGGGCCTGACTTCCTCCAGGTGGATTCATTCAGTGCCAAAAGTCAGTCAGAGTGATCAGAGCCAGATGCATTCACTAAACTTCAATAGATTGTGTCTGCTTTTAAACTGAACAGCAGTGATGCTCTAATGAACATCACTTCTGTAGCAACACGTTGCTTTTCCTCATCCATTCTCTTTAAACTGTAACCTAAATAAAGTTTGACCCACCATATACTTACTCATGTACAAATACCTTTAAAATTCTCTACCAATGCACTACTGAAGTAAGGCCCTGCTTCAATAAATAAATACCTTTTACTTAACTTTATTGCCATTGATATGTACCTTTTTAATTATTATTTTCAGAGCAATTAGTATAACATTTTTCCCAATCTGTTCTTTCAAGAAGAACATATGCTGTTCAATAGCTGGCTTGGAAATGGAAAAATGTCTATTATTAACACACAATATGTGCTACCACTACAAACTACTGACTGATGTTAAAAAATTCCTAAGGATTCATTAAAATTCATTAGAACCACATGTCCATGGACTTAAGTGTAAACAAAAAGGGCAGCATGGCACCCCAACCATTTGAGAAATTATCACCTAGAGAAAAAACAGAAGGACAAAGGCTGTCCTTCATTACTAAAGGGACATGGAAACTCTGCCTACTTCCTGATGTTTCCACAGGATTTATCTGGGACACTTCTGAATGAAAAACAGTATATCAGCTTGAAATATAGATACTATAGGTGAAGGAACCTAAATCTATTTTTGTTCTTGTCCTAACTTTAAATTTGTTAATTTAAAGTCTTAAAATGTTTCTATCTCAATTTCTACACTGTTTTCCACCTTAATGTGACCTTGACTTTCAATATAAAGACTGAAAAAATATATTAAATTTCACCTATATGTTTATTATTTCATGCAATTTTTTAAGGAGAAACTGTATAGGAACAAGATTATTGCAGATTTTATCTCCATCTTCCCTTTGCCTTATAGAAAAACATAATTTCAAATAATATAATTTAAATGTATTTAGATGAAATAAATGGGAAAAAATATCCATTCTCAGTCATTTGAAACAGAATAAGGTTTTTTTCCAGCCACTAGGCATCACACATGGTATTGAGCAATGTACTTGGTTCCCCAAGCCAGGAGTAGAACATCAGAAGACAGTATTCTCAAGAGACCCCTCTAGTCAGAAAAGTGGTTTCTTCATGTAATTAGAACAAAGGGAACTTGGATATTCCAAACTAATCTGCAGATTCCATTGTCAATAGTCTTAAATTCCAGTCTATGTCAAATAGATTTCCTGATTTTCACCTACTCCTAGAGGACTTGAGGGTTTTTGTTTGTTTGTTTTGCTTGTTTCATGCAAGGCTGAAATCACATGAAAAACATCATTCAGAGAGGGAGATGGCATAAATCCAAATCTAAGGTTTTGCTTTGAGAAAAATTCATTGTGGTCCCGTTCTCTAACTGCAGCTCTGATTCGTTTCCACTCAAAACTTTGAACAATCCTGTCGTAGTTTAGCCCCAATCCGGACCAGACTACGCAGTCTCTCTCTCACTCCCCCCACATCCTCACTTAAGGATCAGTTAAATCTGATTTAGAATGCTGCTTTCTTTTGGTCAAATGTAATTTGAAATTGCTGCATTTCCTGAAAATCCTTCTCCCAAACTTCTTCAGAAACCTTAGTCCTTAAAATCTCTGTAAAATAAACTATTGTTATACTGATTGTCCTGGTTTCAGCAGGGATGGAGTTAATTTTCCTCTCAGTAGCTGATGTGTTTTGGATTTTATGTGTGAAGAATGTTGATAAACACACCTATGTTGTTAGTTTTCCTAAAGAGACTGAAGTCACTGTCTGTCTTTCCAGGTTTTGCTAATGTGCAGGTGCAGGAAGCTGGGAGGGATACAGACAGAATAATTGACCCAAACTGGCCAAAGAGAGTATTCCATGACATAAACGTCACACTGTACTTAAGTGGGAGATGAGCCGGTGAGCTACCTCTTTTTTTCTCTCTCTTGCTGTTTGGAATCGTTCTGGGGTCATTTACAGGTGTTTTTTTTCATTCCGTGATTGCTGCTCGGGACAGGCTGTATTGGTCATTGGGTCATCAAGTGATGAGAAATTGTGCATAATTCCTCAGTTTTGGTTTTTTGTTTGTTTGGTTTGGGTTTTTAATTATTATTCTTCTTTTTTTTTCTATTTGTATTATGATAATTACTTTTAATATATATATATAAACTTCAAATTTTTTTTTGCTATCCTGTTAAACTGCCTTTATCTCAACCCATGGGTTTTCTTTTCTTCCCGATTCTCTACCCCGTCCCATGGGGAGAAGGAAGGTGATTGAGCAGCTGTGTTGTACTTGATTACTGACTGCAGCTAAACCATGACACTGATTTATCCATAAAACAAATTTCTATACTTCTATGATATCTGATTATATAGTTTGTACAATCTATATACAATAAATAATTAAATCTACCAAATACTGTGTGCACTGTTCTTACAAAGTGCTGCACAAAATGACTTTGAATGCGTGTCTAGGAAAGAACATGAAATGCACAATTTGTATACATGTCTGAAATTGTTGGATTTGTTGTTTTGTTGTTTTTTTTTTCCTCCTAGGGACTGAATAACAGAATCAGTTGGCTTCTTTATCCAATCTGAGATGACAACACAGCAAATTGTATCTCACAAGCTTCTTCCCAAGGTGGTGGGAATTTGATACTCTTACCATAGGTACTTAAGCCATGTTAGTGTTTGGTATCTAAACCATACTACAGGTCTCTTACCTGGCCTCCACCTGCAGAAGAGTAAGGGTGTCTCCTAGTTCTGTCACATCTGGTGGTCCTATGTGAATGTCTGACATCCTGAAGATCTGAAATATCACTGAAAGTTTAAATGCTTAAATAACTTAACTGCTCTTGCTGTAGGGTGAGGGGAGCAGGGCAGCCCACTGCTTTCACTGGATCAGTGCCTTGGTTAATTAAAAAGCTGATTGATTTTTTAAGGAAGCATTTTTAAAACTGTTTACAGTTATATTTTTTCATGTCTTTTATTTGAGTTAGTATACCATTCTATTATTCATTTATGGCATTATTTCCCGGCAGCTTAATTTGGAGACTATGACCAGGGGTAGCTCATACTCATATGAGTTCTGCTAGTCCAAAGGAAGAGCACAGATTTTGCTGTGATGATACGGAGGTTAAAAACTATACGTCTGTTGTGGATGCAGATGATGTCTCTTTTCTCCACACTATCTTAATGGAGTCTGCCTTTACTCATCTCCAACATGCAGTAATCTTGGATTAGTGGGAACTGAAGGGGTTCTGGCAAGACTTGCTTTTTTGATCTATAGCAGGCTTTCCTCAATTAATCACAACAATGTCATTTTCTGCAGAGCAGCCTCTGCCCCAAGCTGTGGGTCAGGTTGCTCTGGTCAGCTCCACGGGAGGCTTTCAAGGGGGCAAGTGGGTCCTTTCTTGTTGGACTGGCACAAGTCTCTTCTGCTACTGCTCTCCACATCTATCAAGTGTGCCATCAAGTGGAGTCTTCCCTGAGGTTTGTGAATGTGTGAATATGTTCCTCTTTTGAAGAGGAAAATGCAGCTTTGGTGAGGGCTGACCATTTCAGGGTGAGTTTGACGGAATTCGTCTGCTCCTTCCCTTTGTAGTCAAATCTCACTCAGGATTATTGCTGTTTTCTAAACATTTGCTCAATGGGCTTCTCACTTCATTGACAAAGACTTAATGACAGGAACTGAGTTAAGGTCTTAAAGAGAGAAACAGAGATAGGGCAATTAGGCAGACCAACCATTCAAGTACCTTACTAATGTAACAGATTCAGCAATATACACTTTAATACCTTGTGACCTTTACTGTTCTGCTGTGAAATTCCTTAAATGACTTTCTTTGATGGCAAAATAGCACAATTTGCACTGATATTTTTGAGGAAAAATGGAAACAAGTTATCTGTTTTATTTCCCACATAACACAGCTTTACATTCTTGTAACAAGCACTTAGGGATGTGTAATATTATTTGTGTAGTAGCCCTCCATTAATTCAGTATGCAAAATACGATTAGTATTCAAAATATTAGGTATGGAAACCATGCCTTTATTGTGGTAAACGTCCATAAAGAGATCACAGAATCATAGAACAGTTTGGGCTGGAAGGGACCTTTAAGTCATCTAGTCTGCTCCTTGCAAAACAAGGGTTGGACATCTCTGACTAAATCAGGTTGCTCAGAGCCTCATCCAACCTGACCTTGAATGTTTCCAGGGATGGGGCATCTACCACCTCCCTGGGCAACCTGTTCCAGTATTTCATCACCCACATTGTAAAAAAAAAAATTCTTCCTTATGTTTAAACTAAATCTGCTCTTATTTAGTTTAAAACAGTTACCCCTTGTTCTATTGCAGCAGGCACTACTTAAAAGCCTGTCCCCATCTTTCTTGTAAGCCCCCTTTAAGTATTGAAAGGCTGCAATAAGATACAGGTGAGTAACGAGCTGTAACAAAGAATATAAAATGAAGGACTATTAATTAGTGATTTCTAATGCAGGGTTAGTGAGTTATACTTCTAAACCAGAAAGTCAGCCTTTCTGTTGCTGTTCTTTTCCTCCCCCATGCAGTTTGTTTAATATTGGAAGATAAATGGTGAGATCTGTATGTAACATCAAATCCATGAAAACTAAAGAGACAGTAAAATAAATCACAGCATTCAAGTCCTTCAAGATTTGTGAGTTATCAAGCAACCTGTATTTTCAGGGCTTGGTTTTTTTACTAGCAACAGTGCTGCATATTAAGTGTGCATTCTGCCTTTTACATATAATTACGAAGATGTGAAATATGACAGACTTCAGTAAAAAGATAAAATATCATCTCTTCAGATCACTTTGGTGTAAATCTGAAGTTCTTATTATTCAAGAAAAAGATGTTTTCATCTCAGAATGAAGAAAAAGACCCTCAGAATTTTAATAAAGAATAACTGTAAAACTGCTCCATGAATCCAAAAGATGGCATTCTTTTGTCGTTTTAAAATGGTTCCTGATCCTGTTTAAATATGTCCTGGAAAAGCTATAGATGTGATTTTTTTTCTTTGTCTTCTTTTACTGTTAAACAACCAACCAGCCAACCAAACTATTAGAATGGCAAAGATGTAGCTGCTCGTTTCTGCTTAAAGATATGCAAGATTTTTTGAGATGTTCTTACTAGCAGTGCAGGGCAAAATTTTGTTCAGTTCTGTGGGATAGAAAAGCATGAAATTTAGTATCAGAAGGAATTTCCTACTAATATAACCCATCTGCCCCAAACTCTTAATTATATCCTCTCTTCTTTCACTAGAATTAATGAAGAATGAATTTTTGTGTTTATATGGATATCGCTAAAAAAATTGAATTATTAGTTCATAAATTACCATTATTTTTAGGACATAGTTTTCTCTGTATTCACAATGGAACCTCAGTACAGAACCTGCACAGTTATAGAGCAAGACTCAAAAAGTAATATAGTCACAAGAGTTTTTGCAGAGGGATTAGCCTAGATTTACTGTAGCTGACAGCCCCATTTGCCACATAGTTTGCAGAATTAATTTTCTTTGTCAGCTGTACAGAATTTTGCTGATCACGACTGTCTATGTGGTTTATAACCAACAACTTACACCAAATGTTTCCGTGTTTCCGTATATGATAAATAATGAAGACCTAAAATAATTCAACCAGTACACATAATTTTAGATCTTTTAATCCCATTACATCTTTTACTAGTGTCTATCTTGAGCAACAAACATATTTTGGTACTCAAGTGTTCTGAATTTTATTTTATTGAGAATTTAATGGATATTTTTCCAAATTAAAATAAGGAAAAATATTATCTAAAACCTCTCTGGGTTCATAAAATATGTCATAGGATTAGTGCCCTTTTAAAAACAATATTTACGTTGTATTTTCCTCCTCAGTAGATAGTCACACTGATCCCAAATGATAGGAAGGCAATGCAGGAAACTCCTCCTTTTTCAAGATGAGGTGGGGTAGTGTTTGCTTTGCTGGAACATCGGAAGGTCGATAGCTGTAGAAATAAGTAGTTACACCTTGAAAACAAGGTAACATCTGAGCACCTCTGGTAATTTATATCGGTTGTGATCTCCATTCTAAATTCTATATTAGATACATAAAATGCTCACGTCATAGAAGATGCAGAACTATGCATTTTTTAAGCACTGTTTTTCAAATGGTCTTATTTTCTTCCACTACTGATAGTCTTTAAATATAACAATTGAAGCAGGATAAGCCTTATTGCTGAGCCTTCCTGCCACCAAATATTGTTTTCTTTCCTATGCCAGACCTCCTGAGCAAGCATTACTTGGTATAGTCCTAAAAGAACAGATTAATGTTTTCACTGATTTGTATGACAGGAGTTGGTTCAGGCTAAAGCCTGATTTCCTTCAGCACGTTGCATTACCTGTGGAAATCCCTGGGGTCCTCTTGACTCCCTGTACCAAGGTTTTGTTTACCATCCACCTCTATATGACCAACCACAAATCTTCATACGTCCTCTGTTGAAGCCTCCCACTCATCTGAAAACACACACACATGGTCATACCTCTTATCATTTGGGATTTTTGTCTGAGGTCATGCAGGTGTTTCTTTATAAAGAATTTCTGGAGGGGGTTCCACAGGCCTGAAATACTCTTGCAGAGAACACCTCATGCTCTCTTAATCTTCCTGTTTATAATTTTAATTGCACTTTGGCTTGTCTCAGAATCACTGGCCTTTCCATCCAGGAAAATAATCGATGTCGCTTGTGAGTGTGTGTGAAGGTGACCTTGTTAGAACTCCCCTTAACCTGTGGCTGTCAGTAACCAAGTGTGTACAGATCATTTAAGTGTGAAGTGGTTTAGTCCTAGAACTAAAGTATATGCTAAGGGAGACCAGCAGGGAACTCTTTTGTTCTGAATTAAGATTGTATTTTGGAATTAATTTTTTTGTCTCCTGTCTTTTGGAGTACTTAGTTACAAGAAATATAGAGTTTATGCTTATAGTTTATGCGTGCAGGTGCCTTGTTTCAAAATTAATTTATATTCTTACTGTAGGTGTTATAAAGTCACTATAAAAATAACTTTCATATCATGTAAGCCTTTTGTAGGCGGCAAAAAGAATACAGAATCCTGTGGTTTTAATGTTGACAACAATCACATAGTCACATTGAAATATCCAATTTTTTAATAGTTAGAATTAGACCTTTTAAAATATAACAGAATTATTAAGGAGAATTTCCTTGGAATCTTAAGTACAGGACACTATCAAGGTTTTTTTTTTTCCTTTTCAGTCTACTAATTTATCCAAGATATTCTAAGGGACATTTGTCAAATAAAGCCCGAACTTACTTTTGATGAGAAAACTCTCATGGATTTGAGAAGGCAGAGAATTAGATCCATTAGGAAGGAAAACTGATGTTATTTCTAAGTGAAAAAGAATGGCTGCTCCAAAAGATACTGCTTGCCATAATGTTGCTTTTTTGTTGCATTACACTGTTTAGCAAAAGTTCAAACTGGGACCCATCACTTTTAATTAAGGATGCGTTTGAGAAGATGAATTAAGTTTCAGACAGAAGAGGTAGGTGAACTTGTCCTAACTGTGGGTGGTGCAGTAATTAAAAGTCAGGGAAACTACACTGTGTGACAGTTCATTAGACAAAACAGTATGTGGAAAATGTCTTGTCACGTCTATTTGCTACAGCTGCTTGGATTTCTCTGTTACACTGGGACATCAGCTATTCATAAACCAGTAGGAGGAATTAATCTGCGGAAAGATGCACTTCCTACAGTACATGTGTCCTTCTTTGTGATCAGTGTCTCCAGTCTTTGACTAAAATTTTAACTAAGAGATGTGGCAAATATAACAGTGGAAAATCTATATCTAGTGATAGTGTTAGAAGTATTGAGTTGAGCCAGAAACATTACTTAGGAGTGTAATGCTGTCTGAGTGGGATTATATTGTGTTGTCTATCAAGATAATTTTTACATATACATTACTAAGCAGTTCCAGATGTGGAATTTGAGCCAGAGCTACTGGTACTGGAGCCTTCTTGTTTCATCTCATGGTATGTAGAGAAACTAGCTTCTGTGCATAGGTGAATGGTCTTACAATATAGCAGCAAAAATATATTGTACGCATTTTCTGTATTTCATTAATATTTTCCATTATACACAATGTTAGGATGCAATTTAGACTTTCCATAATAAAATGAGAAACTATTCACAGCAGGGAAGCTTTCGGGCTTGAGTTGGTTGTAGTTCAGGCATTTTAACCACAGCACATAGTGCCCTAGCTGGACACTTCATGGGTAATTTCAATCAGTACTGGGATTTCAACTGAAGCAACTGGATTGACATGACGCCAACTGAAATCACAGTCTAATTCATGTCTGCAAGACTGATTTTTGCGTTCCAGTAGACACTACATGGTTTGATATAGCCCTGACCTTGCAAACATTTGTGCATGTATTTATCATTATCAGCATTAGTAGATTCATACCTTTTGATGAAACTTCGTGTTAGTGAGGTAATTATTGAATTCTCATTGTACTAACATTCCTCAGTGGTTAAGGGCTACTGGCAAATCCATACAGGATCTATCTTCCTTGGTCTTTACATTTCCTAATATCCTAATCTTTTGCTTCAGATTTCCTAATATCCTAATCTTTTTACTTCAGTGCCCAAGAAACCTTTCCAGCTGATGAATGGACATACTGCCTCATGCGCTGAGGCATCTACTTAATCAGGCTTGAATCTGCTTGATGTAGGCACTATACATGGGAAAGAACTTTCGTAAGGGACTTGTAAATAAGTTTCTGGACATTTATGGAATATAGTGTAAGACGCTTACATGTTACATTTTACTGATGGTATTGTGCAAACTTGAAAATAATGATGATGATACTAAGAATAATAAATCCACAGAATTTCACTAAGGCTCTTGAAATAGATTCGTTTGTATAAAATTTAAATGTAATAAGTAAGATAGTTGACTTGGTTGATGGCTAGAGTGTTTTCAAGTAGTTCTGCATGAGTACAACTCATGCAAATTGGCCATCAAATTACATTTGGAGTCAAGAGAGCATTTATAAACAGGATTTGACTGGTCTGTAGGAAATGGTTGAGTAGTTGGGGTCTGATGCAACTCCCTGCAACTAGTGCAATAGATGAAAAGCCTTGCAGTATAGTTGCAAAAGCAGAGGCATTAAGGAAAATAAACAGGAGTTTATGTAATTTCAAGAGATTCTGTGAATGTATGCAAAAGAAGTAACTTGGATACAAAGCAGTTAAACTCTACCGGCATATGCAGGGATATATTCATTAAACAAATTCTGAATTCTAGTTATTAAAATTAAAAATATAAAAAAATTATAAAATAGTTTGTTTCTACATAACTATATTAAAAAAAAAAAATCGAAAGAACATTGACATATCTGACTGCTTATATTCTTAGCTGTGTAGTAGAGAGAAAAAAAAACTAAGTGAAAGTGAATAAGTGTGAATTCTTCAATTAATTAAGAGTATGCTGAGTTTAGCATTTATCTTTTGGGGCAGTGAGTTTAAATGCTGTGTAAATTCTGTCTCACACTGAAGATACTCCCATAGAGGTCAGCTCTGTCTTATTAAGTCTAGTCTAGCTATGCATGATCAATCTTGTGGCAGAAGAGATGACTTGGGTAACTACAGCATCCCTGGTACTATATAGTGACTCGTAAGCAAATCGCAAATCACATTTTGCATAGTTTAAGAACTAATAATCTATACTCAACATTTAGCAGCCATGATTAGGAACTGAAGATGTGGCCTATATTTTTTTCCCCTGATATTTGTTACTTGATATATTGTACCTGAACTTTGTCTCTAGTACATCTATTTTGGTTATTGCACTCTGACACACAGAATTCCTCTATCTCTTTGGATGTCAAGGAATAGTGCATATGGGTGCAATTTATTTATTTCAGTAATTCTTCATGCTTCTGAGTTTATTTTAAAGTTTTGTCTGTATCCTATCAATATCCAGAAGAGAAATAGCATTTTTTAGGATTACTATTCATAAAAATCCATAGATTGTGTTAGTCCCTGCCACAAGGCCTTGATGGAGGGCTGCAACTTGCAAATTGCAAGCATGAGTTTAAACTTCTCAACAAGATGGCAATTTAACCTTTTAGTTTGCTCGTAATCTTATTGCAGACCCCCTGAGGCTCTATTTTGCTTCAAGGCAAGTGAAGGTTTTGAGTGTATCAGCAGAAAGAATTAAACAGCCCTGTATCAAAGGAGCAGGAAGAGGAATTTTGAAAGAGTTTTAGATTTAGGGTGGGACCCAGACTACTGTGTCCAACCTGTCATTCAAGTTCTTATTACAGTCCCAAGGTCAATTACTGTGACCAGGATAATTTGTGCACAACTGCACTTTACTTTTAACACTGCTGGAGATGAACATCTTTATTCTTTGTAAGTTTTCCTTAAAAGTACTATTGCTTTCATTGTACCTCTTAGTGGTGAAATTTAGTGGGACTTACACCATCATCCATTTTTTCTTTTCTTTTTTCAGGGCTGGGAACAATGCATGATTGATGGGCTTAAAGACTTAAATCCTCTTTTCATCTAGACACTGGGCACCACCAGTCAATACCTACTGCAGGTTTCAAGGATACTGATACTTTTAGATTATTTTAAAAAAACCAAAACCAAAAACCAAACCAAACCAAACCAAAACCAAAAAAAAAAAACCCCAAAAAACCCACCCAAAAAGAAGGAAGGAAAGAAGCATTGTTAGGAGCAAAACCAATTGCTGATAGAAAATTAGTATCTTGATAAAAAGCAAAGAAATGTAAATGTACCTAAATTCTGCAACTGGGTCTGCACAGACTGATCCAGACTACAAGTGCAGATGCATGGATACCATTTACATCAGCTGGAGCTACGTTCAGCTGTAGCTGTTCTAGGCAGAAATTGTACTGTGTTTTATAACTGTAAAATATTCAGCTTTCTACGGACACCCTCAATTGTGACACTTAGGTATTGATGTAATAATAAATAAATAGGAATTATAGAGTATAATGTTGAAAAATTATATATATAAGGTATAATTTCTTACAAACTTCCTTACCTTCTTATATTTCCTTTATTTCAATGAGAAAACAGAATATTAAATTTGGCAAAATCTGCCAATTTCTTTTCTAGAGAGACCAAGAATGGAACAAAACTGAAATGCCTGGAAAATAGCCTGGGCAGGAGGAACTGATGAAACACTGTGCTGCACAACCCTGTGCAAATCTGATCTAGTGGGTGTCCTTACACTGTACAAGTAATAAATTAACTTATATATGCTTAGGTATAAAGAAACTGCTATCAAAAATGTACACTTCACATTAGGCTGTGGAGAAATTATATATTTTGTGTTAAATGTAATAGCAGATAAAGACTTAACTTTAAAAAAAAACAAAAGGCTCATCAGAAAGCGTAAACTACAGTTTCCTCCTTACAGTTACCGAGAGGTGTGTTGTCTGTTTTGTCTCTTTTTCTATCAATAAGAATGATTTTTTTTTTTGGTTTTTTTAACCTGGCCATGTAATTCTGAAATCTGTAAAAATAATACAGTCCATAAAAGTAAAACAAAACCCACTGTATCTATTACCATATAAAACAAATAATATTAGTGGAAGACCATTCAGAAAATAACTTTTCTGTGATTTTTATAGTAGTTTAATTTCCTCTTTTATATGCTATGTTTTCCTCAGTGTTCACTGTAGATGATGCGTTGCACCACAGAGAACTTCTAAAATAAGCTTTATTATTTTAAGCTTCCTTTTTCATTAATATTGGAAAATTTATTTGGCTATGCTTGATTTTCATCCCTCTCCCTTTTTTTTTTTTTTTTTTTTTTTTTTTTTTTTTTTTTTTTTTTCATGTCTGTGTTGTGTATTTCTAGCAACTAGTGATTTAGGCATTTTTAGGCATCTGTCTTAAGAACACTCAATTTCCTAAGTGGGGCGATCAGTGACTTTTTGAAAAGAGAAATAACCAGAAGAGACCTGGAATTACAGGTCACTTGTGAGAACTAAATGTCGTAATGCTATTAAGTTGACAAGTCATTTTGTCAACATTCCATGTGACCACTGTGATCAACATCACTTCTCTATGGGAGCTAGGAATTTTAAAAAAGCTATGTCTTGACACAGGATTCAAAATCAAAGCAGGAACAACTGCTGTGCCAGATGAGTTGAGCCAAAAACTTGTCCTTCAGAGGGGCTTATGTCCAGGTCTGAATGTTATTGCTTGGAGCTCTCTCTCTTCCTTATTTAAATGTCATGTTTGCTTAACTCAACAGCTCTAAAAGCAATAGGTTTAATAGTTTGTGGTGGTTTTTTTTATTTGTTTGTTTGGGTTTTTTTTTTTTTACCATGCCTTGCTTTGCCTCTAAAATTATGAAACTGATAATTCTTAGAAAGCCATATCCAGTACAGCATGTTGGCTGCTCAGATGAAGGCAAGTCCCCACGCATTACTACACACATACAGATTGACTTAACATTGCACAGGTTATAAAATAAGCATATTCATAGTGATACACAAGATATTTAAAAATAGATGTCTAAAATTTTGTGTTTGAAGTCCATACGCAGGTGCCTAAGTAAAGAAGCACAAAGCCTAAACTGACTCTCATTATCTAACGTAAAAATTTTGGCCCTAAACTGTAACTGTTTTTTCATTATTCTGTTAATGGTTCATGCTCCAATCTCATCAAATGCCAGGTAAGTCTCAGATTCTACTAATTAAGGTCCATTAAAAATACCTGGGGTTTGGTGGTTTTTTTTTTTTTTAATGGTTTTACAGCGGTCATTGTTCTCCTGTTGCCTTCCAGGTGGCATCTCGTATGGTGAAAATGACATGTGCATGGAGAGCACTGATAATTGAAGGAAGGATGGAGGGCGATGTTGAAGAAAAGAGTGGGGAAGTGCTACTGGGAAGGAGGTAGTTAGGGTGAACATGGTTAGAGTTATTTAAGCAACTCAGTAGTTTCAGACTGACTTTGTTGACTTTTACTTCTCATTCTTGTTGGCTGTGTTGACTGATAATGTTAGGGAAAGGCAACTTCAACAGTAAGCCTGTTAGTTGTTGAATAGGAGGAGAATGGAGAAACTTGGAGATATGGTATTCACAGTTATGCAAGTGGAAATGCACTGTCTCCTGGAACAGGCTTTTTTTTATCCTTGACTTAATGCAGAGCAGAATTAGAAGGAGAAATGGCATTAAAAAATTGCCAAGACTAGAGACAGAGATTTGTATGTTATTTGACTCATTAGAGAAAATCCAGTAAGGTCATCAGCAAGGTATTGCTAAAGAATAACTTTTTAAGACTGCATTCAGCTGGTGGTGGACAATTTTATGCAGTTGCCCAAATCTTTGATAAGAATTGAGATTTTTTTTTTGAATGCATAAAGATAGATAGGGTATGGAGCAGAAAAAGCATGCAAGTCATTAAACATGGTAAAGAGTTGGCAGAATTCTGTTAATTATCTGTGTTCTATATGAGCATCATCCAAACTTGCATTAAAATCTAATTGATTATAGAAAAAATAGTCAAATTCATCAGTCAGCAGAAAGTTCTTTGATCTAGCTTTAAAAAAGTTTTATTTTTCTAAAAACATTATTTTGATCTCTAACAGCAAATAACTTTTACTTTTTGGATAAATATTAGTACACTGGTTATAATAATAATAATAGTAACAATAACAACAACTCAGGAAAAAATGGTCTGCTTAATTTTATTCCTATCATTATATAGCACATTGCTTGTATTGGTATCACTATATAATAATAACATAAAGGCAATATAACAATGTACTTTAATTTAAGAAACTCCCTAGTTACTCTTTATATTATGCATGAGAAAGCAATGTCCTTGTAAACTGGACTGATAGGGATTAGGAAAAACAATGGGAGATACTTTTGCAGATGCTCATGTGATGTATATTATTCCTTTTCCCAAGGTGTTAGGATTTATTGTCCCAGTTATCTTGTATTAGTGCCAGTAATTCTTTTGCAAATTCCTTGTCTCCTGCTGAGCATGAAGACATCGAAGAATCTGTGTAGCATTATAGCTCACTACATTTCTGAATTCTTTTTCTAAACTATTATTAAATGGAAAAAAAATATGGAAATAAGATTCATATACAATTTATAAACTTTAATGGAATACACTGGTTCTGGCTCTAAGCTTCCAAATAGTCCACCCAAACTTAATCAGTGTTCAATTATTTCCTTAACTATGTCTAGTATTTAGTCTCTAGATAAATACTTTGACATTGTCAGGAAAATATTTTATTTTCCTTTCATAACTTGGCTGGATAATAAAATTCTTAGCCAAGAACGATACGAAGAACCTCCAACTGTTTCTGACCCATTTATCATTCTTTAATTTGTTGCATTTAAAGATCAATGATTATCAGCCCATTGTTTTTCATTAGTCCCCAACCTAGATGGTTCAAACACAAGAATATTGATGCAGAACAGAGCCAGATCTCTGCAGTGGGACAATGGAAAACCAAATTTCCCACCCCCACCCAGCAGGGGTCAGCACTGTGTATGTTGTAATGGTGCGCTTCAATAAGTGACTGCAGCTTTCAGAGCTCACTCACATACCTTGCTCTTCAGCTGCCTGGTTGATTCAAGGAGAATCCTTCTTCTCTTTGCCTTTGCTCAAACTGATCAGAGTTTTCAATTTTATATAATGGAGCAGAGTGTAAACGTATGCGTTGTTTATCTTGCCACTGGGAATGATCTTGACCCCCTCTTCTCCTCTGCCTGTCATTCTGGCTACCAAAGATGCAACATGTAAAAACAACCGTACCACAGCAGATTAAAGGTCCATCCATCTTAGTTCCTGATGATACCTGACACCAGATGTCTAGGGAAGGATGAAAGGATTCAAGTATACAGGAATACTTTCTTAGGATTATTTCAGTTTACAGCAATTTGAAAGTCACGATTTCTTTCTGAGACAGAAAGTGCATCTTTCTGTTTAACGGCCTTGGTAGAGATTTATTTCTTATTTTCCTCCGATCATGTTTTGAAGTTATATAGACTTAATATCCACAACACTGTAGGGCAGGAAGCTTTATGGCATAATGACATGGTGTGTGAAAAAACGACTTCATTTTATGTATTTCAGACTACCTTGATTTAATACTCTCTTCTATTTGAGCGAATGAGAAACAATTACTTGTCCAACAAGCCCACTTCCCTTAACCTCTCTTCACCATTATGTGCTACAGCCGCTAGCCGTGTTATCAGGTCTTCACCAAATGCTTATCAATGTCTCTTTTGCACCTGGAGGCCCCAAACTTATCAAGTCTTTCACATACAGCCCTGTAACTGCTGAGTAGAGGCCATCTAATACATGAGGTATAGCAGAAGTGTTGAGAAGAGTCAAAATTCAGCGTCCTTCAGGAAGTTATGGGCAAAGGGCAGATACATGTAGGCTGCTAAGGTTACTCTTCTAAGCTTATACTGCTAACAGAAAGAAAACAAAGAACAAGCTGCTAGCCCAAAAGTCAAATGGCATAACTAATATACAACCTTAGTGCTTTGAGCTAGCTCACTCTGAAGTGCACTGGCTTAATCTACACCATTTGGCCTCTGACTGAGTCTATTTGGTGGCTCTGAGTCCCTAAAGCTAAATTACTGTTTTGTGTAATTTTTCATTTCAGAGTACCCCAAATCATTTCAGGGTTTTACTACAGCCCCTAAGTGATGTTTTTTATAACATAAAACTGTGTGTGTGTGTGTGTATGACACTAAAAACAGTGTTCCTAGCTGTTAGAGGTGAAGAAAACAATTTTTACTCACTGTTACAAATATGCATGAACTGATTGATCTAACATGAAGTAATGGATACCTTACCCCTTACTGCACATTAATGTCTCAATTTTCTCAAGTAAATTGCTGTTTAGGCAATATTTTAGAGATTTAGAATATGTACTGTAATAATATTGTTGATAAGCATACTTCATCAAAACTATAAAAGCTTTACTCTTTTTAAAAAAATTAATTGTTGATACTAATTGTTAGCTAAATTATATTTCTTACTTATGAAGAAATGGTTACTTCTCAGTTGACCGTCTGTAATTGTTTTACGGATTTTAGAGAATGACTTTAAAAAAAAAAAAACAAACAAATTTAATCTTATAATTTTCTTCTGATGCAATTCAAGCCAGCATATCAGTGTATGCAATTTTGTATAAATCATCAAATGCTGAAATTGATGGGAATGGACACCCATATAGTCTATGGGTGGATTATTAGTCCACTACTTATGTACTTTTACGCTATACTCATTCCCCTTTTTCCTTTTAGAAAGAAAATATAACTAGAAAATGCAGACTCAGAGTTTACACAATGTGAGGCAGGAATTCATCCTTGATTTTTTTTTTTTTTTTTGGCTTTTTACATGTCAACACATATGTATGTAATGTTACTTTTCCAAAAGGAAAAAGTCTGTCAGAAAAGTTTTTTTTTTTTTTTTTCATGCTGACCATACTTCTGTTCTTTGACCCTAAGGAAGCTGGGAGAATTTGTTGTTTGGGAGCTTCCCTTTCACACTGACAATGTCGCTTCTGTTCTGTGTACTTTTGTTTTGTCCAATCTGTATTCTAATTTTGTAACATTTTGAGACTGAATCCACCAGGGTTAGAAGAGTCCAAGTTTGCAATAATATAGTTCCTTGGGAGAGATGGATACTGTGAGCACCTTTGCTCTTTGTGCTTGTTTTGCAGACACTATTAATTCAAATTCAGGGTCTACAGCACAGGTCTTCAAATATCTTTGCTTAATTTACTTCAAAAAGAGTGTAAAATAGGTGCTCAAACTATAACTACAAATTCAAATACATTTTTTTTGTTTCAGGTACTTAATATCTGCAACATGTCTATATTTTTGACAGCACTTATATGAACATTTACCCAGAAGTTGACTGTTCACTGTGCCAGAACGATTTCACTTCTCTTAATATACTGAAACTTTCTATTATAAAAGCAAACCTTATGTGCACATAAAAACATTACTTGTGATTTGTCTCAAAGCAATGAGGTGGAACATAAAAGGAACATCTTATGTTATATATCTTATAACATTCACTTATAACATTTTTAGATAACTTATAACTTTTGTTATGTCCAGAGTGCCCTTTCTCTAGTAAACTGCTGTGAGGAAAACAATACTTTGTGCAGACCAGGAGAAGAAAGGAGGACAAGAGCAAAACTGTATGGCAGATGTCCACCATCTTGCTTTATTTTCTAAAGAAAGGAGCTTAGATATGATGATGATGATGATGATGATGATGTAATTACTTTACATAAGATTAGGTATTATCTGGTGTAGAATGCTACGAAACTTCATCAACAAGTTTTTGACATTTCCATACTTTGGTGCACATCTAAAACAACTTCTAGTTGCAACTTGTCAAACAAAAGAAAACCAGATGCTCCATGTAGGCCAAATTTCTCATCTTTTTTTCTGATATAATATAGTAATTTAATGTTATTAATCAATATTTTAACTTTGAGTACTCCATTTTTTACTTAGTTAAATAAAGAATCTTGTTATTTCTTTGCAATTTTGATAGCAAATTACTACATATCCTCATAGTTGTTCTTTTTAACTTGCTTTTAGTGCCAGTTCCAAGTTTGATCAAAAGAAGACTGGATTTGTAAAAGAAAAACTGTAGTTTAATCCAAATCCATTTCAATCCACTCCATCCTGTTAAAACTGCCAGAGAAGCCTCAGTATTAGCTGATAATTAAACAGCAATGACTTCAGAATGTAAAGTTTAATGATCTGGAATCCCATGCCTATTAAAGACTACATGTTTTCTTTAAAAACTCTCTGGTTACAGCTGCAAACACATAGATTTTCAGGAAATACCAACAATGTCAGAGAAAATTTAGTACTCTGACATTTGTACTAACAAGTAAGACATTGACTGGCAGGGGTTTAAAATCTTAGACCAGATAGTCTGTTCATAAACTTATTTATGGTCTGGGCCTGTTGGTGAGTCCCAGAGTTCATTAAATATTAGTAAAATTCACTTCTCCTTGTCTCCTTGCCATTTCCTAGAGTTTAGTCTTGAGATAAACCACAAAAACATTATACTTCATGTAAGGTCAGAAGTTTTTTAAGAGTACTGGCAGGTTTGTGAAAAATATTGATTTATTTAAAACCAGAATG
Source organism: Tetrax tetrax (assembly GCA_009806455.1). Classification (NCBI taxonomy): domain Eukaryota; kingdom Metazoa; phylum Chordata; class Aves; order Otidiformes; family Otididae; genus Tetrax; species Tetrax tetrax. The sequence continues at coordinate 41,109 of WHYT01017292.1, forward strand.
GGCTATTGCTCTTAGGGAATAACACTAAAAACTGTCTAGGTAAATTTTAATGTTTGGTGGAAAAAAAAATACACGCCCCCAGAAAACCCCACAGATGTTTAAACCTGTTGATTAGAATCAAGTACTGTATTTTCTGTATCTGACATTCAGCCTCTCTCTGCTAGGAAGATACATTTTCTAGAAGATAACTTCTAAGGTGGTTACTTACATATTAAAAATGTTGTCTGGGAGATTATATTGAGACCAGGCATATTTGTTTGCGACCTAAATTTGTACCTACTTTTTGCGTTAATAAATAAATAATAACTTGGAAAATCTTGCAAGTAGAAGTTGTAATTTAAAACAAGCAAACATTTTATTTTTACTCACTGATAGTTCACATTTCTTTTTTTCACTTGGGAATAAGACTCGACATTTTGAAATGCAAAATAAAAATCATTATTTTTACAAAAGATTTCACTTTTATTTGTAATTATCTGCTTCTTTTCTGTTGCTGCATGCAGTAAATATAAATTTCCTCCTTTCCAGTACATCCTGGATATCTATACATAAAGAGTCGTTCCAGGCTAATGGTAATTTTATTTCTGCCAGTACAAATCTTTGTTATGTGTATGTTGAAAATTGACTATCCTTTAAAAGACACAACAGGGTTTTCACTGCAATTATTCTTAACATTTTGCTTGTCATCTTGCACCATGTGTGAGAACCAAGAGAAGAAGAGCAGTAAAGACATTCATTTTAGCTGGCCAAGTGACAGTAAGGAAACAAGAGGAAAAAGACAGTCAGCCTGGGGGTACCGAGCATCCAGAACCAATCTTATTTAAGATAGCTGGGGAAAATGTGTCAATTCGTTGCATCAGCCAGCAGGAGAATGTTACAACAAGGAAGAAGTGAAATACAGCACTGAGTAAGTTTCTTAAAGTTTCACCCAAGTACTGATTTTATTGACTATTTGTCAGGTAACAGAGGATAAGTAACAAAGTTGTTCATACATCTATAAAATAACAGTAGTTAATTAGAACTATTAAATAACTAGTATTACTAGAATATTTTTAATAATGGTTAGGAACACATATGCTTCTTATCCAGAGTACATGGTGCTGATTTTTTTTTTTCATTGCCTACAATGAAGCTTCTGACCCTCCTTTTTCACTATCAATAATGGCCTAAAACACAATTTCAAAGTCTTTCTCTTAGTCTACCTTGAATTCCCTGTTTGCATATCAACTTCTGAAGAGCTCCCTGCAGTTTGCAATTATATTTTTAAACTCCATCTTGAGATTTATTTCCAAAAGGATAAAAAATTTCAAAAACTACCACAGCAATAAGCTGTACTGGAAGCTGAAACGAGAGTACCAATCAATGTGTCTGGGACCCTGGAAAGGAAAGTGGATGAAAGTTTAAGAGCAAATCACTGGTAGTGATTTAAGCTGTGAATTATGCTGTGAATAGTGTTTCCAAGATTTGAATACTGAATGCATTTTTTCTCACTTTCTGTTTCCCTATTTCTTAGCTTCAGAAAAAGCCTATCAAAGCTTACAGAGACATAAAAATCCAATTTAATTCCAGCACTTAATCACAGGAAAGGAAAAACTTACACTGAAGTTAGCAGAAATCCATGGATTTTCGTCTGATAAATAAGAAAAAAAGAAGAAACTTCAGAGCAGAAGACCTTGAGTTACTCATGTAATTTTTCACCATAAGAAAGGATAACGTTAATCACTAGTGTCACCTAAATTCCACAACTCAGTAGCATTCACAGTATAGATCAGAAAATCATAGTCTTAGATGACTGTTTACTTCCATTCATGTGATGAACATTCAAGTACTTATGACTGGATAATTTAGCAAGACACCCTGTAATAAATTCTCTCTCTGAAATAAAAGCAGAATACTAAAACATCTGCTCTTGTCAACAAAATGAAACAGACAGATGTAAGAGCTAGAATCTCTCTCTTGCATAAGATGTTTAGGCCAATGATAAAAAGTAAAGATACATGGTAAAACCTTGCTATTTTTTCAGAGAGTTTATATTGGAAAGAGTTGTTTGTCACCTAAATGGATCTTGCTGGCATCAGTTTAAAAAGAAATAATAACCTGCAACAAAATTCCTTGTGATGTATAATTACAAGTCTAAACCTGAAGAAAAAGTTATCAGTTTTTTCTTTGACATAAAACAGCCATGCTACTGAAAACTGATTTACACTTTTGTTTCACATAAGCAAAGCAATTGGAGCTCACAGCTACTGAAGTCCTTGCACATAAAACACACCTGTCCTCAAACTATCATATACAGTTCATTTTGTTGCCTGTTTTATACACTTTTATTCCAGAAATTAAAGAAATGGCAGGTTCACATTGAAATAAAATTCACATTCCTTAGTGAGCAAGGTATTTAATCGCCTTCCAGAACAAACATGATGAATGTTTAAAAACATCCTTTCATTTTAAATGAAGAGGTGGATTAAGGCTAATTGGGATGTTATCAACCAAATATTATCTACTCACTAGGGAGTGAATCTCTGTCTTCCTTCAACAGTTTTTGCTTTAAGTTAGGTATTCTCTATAACTAGTCTTCCTTTCACCACATGTCAAATTCCTCTGCCCTTTTTTTGAGCTATTTCCAAAGACTTTAGCCCCAAAATTCTGAGTCCATACTTGCGAGTTAAACAACAACATAGGCAATACAATGAGCGGTATCATAAAGTTTTATCAAAACCATTTTTAAAATACATATTGAATATGTGCTATCATTACAAAATGTAATTGCTGCTAATTTAAACATTTTTATATGAGTTCCAACAATCAAATATAATTTATTTGTAACAATCATTGTATAATAAATAAAGCTTCTATAGATAAACAATTTAAAATCTTAAGTAATTAGTTTTTAATTGTAGCTCTGTTATATTTTCAAATTAAAAGATTTTACATACTTGGAGTTGTCCTCCTGTATTCTTCATTTTGAAAATGTCCTAACATCTTTGTGTTATTTATATGAAGAAATGAGGTGAGTCTAACCCTTTCCCACAAACTCTTTCAGACTCATTGAAAAATAACTTTCCAACTAGAAATGTTTTGTCAAAGATCTTGTTCAGATACATTAATGACAATGAACAAATACTTATCTACATCTTATTGTCCTAAGGACTTAAGAAATAATTTATATTCCAGTCAGACTTTGAAAAATGCTTCTTTTAGCTAGGAGCTAATAGCTCCTAGCTTTTTTCTTTAAAATGGGAGAGGACCTTTTCCTTCTTGTTTTTCTCTTCCTCATCTTTCTTTTTATTTTAAATTAGATTTGAAGTGAATGCAATCAGAAATAAATGAAAGAACATTTTCTCCTAGGAATGTCAATAAAGTGCAGGCCCAGGTCATAGCATTTTTTTCTGAGTTTCAAAGGACTCTGCAGATGTTTTAGACACTGATGAAATAACACATTAAACTTTCTAATAATTTTCCAGAGTGTCAGACTCATGCCAAGTCTTTTGGTTCTTCAGATTATTAACACCCTGAAGTATCATGCAAAAATAATTCCTCTTGTTAATGCTCCATATTTTAGCTACTAGGGTAAAACACATCTCCAAAATGTTGCTGCCTATACAGATAAATGATTAAGCAAACATATTTTGCCTGTTCAAAAATGCAGCTTAGTTTTTCCTGGGAAGGTGACATTATAGAGCAAACTTAAATGCAGTCAAAAATATTTTGGCTCATACTACTTTTCTTCCTTACTTTGGCACATGCACTATAACTAAGGGGGAAAAAAAAAAGCAAGTGTAAAATACTACGTTTGCTTAAAAAAAAGTGTTCATTTCTTTGGAATTCAAGTTATCACCTACAAAGGTGATTCTTTGGACAGGAAGTACCATAGTTAAAGGTTCTGAAATATGCACATAATCGTTGTCAGAAATAACAAGAACGTTTACATTTTTCAAAATTTAAAGATTCCATGGAAGATTCTTCTTTTCTAGCCTAGGTTGCTAGGCTATATCCTCCTGTCTCCAGAGTGCCTCTAAGAGAACTTCCAGGACTCCAAAAAGTGTTCTTTAAAGGCTTTTGCTCTTCTCAACAGCTGCTTAGGATATAGGTTTAAAAAATGTTAAAAAGAATGAAATAAGCTTAGTCTTCTCTAGCCATCTCCAGATGACATAACAGAAGAAAGGGAAAAATGGGAACATTAAAGTTCAATGTGATGAAAGGCTAGGCGCCTTCGAGGCCCATCCAGGGAGCAATGCAGTGGCCAGAAAGCCACTTCCCTTGGAAAAGTCTTGGCTGAGCAGATCTGAAGACAGAGCTTTCTGTGTAGTTTTGTTCTCTCTACTTCTGCATTTTGAAGATTGCCTTTCAGAGCACATTGTAAATCACTCATGAGCAATCCTAAAGCCAAAACAGAGTATCCTGTGGGGAAACAAAATAAAAAAAAAACAAACCCAAAATCAAGCTTAGCCATCACTCATCTAAAAAGTTATCTCATTTATGTTATAAATCCTGCACTGGATGTGATCATTATTTGGACTTTGTTACGGTGTTTTACGTTGAGAAACTAATAATCTAATTGAGGAGTTTATGTTGTTTTTTTTTTCTTTTACCTCACTTCACAGCTTCTGGTTTTACATTCCTGTTCTAACCTCTAGTTTCTTAAGGAAAAAAAAAAGAACGATTTCAAGAGATTTTATTGGAAAACACAGAGCAGTTATCCAGTTTATTCCCTGGTCTTTTGTTCTATGCTTAAAACACTGGTTTGCAGGTTTCAAGAGTATAGTAATACCAATGCAGTCTTCACTGCCCTGTCCATAAATCCAGAGAAAAAGCTATCTTTGCTGAACATCTTTTCTTTACCAAAGTGTCTTTAATTAAAAAAAAAAAAAACCTAAAAAGTAAAACCTATGTTTCATTGCAACACATTTTAAGTGACTAACATATACTAGAGTTCCATACCAGAAAGAAATTAGACACCATATGTAATTAATTCAATAGAATTTTCCAAAAGCAACTTCAGTTTTCCAATTGCTAACTGGCATTTTCACAAATTGAGTTAGGCACCAGCTTGTAAAAATATTTGGCAGAAAACTGACTTAGGAAAAAGTTGTAAATTAAATTGTTGTTCTTAGCCTTTTGAGCTCATCTAGAAGTTGACAAAGATTTATTTAGTTTTTTGTATAAATGGGAATAGGTAAATAAGATCTGAAATTATAGTATTTCCAACACATGGGAGATCCTCTTACTTCTCTACAGCTGTGTTTGTTTTAAAATTCAAGCTATTGTACCTGCAATACTCAGCATCCCTCTATTCTCACCTCTATCTGGCATCGATAGAAACATATTTCATGGTCTGAAGTTTACATTTTTCAACGGAAATACATGTACACAGAATTAAATGAGAAATAAAACCAGGGAGAGGATAGTAAGAAGTATCTTTTTGCTATGAATGAGACCTGATCTTAAAGAAGCAAATGCCAAAATAGCAGCTGGCTTCATTGGTACCAAAATTTCAGCCTGGAAGTAGAATAATGAAAATTACAACTTTCTAAATATCTCTGGAAAATCTCCTGAACTGTGCATGTCATTTCCTCAAGATCCAGAGCTGAAAATTCAGCCTGAAATATTTAATAATTTTAATTTATTTTTTTAAGCAAACAAGTACATAAAGGTGGGACATTATTTTTTTTACATGACAGGCTTGAGTGGCAAGTGTAGAGCTGCCTTCATGTAGTCTCTATGAGTTAGTGGTATAACATCACTAACTCCTCTGATGGACTCTGCACAGTGCGGCTTTTCTTTGTCTTGCTGCTCTGTTGCCCATTCTGCACCAATGCTTCCACTGACACGAAGACAAACAACTTGACTTAGCAAAGAGCTTTTCTGCATGTCTGCTCACTCTGTTACCCATTTTTAAGTTAGGAATGATACAGGCTTGGCTATATATATGATTCCTGCATCACACCTTGGAAAAATGACTCCTTGGGCTCGGCTCATTTCCTAGTAGATATAGTTTATGTGCTAAAACCACCACCTTAAAAGCCAGTAATTACTCCTCTAAATGAAATTGGCAATTTCATATAGAAAAGCCAATTACTAAATTGACTAAGCAATTTTCATTCGCATGCCATCTTTGCAGGTGGTCCTTCCTGGTCTTGCTTTAGGTATACTGAAAAGGCAGCCAGAACTGTTACTCTTCATGTGCCTTTAGATAAATCCATATTGAATGTCCTTATTTGCCAGTCTTGCACTTTATCCACTAAACATAAACTGCACAGGCAAGACTTATGCAAGTGCTAGTAAATAAACTTTACATTTCAACATTTTAATTTCCTTTAGCATGGGTTTTTGTTTCAATGTCTTTTTTCCCAAGAACAGCAATTGAGATAACCTCACTCTGGAAAGGAAAAGTGAATTAGAAATAATTTAGAGAAAGTAGATTTAGAGCTATATGGGAATAGAAAAATATAGTAAAGGATTGAAACTCTCATTCTGTGCTAGCATTTCAAACATTCCTGAAATGTTTGTAGTGAAGAGTGTTTCTTTCTTTGCTTTTTGACAAAGTAGTTTCACTAAAGTTGGCTAGAGATCTTAGATTAATATTGAAAAGAGTTTTTCTATGTTGTAGAGGAATAAAAGCAACCTTTTGAAAGTTTCCCCAAAGAATTGTGGCAGAATGGTCATTCTGAAAGGCTGGACATTTTACCTAATATTTTTCTTCCTTTTTAAATTGTTTCCATCAAAATTTATATTTTCAGATTTTACAAAGAACACATTTTGACAGGGAAAAAAATCCCATACAAATTGTTGAAAGAATTGTTACCAATTTTGCTTTGGTATACACTGTAACAAATTACTATGATTCAGTGTTTCGGCAAAGAATATATTCTACTCAATATATTCCAAATGAAATATTTTTATACCATGAAAGCAGTATTTCTGAAAATGAGAAAGTTCTCATAGAAAATTTTCAAACATTTCCTGCTTCAGAGTTTAAAAAATGAAAGTACAGTAAAATGTCACATTCTTTTTCTCTTTTTTTTTTTTTTTTTTTT
>WHYT01017292.1:51779-75825 GCA_009806455.1 Tetrax tetrax
CCCTAACTGAGGAAAAGTAGGTGTGGGTGACAGCTGTAGCAGCAGTAGGTTTCACAAATCCCTTAAGCAATTTAGGAGCAAAATAAGGGTTTTTTTTTTTTTTTTTACAGATGACTTGTTTCTAGCATGAGTTTGGTTTTGGTTTTTTTTTCAGGTTATTTTTTTTGTTTTTTTAGAAAAGCTCTGTACAATTTCTCATGAGCACCCCATGAAAAGACAGCTGCTGTCACTGTTATGATTACTTTTTGTTGTTTTTATTGTTGCTGTTCTTCCTTTGGTTCTTATTGAACAGAACTGGCAGTTTGATTTCACGTACCTTTTAAGGGAAAAGCTTGTCCAATGTATCCCACAGGAGATCTACTTCAATGAAGCTGAAGATCTGGAATTCCCTGGTCTTTGCTGTCATGAGTATTTAATGTCTAATTTGTAGAAGTAGGCTGTAAAGAAAGTAGAATAAACAAAGACAATGCCATATGAATTCAGAGGCTCATCTGATTCATTTTCACTCTGAGAAAAACAGTGGCCATGGAGACCTGCTCTCGGTATGGAACAGGCAATGACATTAATGAAAACAAGCAAAAGGGAAATACCACATCCTTATGGGAGCCAATCACAACATTTTCACTGGTTAGAGTTGAATCATTGCCATGGCTTAGGCCCACTCAGTAGCTAAAATACCACACATTCACTCAGTCACTCCCCGCCTCACCACCCCCCAGCAGTGGGATGGGGAGAAGAATCAGGAAACAAAGAACGGGAAAAGTCACGAGCTGTGATAAAAACAGTGTAACAGAGTAGCAAAGGAAGAGAAAACAGAGATGGAGAACAAAACCAACAGAATATATTTAAGTACATAATTTGCAGTACAATAGCTCACAATAAATCCTGATGCCCAGCTCCCTCCCACATAGCAAAACCTGCCCCTCAGCACTGCATGATGTCACATGGTATGGAATAGCCCTTTGGCTAAGTTGGGTAAGCTATCTCAGCTGTTTGCTAATTAGTAAACTCTTCCAACTGTGTCCCTCAGCCACAGGTGCCACCACCTCCAGCTTCTCTCAGCTCAGGTGAAAATTAACTCTATCCTAGCCAGAACCAAGACAATCATGATCCTCCTTTGTTAACCAAGGGTACTGTTTGGGATACAGGCATAAACTGAACTAAAAGAGTTTCAGACAGGGTAGAAAGAAAAACTGTTTCCCCATGAGGACAGTGAGGCAGTGGAACAGGTCACCTTGAGAGTCTGCGCCATGTCTGTCCCTAGAGGGTTTCAAGCCCTGACCTGTCCAAACCCTAAGCAGCCTGGTCTGACCCTAGAGCTGGCCCCACTTTGGGCAGGGTGTTGAACTAGAGACCTGCTGAGGTCCCGTCACAGCTTAAATGGTTTTGTGATCATATTTCTCAATAGAAATGTCGCTAGAGCTTTTTCAGCAGACATCATTAGTAAGGAGCTTACAGATATTCATAGGGGCACAGGAATCATCTCACTAGAACAGTGTCTCCGCATGAGTTGGAAATCTTAGTCCTTCTTCTCTTTCACCATTTTCAATAATTAAAAATTACATGGGTTCTATTGTCTTGGAATCTAATGGATTTTTATTTTTTTTTAATATATCACAGTAGTCTACCATAGGTCTTTAGACTGATGGCTGAGCAAGGTACATGATGGAGGGCATTCAAGATGCTCTATTTCTGAAAAAGTTTGGCAGTCAACAGAAATTGCATGAAACAGAAATTGTCAAAACAGAGAAAATGGTATCGAAAGTAAATAGATTAATTTGGTAAGGCAGAGTCAGTCTGAAAGCAGACGTTGAGATACAGGTACAAAGTAGTTGAGAGGAAAGGTATTACAATAAAGTATTTAAAAATTTTACTGGCTAATATTAATTTATTATTTATACTACAAACACCCAAAAGCTACAATTGGTCTCTCCATACCTACTGACATGTTCATACAGTTATTTTTAAATTTGCTTTTCTTATATTTAGGATGATATCTGCATTATGCACTGGGGATTGGATGCACAGGCCAGCACACTCTTTGCCAGGGATAATACTAACTCCTAGCAGAATCTGTAATAGGCTCTGCCTGTCAGCAGTTCTTTGTTATCTCTTAGGAATTATTAGGTCTGCCTTCTGTTGTGGCTTTCCCATCTACCACGTGCTGAAGGAGGTCTTTACCTTCCCTTCTGCAGCAGCCACTGCCATCTTCTCTGTGCTCCTCAGGCACAAAGTTTTGCTGTTGCTTCTAAAATGCCTTAGGATTTCATCATCCTGGCTGAACCTCTCACCGACAATTCCACATGACATTGTTTAGTTCTTACTGAAGCCTTTTTACCATGGCCTATGCACCATGATATCAGTTTACATTTGTCATTAGGAACGTTAGAAACATTGCTTTTCCTGAACACTGAGGTGGAAAATAAAATAAATTTCATATTCATCTTATTGCTTCACTGTCTTGGGATGCCTATATGCTGTTTTCAGGCAGCAAGGGAAGTAAGGGCAGAAAGGAATGCCCAATTTACAAATGTATTGTTCAGAGAACCAGTATTTTATGAGACAAATTTTATTAAAAAAATAACTTCATTATTTCTAGATTAATGAGAAGGCCTGTAAGAAGATGAGACGTGGATTCAGCTCACGACAGAAATGGCATACTAGCTGTTTTCCAAGAGATCATTCAGTGACTGATGCACTGCAGAAGCCAGAAGTAATAAATATGTGGTTTCATAACATGCAAGTTAGAACCAGACAATGCATTCCAGATTCACATCTTCTAGCCAATTTCATTACAGTCAGCTGCTCTTGGTTTTTGTTTTGGTCTCAGTTGGAGTCAGATATCCCGTATCTCCTAATAAACCATAACTCATTAATATCCTTTTTATCCTTAATACAGACTCCACTGCGGTTGGTTTTGGAGTTTTTTTAGGGGGAGGATTTGGGGTTTTTTTGTTTGATTTTGTTTTTATTTGGGTTTTCTTTTTTTTTTTTTCCCAGAGGTTAACATAATGGCATACAACAATCCAACAGCTTTCATCCTTTGGAAAACATCATGAATATACACTACCTGTCCTTGTCATACTAATCTAGGACATCTTGTGTGCCAATGTTTTTCGACAGCCAGTTTCTTTAATAAGCATGGTTTGTATAGATTTATATGTGTGACTCTTGTCATTGATGAATTGGTCATAATTTCTCCTGCTAGAGGGATGGAGCTATGTGTGTCAAACCTGTTACATCATTTGGCTCCAAAGAAAATGCAGCTACTGTGTCATTAGTATCACGGGAAAAACAAAAACAAAAGTAAACAACAACAACAAAAAACCCAAACCAAAACAAAATCAAGTCAAAACAATAGCAATGTTAACTCACCCAAAACAATAGAAATAGTTGTGCTGAGAAAGACCAAAATAGCACAAACAGGTTTTGAGTCAATATGGCCACTGGGTGTCATTGTTTACTCCACCATGTAACATTCATCTCTGTAAACATGAAATGTGGCTGGATGTAGTCAAGTAAGTCTATTTGATCATTGTCTGAAATCGGTGATCTATTCATTAATGAGCAAAGAGAAAAGACTTTTTTTTTTTTTGCTTTAAAAAGATTAAATATGAATATATTAAAATGTGTTTTATCTTATTTTGTCAATGTCTCTTAGACTTCGGAAGTTCGTTTTTACACGCATGGCCACCACTTACTTTAAAAAAAAAAACCCAGCCAACAGCTTTTTTAATAAACACATTTAAGTTATTGTGGAAAAAAAGGACACTAGATCAATGATACTGCCATTTATAGTTCACAGATCTGGCACACTAAGATGCTGCTGACGGAAACCTTTGTTTTCCTCATAGCATTTATCCATCACTTGGAGAAGCTGACCAACAACAGTTTATCTCTATTACACAGTATTACAGATTATTTTGGAATCAAGTGAATTGCCATTGAATAGTCTGACTAGATTTCAGAGTCAGCACGATGAAGTGAATTGTGTTTATTTTCCCATCAGCCAATCATGAATAAAATACAATATGGTTAGCCTTTCAACTAGTAGTTGCTTTCTGTAATGTCAAACATAATTTTACTAAGTTTATGCTGAGCTAGAAGTCCTGAAGTGCATCGTGTCAATTAAATCAGGTCCTTTCCCCTGTGTTCAACAGCTTTAATAGCAGATTGTTAGGTAGACCAGCTCATAAGTGGAAAGGATAATTCAGTCTCCAGGGCAATTCAGCTTCTGCTCAAACAGCCAACCTGAGTGGTAATAGTGTAGTAGAGCAAATGTGAGTGGTTGAGAGTACTTAGATGCTTCTGCCTGCTGCATGATGTATCTGTTGTATGAATCGTTTGCTGTTCTGCATTAAATAGTTAACAGTTGCCAACATTCAGTTCTTCGTGACATCTGAAATGCACCTCATACATGCAGAAATAAATAACTTTAGCACTTCAGGTAATTTCCTCACTTTAATCGGCTACTGTTGATTTTTGAAAGCCTATAAGAATATGTCATAGTTGCTTTATATTATTGTCAAAAAAAAAAATTCTCACAAAACAAGGGAAAGCCAAAGGCTTTAAATAGTTATGGGTAAAAAAAAAAGCAAAGGAAAAATTGAAAAAAGAAAGAAAAATATAAATTAAATAGAATGGGTAATGAGAGTATTACTCCTATCTTTATTTGTTAAACTTACCAGTGCCAAAGTATTTTCTCATAATAAATAAATGCCATTTCTTTACTTTACCTAAAGAAAAAGAATTCTGATAGACTGGGTTGTCTTAAGAAATGAAGAAAGGATAAAGTACAGCCCTCTACTCCTGACAGCCAGTTTCATCTCCAGGACTGTGGTGTCTCTGTTTGAAGGCCAATGACGAATTGGCTCTGATGATACAAACACTGTAAAAATCTTGGTAGCCAGAGACAGAGATTAATGAAATTGAGAGAACTTGAAGGGAAAGACCAAGCCAAGGAGAAATACAAGCCAAGAAATCAGGTCCAAGGTACTAATTTAGCAAAGATTGTGTGTCTGAGGGAAGATTTTTATCTACTCACTTTTCCATGAAGTTTAGGTCAATCCCTATACACAGAAAAACACTGTTAAAATCCATTTTGATTTATTTCCTTTGTAGAGATTTCCTTTTAACTTGAAGACACTCCCACCATAAAACACTCCCTTTTTTTTTTCTTTATAATTGGAAGGGGGAGTTTTTTAACCAAACATGTGGTTTATTTTTTTTTTTCATTTGTAATTTTTAAATTTATTTGCATGTCTCGTGAAATATGAAGGTTGAGAAGAGGTGTGGATGTATTATTTCAGTTATTTTAAAGTTAAACTACATTGAAACATTCATAGTTTCACTACTTTAGCTGGTTCTTGAAATTGTTCTTGAATCTTTCACCATACTTCTGGAGGCAATCCTTTCCAAGGAAGGAAGTTCCTTCAAGCTTTGGAACATTTAGTGTGGAACGTTTAGTGTTACTGTCATTTTATTGTCACCAGACATTAGAAGACCATTTATATTTCTCTGAATCTGTTTTTCTCACAGTTTTGTACTCCTGGAACACACTTGGGAATAAGGCACATGGTAAAACCAGGTAACATCTTAAATAAAGAGTAAAGGCTTAAATTACTTCATTATATTGAAGCAGTTTCCAGAAATGGGGGAACTGAAAAATGTTTCTGAGATTATGAACCTCTGTCAATTTTAGAGCAAAGTTCTAGATATTTCTGTGAAAAGCTTAAAAAAGCAACTCTCACCTCCTCAGCTCCATGTGGACCTCCTTTCTGCTGCATAGCAGATGGTTCAGAGACACTCTTCACTCTCTCCTCCCTGCCTTCTGTAGCCCCAGCCTAATTATAGATGCTCTCGTCATTTACTCCTAAAGAACTACTAACTAGACGACAGCAAATTGCTGTCAGGAGAAGAGCAGTATTGATACAAGCTTAAGATGGTGAATTAACATGTACTCTATATGTACTTTGTGTATGTACTTTGCTGAGCCAATCTAGAATTTGACAGAGAACTCTCAGGTTTAATAAAAGTATTGAATACACAGCTATAAGGAAGTCACTACTATGAATTATCTCAAAAGTGACTTGAATAATTGTATTTCTTTTAAAAGGAAGACATTTGAAAGGTCAAAGACAGATATTCACAAGCATACATATCTCAGAAAAATAAGAATGAAGATCAGACAAACAGCTGTTGCTAAAGTAATACTGAAGACTAAGTTCATGGAAAAAGAATAAATAGCAGTCACTAATTTCCAGATCACATAAGCATAAAAATAAAATATGATTTAATATAAATATTGTACTCTTCAGCCAGAAAGATTGTCTCAGAGGTAAGCAAAATATTTGATCTGTCTTCATCAGCTAGATATGTTCAGTCATCTCTGAAATATTGTTTTATCAAATGAAAAGTCACCGAGTGCTTTCAACAGCATCTGACCTGGAAACACTACGCTGATGGTGCTGCACTTCACCTGCAGACGAGCTTCCAAAGAGTTGTTTAGTGTCAATATGGACTAAGGATTCATACAAACATCTCTGTCAAATCCTCAGTGGAATTTTCATTTAAGTCCCAAACATTAAAACAACTGATGGTGGGCAAATAACCACTGCCATTAGTGTTCTGTATCATCTATGCAATGCCTAATGAATAAAGGTACAATACACTCAGCATCCTTTGAACACAAGCAAAAGTTTTTGTAGAGTGTCGCACCATTTCATCTTCATAACTACTGCACCCTGAGCATGGCACATGTGAATAGTTAAATGCAGTTTTCTTTAATTTTTCACTCATCAGTTCATTTAAAAGTACACAGGAGACTTGTAGTCTGACAGCTCTGCAAATGAGGAATAGATTTTTTTCCATACCAACTCAAAGTGTTTGTCATGGATAATGATTGAAATACCAGGTCCTTAGAAAGTCTTGTTTTTTTATAAATGCACCCTTTAAAAGCTGAGCTTGAGCTCAACATGTCTGAGAGTGCATGTGTATCTGAGCATGTGTGCACTTCTCGATGAAAAGATAATTTCAAAAGTCTAGATAACCATTATTTTGGTTCATATAAAGATGTATATGCATGTATATGAGCATACATGCATATATTTTTTCCATTAGAGTCCTTTACGAGTTTTAGTATCCCACCAGAAAGCTGTTAGCTTGTATTAGCCTCACAAATATGTAACATTAAATACCCTAAAAGAATATGAACAATTTTCTCTTTCCCACCTTCCCTCCCTTCCTTCATCACTTGTAATACACTTCTATTATTATTCTATTTATACATTCTCTGCACTCTTATCTTCAAAGGTAGTAAGATTAGTTATTACAAATTTGCTAACGTGGCAAGTTATGATTTCTAAACTAGTATAGCTGTTGTAGCCATAACACTTCTTTCGCTGCAAAAGGGCAGCTCTGAGAAACTCCAAGTAAAATTGATTAAATTCTGTCTTACCCTTTAAAATAGAAACCAGGATTTTAAAAAAATAATAATTTGGGGCAAGGCGATGCTAGTCTACTGAATGGAATGGAATGGAGTAGAATAGAATAGAATAGAATAGAATAGAATAGAATAGAATAGAATAGAATAGAATAGAATAGAATAGAATAGTTAAGGTTGGAAGGGACCTTTAAAGGTCATCTAGTCCAACCTCCCTGCAAGGAACAGGGACATCTCCAACGAGATGAGGTTGCTCAGAGCCCCGTCCAACCTGGCCTTGAATTTTACAGGGATGGGTCATCTACCATCTCTCCTCGCAACCTGTTCCAGTGTTCCATCACCCTCATTGTAAAAAAAAATTTTCCTAATATCTAATCTGAATCTACCTCCCTCTATTTTAAAACCATTACCCCTCGTCCTGTTGCAACAGGCCCAACTCTACTGTCTTTCCTATAGGCCCCCTTGAGGTACTGGAAGACCACTATAAGGTCTCCCTGGAGCCTTCTCTTCTCTAGGCTAAACAGCCCCAACTCTCTCAGCCTGTCCTCACAGGAAAGGTGCTCCAGCCCTCTGATCATCTTCATGGCCCTCCTCTGGACTCTCTCCAACAGATCCATGTCCTTCTTATGTTGGGGGCTCCAGAGCTGGACACAGTACTCCAGAGCAGAGTAGAGTGGGAGAATCATCTCCCTCGACCTGCTGGCTGCGCTTCTTTTGACACAGCACAGGCTTTCTGGGCTGCCAGCATGCAGCATGCATTGCTGGCTGAGCTTCTCATCTGCTAGCACACCCAAGTCCTTCTCCTCAGGGCTGCTCTCAATCCATTCTCCACTCAGACTGTATTTGTGCTTGGGATAGCCATGACCCAGGGGCAGGACCTTGCCCTTGGCCTGGTTGAACTTCATGAGGTTTGCACGGGTCCACTCTCCAGTCTGTCAAGGATGGCATCCCTCCCTTCCAGCGTGTCGAAGGCACCACACAGGTTGGTGTTGTCAGCAAACTTGCTGAGGGTCCACTCTATCCCACTGTCCATGTTGCTGACAAAGATGTTGAGGAGGGCGGGGCCCAGTATGCCACTCGTCACCAGTCTGCAGCTGGACATTGAGTTGTTGACCACCACTCTCTGAGTGCAGACATCCAGCCATTTCCTTATCCACCAAGTGGTCTGTCCATCAAATCCATGTCTCTCCAGTTTAGAGACAAGGATATCACACGGGACAGTGTCAAATGCTTTGCACAAGTCCAGGTAGATGATATCAGTTGCTTCTTCGCCTTTCTGACCTGCAACAAGTTGAAGTTGCAGTAATTGCATCAGAGCTTTCTTCATAGAGCGCAAAAGACATGTAACAGATATTACAACTAAGGAAATATAAGAGTAACTTGTAATTAATATTTGTGGTGAGGAAAGCTGGCTGCACCACTTTTACAAAAGTGATCCAGAGAAACTTAACTACTGTAAATGATTATCCCAATCTACTCTTGAAAAATACGTTTTGTGACTATTTTGATTCTTTGAGTTCTTTAAAAGTCAAACAGATACTCTCAAGCAATGAGCAAACATGGTATCTGACAGACCTTCAAAGAAATAATCAATGAGTGATTAAATTAGTTTCCCATTTAGAAAAAAAAAGAAAGAAAAGTAACAATATTACAAAGTTACAAACTCGTGGTCTAAGTTATCTGTAAACCCTTAAGCTTAATGGAAATGGTAGGTCTTAACTTGAAAAAAAAATTGCACTAATGACCACCAAAATCCTTGCATAAGCTTCTCTAAAAGCTAAGCATATTTGAGGTTTATGCACTTATCTGAGGTCATTAAATCTTTATGTCATGGATTTCCTGACTATATGTTGATTTCCTTCTAAGTTCCATAATGTTCTTATAAAATAAATCAGTAAAAGCCAGCATTTATCTTTCACATCATCTGCTCAAAACAGATGCAAATGAAAAGCAAATTGTATCAAACTACCTTAACTGCTTTTTAAAGAATAAAAGTGCATAGAGGTAGAACAGCACAAGCATGGTGTACATTAAAGAGTAACATGTGGTTTGATCCCCATATAGAGGACAACAGTAACTTATGCCCTTAATTGTATCCTATTTTACCTAAATGCATGTGTTCTATGACTGTCTGTACAGTAACAAACTAACAGTGTGATGCTGCTTCAACCAAGGACTTAAAAATGTGGAGCTTTATTTGACAGGCCAGCAGCTGAAGATTACAAAGGATAAAAGGATGATATTTTATATCAAGCTTTTATGACTTCAAATCATATGGATTTAGTCTATATTTATACTTGTATAGGACCTGTAAGAAGAAAATATTAAGCTAAAATTAAAAAAAGATTGTCCTGTTTCATGTGACAGGAAAAGGAACGCATCACTTTTGTTAGCAAGTACTTCACTCACTGGATAGCTAAATTTTAAAAAGGTGTATATGATTTCATAACTGTGAATAACATCAGCAATAACAGAAGCTATAAGAACCTAGTCTCATGCTTTGTTATATACAATGGTCACTTCCTGGGGTCAGGGAAGAAATCTTTCCCTATGTAAAGTAATGTACTTGCAATAGCTGTCTAAAAGCTTGTCTTTTATATCATCAGGAACATCTACGTCTTTCTAAACCAGTAGGTGTGAGGCATTGCCATGAGTGGGTCATGATTCAGACACAATGTTATGAAATAGATTGGACATGATGGAACAGTGAACTGCGTATTACATTTTTTTTAAAATTTCTTTCAGTCTGCTTTAATTTAACATTATATTACAGGTTTTAAAATATCCTTATTGTTCCCCTTAGCTATAGAGTATTAATTTTCCAGTCTTCTAACATCACTCCCACTGGCCACTTTAAATCCTTGGGTGAATGGAAATGAAAGAGGTCTGTCAGTGACAGGAGAAAGGGGTGGTAGGTGGTGGTAACACAAAGGGCCTCTTGCCTTTGGCATGTGACTCATGTTCCCATGGAGATCTACTCAGGGACCTGAGACAAAAAAAAAAAAGAAAATTAGTCCTTTCAGTATCCTAACATTTTACATGGCAGAACTTGAAGAAAGTGTGGAATTGGAAACCTGAAGCAGAGCTGTGCAGATCAACTCTCAATCTTAACACCCTTCCTTCTTTCAATGTCAGAAAATTACACTTTTATTAGAATATGATATATCATTTAAAAGCAATTCTACTGTCAGAGAGGTCTTCTATTTTAAAAATGGTGTCTTTTAACTATTCCATGAAGAACAGCATTTATTGAGCCCTGAGCTGGAATGACAGGTCATATACATTTTGGCCTAGATATAGTCACTATAAGAAATCATTCATCATAAAAGGCTAAAATGAATTTATCTCAAATTAAATATGTGAACAAAACTGTTATATTGTTAGCAGATTTCTGATATTGTGTCAACACCCTATTTATTTTTCTGATCCCAGAGTGACTCTACTCAAAAGAAAAGCAGTTACTTACGCAGGGTTGCAGCATCCTATGGGTGTTATTTTTAGGTGTCCTTAGTTTGTGCTACAGCCCTGAAAAGCCAGGGCAAGTGACAACTCAGAAATGCTGCTTATACCTCTTATATCCTCTTGCTAGGGAAAGAAGTGACAGCCAGGTTCTCCCAAGCAATGTCTTAGGCTTGCCCTTCATCCTTAGTGCAGACAAATTCAGAGGTGCAAGTGTTAATAAGATTTGAGTTAGCTTTTCTTCCATGTTGCTTGTATGTATGCTAAAGAAAAATTATTTACATAGATGTCATGAACACATAATGTACAGACTGCAGTGCCAAGGAGATTCCTGTCTGTTAATGAAAAGAGCTTCATAAAAATTCTATGCCATTGATGAAAGGAACC
Organism: Tetrax tetrax; assembly: GCA_009806455.1. Classification (NCBI taxonomy): domain Eukaryota; kingdom Metazoa; phylum Chordata; class Aves; order Otidiformes; family Otididae; genus Tetrax; species Tetrax tetrax. The sequence continues at coordinate 63,067 of WHYT01017292.1, forward strand.
TGGACAAGAGACTGCCTTTATCTCACCTTTACACCTGGGACACAGGAGGGCAGGAGCCAGTCATCCAACCACCATCACTAAGAAATATTTCTTGTTACCTACAGTCTCTGAGGCACTGCCAAGGGGCTGATAGGCAGGACATGAGGTGAAGAGGTGACCCATGCAGTTCTGAAGCAGCAGCTGGAGACTAGGGGAGATTTAGTATACCTCACCAAATAGCTCTGTCTGTGTTAAAGCAACTGACTCTCAACCACAAACGAGGTACCTACTGTTTTCATTTGTAGTGTGTCACTGTTGCTTGCAGCATGTCTAAATAGAACTTAAGCTGTCTGAGACAAATACTTTAATATACAGATGTTCTTAGGAAGCTTCAGCTCGATAATATAACCATGTTTTAGCACTTCATCTCACAGGAGGCAGTTTGCCCCACATTAAGCCAATCATCCAGACAGTGTAAAAGAAGGCATGCCTTCTCATATTCCTGTTGCCAAGATAATAGGAAAAAAGAGAAAAGCTCTCCTTACTTCATGTCAATCTTTGGATGCGCCTTCGTCTTTTCATAGACAGAGTGTAACTCAAAGCAGCTCTTACTGTGTTCTAACAGTGTCAAGGCCACCATAAACTGAGCAGCAGTATGCAACAGAATTAGTGGAGTAAAATATGAGCTTTAAACAATTTTATAAAATATTAATTGAAACCTTCTGTGTATTTTTCACACCAAATGTAGTGTGATTTGTTACTGCTACTAATATGAAAAAAAAAGTACCAGTTATTTGCAATTGTAAAAACATTACTTCCTTTACTTTTCATTTCTGAAAGGAAACTCAGTGAACCAAGATGTTTTACTAAAGCAGAGGGAAGGAGGAAAAGAAGCAAAGCCAGAGCTGAACTGGAAACATCAGTTCCAATGCATCTCTTCAACATTACCAGTTTCTATAGAAGTCTCATTTCATGGTCTTGTACTTCAAATATGTAGCTGCTTATCTTTCAACTTATCTTTAGATAAGGAATTGGCTGGATGGTCACAATCAAAGAGTTGTGGTCAACAGCTCTATATTGAAGTGGAGACCAGTGATGAGTGGTGTTCCCCAAGGGTTCGTATTGGGCCCAGCCCTGTTTAACATCTTTGTCGGTGACATGGGCAGTGGGATTGAGGGCACCCTCAGTAAGTTCACCAACGACAGTAAGCTGTGTGGTGTGGTCAACACAATGGAGCGAAGGGATGTTATCCAGAGGGACCTTGACAGGCTGGAGAGGTGGGGTCATGGAAACCTCATGAAGTTTAATCAGGCCAAGTGCAAGGTCCCGCATGTGCATCAGGGCAATCCCAAGCACAAATACAGGCCGGGTGGAGAATGGATTGAGAGAAACCCTGAGGAGAATTACTTGAGGGTACTAATGGATGAGAAGCTCAACATGAACCCACAGTGTGCCCTTGCAGTCTGGAAAGCCAACCACATCCTGGGCTGCATCAAAAAAAGCGTGGCCAGCAGGTCGAAGGAGGTGATTCTGCCCCTCTACTCTGCTCTGGTGAGACCCCACCTGGAGTACTGCATCAAGTTCTGGAGTCCCCAACATAAGAAGGACATGGACCAGTTGGAGAGAGTCCAGAGGAGGGCCATGAAGATGATCAGACGGCTGGAGCACCTCTTCTTTGAGGACAGGCTGAGAGAGTTGGGGCTGTTCAGCCTGGAGAAGGAAGGCTCCAGGCTTATATACATCTTATAGTGGCCTTCCAGTACCTAAAGGGGTCTTATAAAAAAGATGGGGAGAAACTTTTTAGTAGGGCCTGTTGCAACAGGACGAGGGGTAATGGTTTTAAAATAGAGGGAGGTAGATTCAGATTAGAATTGTTTACATTGAGGGTGGAACACTGGAACAGGTTGCCCAGCGAGGTGGCATCTCCAACATCACTGGTAATGCATTTGATAATTTATCCAGCATAGGAAAATAAATATGTATCAGTATTTTTTCAGTCAGTAGTAGCTACACTGACTCTCAGACTTCTGATGTTACAAGTAATATCAATCATACTGCAAACATGGAACAACACTTAAGCAGTATAGATGTATAAAAAGGAAGAACATAGTTTTTGGAAAGTCCCTCAATCATTTCTCATTCAACCAGCCAGACTGATTCCATTTTGATTATTGGGCTACTGAAACTGGGATCTTCTAGTTACAAAGTGCTTTTGCAAGGATTCAGTCTCAAGTATCACTCTCCAGTCTAACAAACCTGTAGAACTTGCTAAAGTAAGAGACTCCGTCAAGTGGCTGGAGCCTTATACTCTTCACAGTTTTTCTTGAATGTGCTAACCAATTCGTTAGCATTTCCCTTTGATCATATCCTGTAGTCTATTAACAAGGAATCAAACTAATGAGTGAAATCCTCAGTGCATTGAAAAGCAATTGCAAAGCCGTCATGGAGTTCAATGGTAACCAAAGTTTCACCCAGTTTAAAGAGAAGCATTTAACCCTCTCTGATTGCTCAGATATCCCTATTAACAATACCTTGTTCACGTATTTGGAATTAGCTTAGTTTTTGCTTCTTCTTCAACTTGCGTTGAAGTGTTGTACTTCTTTGGAGTGGTCCTTTGAACTACTTTTCAGGATTGAAAAGTTTGCCCAGATGGTATCTTAAGAGCAGAGGAAATCATTTAGTATACTTCTCTGAAAATAGCATTCTGGCAGGATTCTTGCTCATCCACCCACTTCCGAAAACAGTCTGGAGGGGAGATTTTTGAGGTGGTATTTATCTTTACACTATGATTTTTTTTTTTTCCTTGTGTTATTTGAGGCACCATCAGAGCTTCACTTTCTTCTGTGATAAGCAATTCTTTTCCTCTGGAGGATATCTTCTCAATCAGTCAGACATTGCCTGGTAGATTCCAATGAAAGCTATTAAAATCCTGACTCTTATATGGCCCAATGTGCTCTTGCTTTTACCTGAGGACTAAAACTGTAGGGGAGTTCCAGGATCACATCTTACATGAGGAAGCAGAAAACCAGGGAATGTAAAAGCTTGCCAAATGATATCTACAACAAAGCAGACTTACATGTTTAACCGTTCCCCTATCTTCTTGTGCTGATTGCCTCAGGTAATTTCTGATTTTTAAAGTACAGATGGACATTCTATTCTGCTTCTTTTCTATGATGCAGCTATTTAGATCCGCATTCTCTAATATGTGCAAGAAGCTGGGATCAAAAGCTCTTTTTGACCACTAGTGCCAGTGTCTAACTTTTAAAGGGGGGTGGCAAATCATTCAGAGCTGTAGTGCACATAGTTTTTTTTATATTAGTCATTTTCTTTACATCTCAGCATATTTTTATTTATGGAAAATACAAACTTTTTTTTTTTTTAAAGTCAGAGACTCAATCCTTTAATCTTAATATGATCCTAGGGTCTTTTGTATGTTTCATGAAATAGTTATTCATCATGAGATCTTACAGGATGTATTAAGAAATGTAAGATAGATGTTCCTTAGCCTAGAAAAATAAAATAAATAACTTTGAGTCAGTTTAAAAGATGATTCCTCTGTAGTTAAATGAGAGGATACGAATACCTTTGGAAGAGAAACTGAGCAAATTGCTGAATTTTTGCAAACATTTGTAAGTTTTTAAATCATTGTCAAAAGATCATTATTTTAAACAGACAACCTCCATTAAATATGAGATTCTGTGTGACTGGGAGTGCTTCATATAACTAACTGAGAATAATGCATACAGACCTGGGGTTTTTTTTAATTATTCTTTTTTAAATCAGTTTATATATAATTTTCCAATAAAACCCAAAATTCAGGACATTTAATACATTCACAAATATTTTGGGTTTGGGTTTTTTCCTAACATTGGTAATTTAGTATACATATTATTTTATTAAATAAACAAATCCAGCTGGTACCCTCGGAGAAGAACAGGACTCATGGAACAGAAATGAAGAATCAGCTGTGTGAATTTGCCATACAGGAGTATTATAGGGGAATGAACATGAATGGACATTTTTCAGCTGCTTCAAAATATTTCTCTTGGTGTTGTCAGGCTTCAAGTGCTTTGGTGAAAAAACATGACATTTTTAGTAATTTCTTAATTTTAATTACTAAAAAAAACCAATCACAATATTAACGGCCATTGTGAAACAACACTCTCAGTGCCATTAGAAGGACAACTCTGTATCTTAAGTCCTGGGAGCAGCCTTAATCTTTAGCACCTTTAAGACACTTAGATTTCAAATAACCCTTGAAACTAACCAATTTTACACACCTAAATATCTATCAGTTCTTTGCATGACTTGGGAAATCATAACTTCTGCTTATGTTTGTTAGGGACTTGTAAAACAGGTGCTGCAGTAAGTAAGTCACACATAATGCAAGCGTTAGTTCATCTTTAATAGTGACTTTCTCACTCTCCCCAAAGGTCTGTATCAGGTGTAGTAGGATAGATCATGTATCTTAAGGTCTATCATGTAACCCAGTAAATTATAACAGTTCAGGAATAGGTGCATTCAGCTGTGTCTGTAAGGTCAGTAACATCTAAAAAAGGTAAAAGCAAGCAGCTGCCTAAGTGCTACCTGCAGCTGCTCAAGCCAAATCCCACCTAGCTCTACAGCCCCTATTCTGGGTGTCTTTAAGCACAGAAAGCTGAATGCACTGCCACTGTTGGACTACATTTTGCTCCAGTTGCTGTGATTCTTGTTGGGAGGAGGAGATACCCTGCATGCCTTTCATAGCTTCACAGGATCCTGTCTCCTTTCCTCCTTTTATGGTACAGCCCATCTTGTTCCCTGTTATGTTCCTGCTGCAGACCTTTGACAGAGTTCAAATTCTGCTTTCCCTCTCATGTTGGTGTGCCTACACTATTGTGAACACCCTTGGAATAACCTCTGTTGCCTTCCCTCCAACACTTCCATGCCTAACACTGCCAGAGAGTGCATCACCAATGAAAGTCTCTGAAAAAAAAGAATTACATGAAGTCCAGACTGGCTTTCAGTTGATAGAAGTAAACAGCTTTATCTAGAAGACATATTTCTTTTCTTTAAATACTGCTTCTATCAAAGTGCCATTCTCAGCACAAAAAGGTAGTATGGCAAGAAATAGATTTTCTTGACCACTGAAAATGGAAAATTGCAGTTCCTGAGACCTGTGAAGGAACAAGACTGGAAGACTCTAACTGCTCGAATATTGCCATGAAGAAATATATATGTATATATACTGGGAAAAGAAAAAAAAAATGTAAGTCGCTTAAACTAAGGGTTTTAAATAATTTTATCTATTTATTCAGATATTTGCTGGTGTTTGCATGCTATTTTATTCATATCCTTTTAAGAGGCTGAAAAGCTAACGTGCAGGTACCAAAGAGATATTTCTGACTTGCACAATAATTTGACAAGTTATTCACATAATCTAATTTTAAGCAACTGATATACATTCCTAAATTGAGAGCCAGCCTTCTTAGTCTTCCCTTTTTCAATGCAGGAAGGAAATCCCTTTTGAAGGCAACTTAGAACTGCTACACCGAAAGGATCTCCATCTCTATACTGAAGCATACTAAAAGTAGCCTCTCAAATTAAGGCACTATGGGAAGTAGAGATTTAAAGTTTCCCCTCTTTAAATTGGTACCTGCATTTTCAGGTACTTATTTTATATCTGCACATTAGTATTTTGTGCCACTAAGAATTCATATATAAATCTCAACATTGTGTCAGCATAACTTGTCATTTGTTTGTATAAATTAAGCCATAAAAATTTATGACACAATTAAATGTATCCCTACTGGAAAATGTGACTGGTAATGTACATTAGTAGTCTATCCACGTGTTTATATGCACCTGAAGTCAATAATGAAAGGCTTCCTTGCTGTGACTGATGCTTGACTTTCTGTTTTTCTCATGGCTTTCCACCCAAAATATTCATTACACTGAAAATTCATATTACTTTGTTGTCATATATGCTCATTTTTAAGACTTCAACAGAATTTGAACCTGGATTAAACCTGAAGCTAATAAGAACAGTTTTATAAGTGAGAACATGCAAACACAGCAAAGCAAGTCAGCAAGATTGACTCAGGTATGCCTGGAACACCTAAAGGCTAGAGTGAAAACTTTTAATTTCCGTAAGTATTTCAGTCTTAAACAGTTCTCTTAAGCAGTTTTTGGGGATAAAGTTTTTTTCACAGTAAGTACAAAAAAAATTATTTTAACCTCTTTGACATAGAAGAATTACATATCTGTTTCTAAAGCGTATCTTTCAGATTACGCTTTAGAAACATAGAAGTAATATACTTAGTAAATTAAGCTGGACAGGTAAACTTGCTCTCCTGCACTTTGCTGGACGTGAAGACACCAAATATATTGTTATTGCACAGAAATAAGGCTGAATAATTTAAGTTCCTCTTTTTCTTTGTATCTGCCTCTTTCTCTCACCTTCTTTTCAATCTTTTCCTCCCCATGGATTTTCTGTAGTAACTGGAAGCTATTCCAGTAAGCCTCCTTAAAGTTGCTTGCAAGGTCTCTTCAGATAAGATTCACTGAAGTCTATAATTCCATTTCTGAGTTACTGATCTAGAGTGTTTTTAGATTCAAAGTGAACACAATCACTTCTAGGATAAAATCATAGAATGAAAATCTAAACCAAGCTGGATGGACTGTGTTAGAATCATAGAATCATAGAATGGCTAGAGTTGGAAGGGACCTTCAAAGGTCATCTAGTCCAACCCCCCTGCAAGAAGCAGGGACATCCCTGACTAGATCAGGTTGCTCAGAGCCTCATCCAGCCTGGCCTTGAATGTTTCCAGGGATGGGGCATCCACCACCTCTCTGGGCAACCTGTTCCAGTGCTCTACAACTCTCATTGTAAAAAATTTTTTTCTAATATCTAATCTAAACCTACCTCCCTCTAATTTAAACCCATTACCCCTTGTCCTATCACAACAGGCCCTACTGAACAGCCTCTCCCCATCTTTCCTGTAGGCCCCCTTGAAGTATTGGAAGACCGCTATCAGGTCTCCCTGGAGCCTCCTCTTCTCCAGGCTGAACAGCCCCAACTCTCTCAGCCTGTCCTCAAAGAAGAGGTGCTCCAGCCCTCTGATCATCTTTGTGGCCCTCCTCTGGACCCTCTCCAACTGGTCCATGTCCTTCTTATGTTGGGGACTCCAGAACTGGACACAGTACTCCAGGTGGGGTCTCATGACAGCAGAGTAGAGGGGCAGAATCACCTCCCTCGGCCTGCTGGCCATGCTCCTCTTGATGCAGCCCAGAATGCAGTTGGCCTTCTGGGCTGCAAGGGCACATTGCCAGCTCATGTTGAGCCTCTCGTCCACCATCACTCCCAAGTCTTTCTCCTCAGGGCTGCTCTCAATCCATTCACCGCCCAGCCTGTATTTGTGCCTGGGATTGCCATGACCCAGATGCAGGACCTTGCACTTGGCCTGGTTGAACTCCAGGAGGTTGGCACGGGCCCACCTCTCCAGCCTGTCCAGGTCCCTCTGGATGGCATCCCTCCCTTCCAGCGTGTCGACGGTGCCACATAGCTTGGTGTCATCGGCGAACTTGCTGAGGGTGCACTCTATCCCACTGTCCATGTTGCCGACAAAGATGTTGAACAGGGCCGGGCCCAACACAGACCCCTGAGGTGACCGGTCTCCACTTGGACATTGAGCCGTTGACCACCACCCTCTGAGTGCGGCCATCCAGTCAACTCCTTATCCACCGAGTGGTCCATCCATCGAACCCATGCCTCTCTAGTTTAGAGAGAAGGATGTCGTGCGTGTTCTAGAAGTGCTTATTTCCCAGTATTCACTCTAAAGGCAACCATCTTTCAGACAGGCCATATTAGCTTTCCCACATCAAGAGGGAGGAAATGTTTCAGAAAAATTTAAGTAGCTGTATTGTGCAAGCTGGTCATCCTAGATTTCTGTTGTAATTAATAAAGAAGTAGACACTTCTGCGGCAAAATTCTGAACATGGTATCGGCATGATTATTCTGTGTGTAGGTAAGGTGCTGTTCTTGCTTTCTTTTCCCGCAGTACAAGAAATTTATTTTTGATTGAGCTGGAACCTGCTGCTGCTGTGCTATCCTGGTAGTGAGGTTATACAAAACCTTTGTCAAAACTTGTTCTCTAAATTAAGCACACGTTGTCTGATTGCTTGACTCTGCGAAGTGTTTGAAAAATGATTGCAGGCAGTTTAGCTTTTCTGAGAGGCTCTTCCAGTAACTTATTTTGGTCTCCAATTTTCTTTTCAATAAAAATTAAATGCAGGACATTGAGCTGTACGTTGTAGTGGACAACTTATGTCTATATAAAACTCATTAAAAAACATACAGGAAAAGTTTATTACCTGTATAGAATAATGCGACTGCCTGGCAAAATGAACAAAGAAACCAGAGACATTTAAGATAAATCTGAAAGAGAAGCTTTGGACAGAGTTGTAGCAGAAGATGAATGAACCATAAATGTTGATGAATTCTCTGTAAATCTAGATACATTCCTAGAAAATATTGAGGTAGGAGGAGGGGGAACTCTTGCTTTTTGACAGAACAAAAAAAATCCCTCGAATAAAGGTTTAGATTGGAAGGGATCATCTAGTCCAACCCCTTTACAACGGGCAGAGACATTTTTCACCGGATCAGATTACTCAAAGCCCCATTTGACTTGACCTTGAATATTTCTAGGGACAGGACATCCACAACTACTCTGGGCAACCTGTTCCAGTGTTCCACCACCCTCGTCGTAAATAAATTCTACCCTCTTTCAGTTTAGAACTGCTACCCCTTATCTCATCTCTACAGGGCCTGGTAAAAAGTCTCTCTCTGACTTTCTTATAATCCTCCTTTAGGTACTGGCAGACTGCTATAAGGTATTGTATCTTGCTGCTTGCTTTAAAGGACTTCAATAATGGCCTAGACCTGTGGCAATTCCACATCTGCCCCTAGTTCATCTGAAAAACAGGAAATAAAAAAGGAGAACTGAAAATGTAATAAAACATAGCATAGAGCAAATTATAAAAATTAAATATATGGAATTCTATCTTCACACTTTGGAAAATACAGTGTAGAATCTATGTTCATAAAAGAAACAGTAGGAAGAAATACCACAAGCTTACCTTTGTCACGGAGTGAGTGACAGATGTGCAAACATATTTACCTTGCATTTTGATCTGTAGATGTCATTACAGATTTATGCCAAAAAAGGCAAACTTATTTAGAATTATCAAAAAGCTTACTAAATAATTTAAAAATGCTATTATTTACTTCTGAAAAAAAGTGTTCCTTAAGCAGATTTTGTCAAAGAGCTGTGATTGATAAGCAGTTGCAAATTAGTCAGATAGTAGAATTTCCACTTTTTTTGTGTGTGTGTGTTTTAATCCTCAGATTTGTTTAATTCATCAAAGTTAAAATCACTTTCCCACTTTGTGTAATGTCAAGATCTCTGGCAGTACACTAGAACCAAGGATTTTATGTACATTCAAGGTCAGTGATATGCTCTGTTTGTACTTCATTGCCTAGACCATTTCTGTTGTAGCAGAGATAACAGAAATTAAACAAATGTGACAAGAAATGGAAAGGAAAAATAGCTTAGACATAAAAATAAGGGAGAAGAATAGACTAGTCAAATTAGTATAAAAAATCTACTTTTTTTTTTTAATGTCAGGAGCTGTCTTCAAAAAATTAGATACAGTCCCAGACTCTAAACCAATGCAAGTTGGCAGAGATGCAGCAAACTTTCTGACACTCAGAAAAATGTGTTTTAAGATGTTGCCTATTATCTGTATTTTTTTGCACATTAGTGATGTAAAATTCATGAAGTACCTCATGTTAAGAAAAATGAGTCCAGTTCACATTATTAACATAAGCTTTCAGGAATTCTGAAGGCTTGTCAAAGGGTATTCTTCCATAGCTTCCAGCTAAATTAAATCTCTTGCATAATTAATTTTTATCTTTGATTCTTTCAGGACCTTCATTCAGATGAGAATTTGATCCTGGTATTTTTGGCTAGGAAATCTATTTATGGACAGTTGGAGATCGGGTTTTTGGTCAATAGCAATGCATTACATTTGCCAATGATATTAAAAAACCCCCAACAATTAAAATGCCTGACATAGACATAAATCTGCTCACCTAATGTTAGAATTTCTTTGTTGTAGTATCATAGGTTATTCTGCAGCTGCACCTTTGCTGTGAGCATTTCACTTATGTACTACGCGTCATAAAACAACCCTTCTGAAAAGGTGCTAAATAATGTTAGAATACATTCAAAACTTTCTTGCTCCTCTTTACCGTTACTAGGTCACTAACAAAAACAAAGCACTCATTTTCTCACATTTTGTGTGATTAGAATTTGAGAAGACTATTTCAGAAATGCTTGTTTGGGATTTCTTGCACCAGTTGTACTTTGGAGCAGTACATACAAAATTATTTCAAACACAGTTTGCTTAATAAGAATCTTTAGGTGATAATTTTTTAAAGATAAAATGACCTATGTTAGTTCTATGTAAAATTTTCCTTATGCAGGAAATTGTAAAGCAAAATGTAAAGTGAAAAAGCTTAGAGAATTTCTTGATAATGGAAGGAAGCTAAATATGTTACACATTCAGTAAGTTTGAACATATAGATAAAGAGATTAGAATCTGGTTTTGGACTGAGAGAAGAGTGATAGATAGAAAAAGGGGAGGAAAGTACTGAGAAACCACAGTCACCTCTCTCTGATATGATATAACCTTGGATGTTTAGGAAACACAACCAGAACAAAACCTTAGAACCCAACCCAGCAATGAAGTACTTTCTCTGGACTACAGCACCCTGGACAGTACTGTGACATTCTGATCCCATGGTCTTATCAGCAATGAAGTGCTAATTAACATCAATAGCTAATCACATTTCAGAAAAAAATCCTGGAATTAGGAAATGTGAAAGTTAGGGTTTACTGATAGTTCATAGAAAACTTTTACATTTTTCCCTTCATATATCTATCCAAGATATGAATTCACAGTGGATTCACTGTTCCGCTGCTCTGATTTTGAAATGGAGTAACATAGTTGAAAATCGGCTTCAAGATCAGAAACATCAAGTTCTCATGAGCTCTATCCAAATGTAGAAACCAAGAACTAGTTGCTTAATGTTGCTTAGAATTTTGAATTCAGTTATGACCGCTCCATATCTATCTTAGAAGTTACTTTTACACTGCTGTAGTTCAAAAGTTAAATTTAAAAAATCATTCTGTCTTGGATTACTTACTCTCTTATTGAAAGCAGTATTAAATTTTCTAGTATTTAAACAGAAATGAAACTAGACTGATACTTGGGGGTTGGACTAGATAATCTTTATAGGTCCCTCTGACCCAAACCATTCTATGATTGTAAATGAGCATTAGATAATAATATTTCAGTTGACTGACTCTCAATTTGTACCGATTTAACTGCTAGAAGAATGAGAGACACTGTATTTGTCTCTGATTGCTTCTAGAAAAAAAAAATAAAATTAAAGAATGCTGTCTGTTAAGAGGATATAGTCAACACACTTTGAAATCAGTGTGGATTTTAACTGAATTTTTACTGGGAATCTGGACTTGAAAGCAGAGAAAGCAGCAAAAATACAGGAGGTTTCTAACTTCTATTTAACTCTTCAGTTTATATTATACCCTTCACATTCTCATCACTACTTCAGATGTCACCATTATCTGTATGGAAACCATAATTTACAATCTATTTTTGCCTTTTTCTTTTTTTTTTTTTTTTTTTTTTTTTTTCCTATTTTGTGTACTCTGACATGTTCTAAAAGGCATATCTGTTGATTCTTTACTTGAGCCTATGGAATTCTAACTATGTGTGAAAACACTGAGAAAAAAGATGTTAAAGATTTTGGAACTGAAAGAGACCTCTTAAGCTACGCGTGCAAGTACCTTCTTTTGGCAGACCCTCGCATTATACAATCCTATCCATGACTTGATAATGAGCTATATCTATTCCATCTGAAAAATTGTTCATAACCTCCTTGAGCTAGGAAGCTTATTCAAATGTCCAGCTTTCATTTGTTCATATGCATATTCATAGGTTTTAGGTACTAGCTTTCATTCCAACATTCTCTATATCTGAAGTTGTTTTGATTTCTTTTCTTTTCCTTCTCTAAACCTTCTTCCATGAGAAAATGACAAACTTTACTAATATACATCTTGGCTTTTGTTTTTGTAGGGTGGGGAAAGAAAATGCTTTTAGATCTTAGTTCTAAATTAGAGTTTTCATCCCCCTTATCATTCAAGTAATCCTTCCTTTTATATTCTCACATTCCATCTATTTATTTTCCTAAATATTATTTGAATTGTAGTTGGGTATTCCTGATATCATATGAGTTGCATGTATGCTTCCCTTTTATTATAGGAAATCTCTGTTACCTCTTCGCAATTACCTTTTTCAGACTTACATTATCATGGAAGAGCATGAAACTTGTGATCACCTACTACGACCACTTACTTTTTTTTTCAATCAGTTGCTCTCAACAAGAAACAAAATTCTACACATGACTTTTCATTATGTATTACTGATTTTTAACATATATTCTAGTCTGGTCCTCAAAATCATTCAGTTTTTCCCCTTTAATAAACACTTCTTTCAGTACAAGTAATCCTTTCTGAGTTGCTACTATCAAAAACATTACTAAATCCCCATTTTGGAGTTGGATTTTTTGTTTGAGTTTATTGTATGTAAGGTACTACTCAGTAAAACTCTTGGGTTTTTTTTTTAATGGCTTCCAAGAAATTGTATTACCAGTTC
>WHYT01017292.1:94310-109405 GCA_009806455.1 Tetrax tetrax
CATATCTGAGTCTAGAATTTCTCTTCCAGAATTGGACGGCTTGCTTCTGGCACTGAGCATCAATTTTCACAATTCTGAATCCCTAAATTTTTCATTAAATAACCACTGTGCTTCCAGAAATCGTGTCAGGAAATTATGTTTATGCAGTAAACACATTCGGAGTCTTCTACAATGCCAGTATCTTCTGACCAAAAAAAAAGCCCCCAAATCTAAAAAGCTAAAAGATCATTGTTGTGGTGTTGTTTAGTGAGGGGGGGCCTAAGGTGGCAGCTTCTGTAGGAAACTGCTAGAAGTCTCTCCCCTTTGTTCAGTGGACAGGTCTAGGGTGGACCCACTGCTGGCCAAGGCAATTGGTAGCAGAATGTTCCATGATAACGCCTCTGCGATAATGTATTTAAGAAGGGGAAAACAGAAAAAAAAGGGAGAAGAGAAGATGTGAAGAAGCTGAGTGGTGGCAGAGGCCCAGAGGGAGAGGCAGAGGCCTCCCAACTCGCCTGGCCTTGCCCGGCTGCAAGAAGTGGAAAGGAAGATGAGATGGATGATGTGAAGAGATTCTGAGAGGTGTCTGCCAGCCTGTTGTGGAGAACTTTTCTTGTGAGAGAAACAGCTGCAGACACCAAGGTCAGTGAAGGAGGAGGGGGAGGAATAATGCAGCTCCTGGCCAAGATTCCCCTGCAGCCTGTGGTAATGACCTTGGTGGAGCAGGTTGTCCCCCTGCAGCCCATGGAGGTCCACGGAGGAGCAGAGATTCACCTGCAGCCTGTGAAGGACACCACACCGGGGGAGGTGGATGCCTGAAGGAGGCTGTGGCCCGTGGAGGGCCCGCTGGGACAGCAGTTCTGGAGAGACTGTATTCCGTGGAAGAGATGACCCACGCCGGAGCAGTTTCACAAAGGACTGTGGCGTATGGGTGGGACCCCACACTGGAGCAGGGGAGGAATGTGAGGAGTTCTTCCCCCGACTATGAAGCAGCGGTGTGAAACAACTCGTGCTGAACTGTCCACAACCCCCATTCCCTCTTCCCCCCTGTGCCGCTCGGGGAGGGGAAGGTAGTCGAGATAATGTTAAGCCTGGAAAGAGGGAGGGATGGGGGGAAGTTATCTTGTTCCTGTCTCATTATCCTGCTGTTTTTATTAATAAATTAATATTTTCCCCAAGTCAAGTCTGTTTTGCCCATGACAGTAACTTTAAGGATTTTCTCCCTGTCATTATCTCAAACCTCAAGCTGTTTTTCTTATATCACCTCCCCCTGTTCTCTCGGTGGGTGGGGGGTAGTGAGAGAGAGAGACTGTGTAGTCTGGTCCCAGTCGGGGCTGAACTACGACACTGTTGCATGTTACTTTAAATGCTATGCAACTCTTGTCTCAAAGACAATTTGAAATGCTCCACCACTATAGCATCAGACCTTTTAAAGGAGTCTGCTACTGTAATTAGAGACTGCAAAGTGTCTTTCTTTCACCTTTCTAAAAAATCCCATCAAATAGACAATTAAGAACTTTCAAGACATTTTAAAAACAAACTAACCTTATTATTATTGTCCTATCTCATTGTCTGTCTCAGAGACAAAGGAAAACAGTTACTAGCAAGTCCAGATTTCGTGTTTGAGACTTTATCACACAGGACAATATGATCACTGGGAAACTATGGAAATGACCTTTTCAATGTTTTTCTTTAGGTATTCCCTTGAACAGCTAAAATGATAGAGCACTGGCAGTCAACCCTAAAATCGAATGAAATCCATTGAGCGTAAGAACTGAAATAAGATCAGAGAACCAGGGAGATTACTCAATAGACCATTTTAGTTCCAAGCTTGTAGACAGTGCCTTGAGATGGCAGGTGAACTGGTGTGAAAAAAAAAAACAAGCTCATCCTTAAATTTTCATCCAAAGCTTAAAACAAAATATTATTAAAACTCTGAAACACCACTTTGTGAAATCACTAAAGGAAAACACATTTTAATTGACTTATTGTTTTTATATATGCTTGTAAATGTATACATACACAAAAAGCTTTTACTTCTCACAGTAGCAATGCAGATTTACTTGCATTTTAGTGTAAGAGTTCTGGTTTTAGTCTTCAGGACTTACAATCTACGTTACTGACATTAGTGATACAGGATTTATTCTGATATTTTCAAATATTTGTATGTTATATGAACAATTACATTGATATAAGTAGCAGTATTTTTCTTCTAAAGTCTTAAAATTATTCTTTTTCAGGAATAGACAACGCTCATCTTCACAATTACTTTTGTGTTGATGTCATAGCACTTACTATAACAAAAAATTTTCTGGAAAAAAAGTCAAATAGTATAAAATAGAATATGGTGTAAAGTAAAAATCAATTAGTGTATTTGGTGCAGGTGTCAATGTGTTGGCAGCAGGATGGGGGTGCAGGCATGACCTCTGTGACAAGAGACCAGGGGCTGCCCCATGCTGGATCCAGTAGAATCATAGAATCATAGAATAGTTAGGGTTGGAAGGGACCTTTAAAGGTCATCTAGTCCAACCCCCCTGCAAGGAGCAGGGACATCTCCAACCAGATCAGGTTGCTCAGAGCCCTGTCCAACCTGGCCTTGAAAGTTTCCAGGGATGGGGCATCCACCACCTCTCTGGACAACCTGTTCCAGTGTTCCATCACCCTTATTGTACAAAAATTTTTTCTAACACCTAATCTGAAACTACCTCCCTCTATTTTAAAACCATTACCCCTCATCCTATTGCAACAGGCCCTACTGAAGAGTTTCTCCCTGTCTTTCCTGTAGGCGCCCTTTAGATACTGGAAGGCCACTATAATGTCTCCCCGCAGCCTCCTCTTCTCCAGGCTGAACAGCCGCAACTCTCTCAGCCTGTCCTCATAGGAACAGAGTGCTCTGATCATCTTTGTGGCCCTCCTCTGGACCCTCTCCAACCCTTCTTATGTTAGGGGCTCCAGAACTGGATGCAGTCCTCCAGTTGGGATCTCACAAGAGCAGAGTAGAAGGGCAGAATCACCTCCCTCAACATGCTGGCCATGTTTCTTTTGATGCAGCACAGGATGCAGTTGGTTTTCTGGGCTGCAAGCATGCATTGTCATCTCATGTTGAGCTTCTCATCCACTAGCAGACCCAAGCCCTTCTCAGGGTAGCAGACCCAAGCCCTTCTCAGGGCTGCTGTCAATCCACTCTCCACCCAGCCTGTAGTTGTGCTTGGGATTATCCTGACCCATGTGCAGGACCTTGCACTTGGCCTTGTTGAATTTCATGAAGTCTGCACAGGCCCACCTCTCCAGCCTGTCAAGGTCCCTCTGGATGGCATCCCTCCCCTCCAGCGTGTCAATGGCACCACACAGCTTGGTGTCATTGGCAAACTTGCTGAACATGCACTCTGTCCCATTATCCATGTTGCTAAGATGTTGAAGAGGGCTGGGCCCACTGCGGACCAGTAGGTTCCAGCTGGCTTGAAAACAGACCCACTGCAGCACACAGATGAGCCCTCTCCCCACACCAGCCCTCCCTGGGGCTGCGTAGATATGTCTGAAGTGAAGGACTGAGGTGTAACCTGGAGAAGAGGAAGAAAAGGTAATGTTTTAATGTTTGTCATTGTTTCTCAGTACATTAATCTATTTTAACTGACAATAAATTAGATCCATATTCTCCAAGTCAATTCTGCTTTACCCTTGATTGTAACTGGTGAGTAATGCCTTTGTTTTTATCTCAACCCTCTAGCTTCCTCATTCTTGGATTTATTCCCTTTTCCCTTCCCCTAAACTGCTGAGGCAGGAGAATGAGTGAGCATCTGGGTGGACATTTAACAATTAACTAACCTTACGACAATAAGAAAATAGGCTACCATGGTGAGAAACTTATAACAACCTTGATGAGAATTCATAAGAAGCAATGAAACTCATTTTCAGATAAATCAATAGATGTTTGTAGATTCCTTTAAGCAACATGAACAGTATGCTTATTCCCAGACTGTCCTGATTTCCTGGCATACATCTATCTTTTTGGGGGTAGCTGAAAGATATATACATTTGGAGCTTATGTTTTTTCCTCCAACTTTTTCCTTGTCAGCTAGTCAACTGTCTATTCAGTCAGTCTATTTCCAACCCATACAAGCTCCAGAGGATGTTTGTTCAGAACATTCTAATTCAATAAACTGTAGCAACACTTTACAGAGTTTTACTGGGGTTTGACAATGGAAAGATTTGTTGCATTTAACCACAAGAAGATTTCATGGAAATTATCTTCCTTAAAGTACATAAGACATAGAAGCAGATGCATACCAATGTGAAAGACATAGTGTTGTAACAGAACTCTAGCAGAACTTTTAACAGTTGTCTAAAACGTAATGTCAGAGTTCAACTGATTCTCAGAACCCCCAATAAGATGAAAGTTTCTTTTACTTGTTCAGGAAAGTAAAACGCAGTGGTATCTTCTCTATTTTTTGAGGAAGTGGGTGTTTGTTGTTGTTACGTTGAGATCTTTTATGCATAACATTTGGTTTGTTGCAAATTAATCTTTATCTGTCACACTCCTTTATATTGTTAACAGTTAACTAAACAAAATTAAAATATTATAGTTAGTTCATCTGTTCAGATAGACTTGTGCAAAGATGTTTAAATTCTATATTTATATCAGTTTCTCTCTCTGTTGTTATCTCAAATTTTAAAAAAGAAATGTTTCAACATATCAGGCCAGATGAAACAGAAAAAGAATGAAAAAAATTATTACAGACAACAATAACCATAAAAGAGGAGTAAAGTTTTCATAACAGTATTTTGATACTTAGTCATCATCTTCTTCATCTGCTTATCTGGACAGCTTACTTTAAGAGTCTAAGTCTTTTAAAGTAGTGCTTGATTCAAGAAATAGAGAAAGTACAAAAACAACAAAACATTATTTGTCTGAAATCTGGTTTTAGATCAAAGTATTGCCACTTCTAATATCCTTGTGTTTGCTCTCAGGTTAAAATCTGCATTACATGCGATGGCATGCTGTTTTCTCAGTTCCCTTCATAATATTTCTTCCATGAGTTAGAAACAAAATTATGGGAATTGAATATTTTACTTTTATAGCTTTTTGTTTGTTTATCTTTCTTCTTAATGGTAATACTGCAAATGGACTTTTCAGTTTTCCTGAGTCGTAAATATGGAAACCTTGTGTTAGCAATGTCCACAACAAACAAAAAAGAATAGATCATAAATTACATATATGGATTGAATCACTTAATTATGTTTTTATAATGCACCAGGGAGAACAATCTATGGAGGAAATATAATTATATATTTAGAGGACAAGATTACATTAGTGTGATTTTTTTTGTGACAAAATTTGTTGTTTAAAAACATCCCAAAATATCACCAAGTGACATAAATAAAGCTGCAAGACTACCAGCTCAGGGTATCAAACCTGAAGGTATATAACACAATAAATTGAAAGGGAAGCAAAAATCTTGAATTCACACAGCAGTAAGCTCCTTATATGTTGTTAAAAAGACGTGTAGTAGTCTGTCAAATCTCCATACTTTAAATTAAAATTAATGACATTTTTCACTTTGCAGAAATGGAAATTAAGAAAGAAGTACAAGCCTCAAACAATGACATTTGCCTAACATATCTTGTTGCTTTGTTTAGTTTCTCAGAATAGCTTCTGTGCTCTGGCAACTACTTATTTTGAATACAATAAAGTAATTATAAAGTGTTAGAATATGATCCATATCAAAATCCAGGACTGAGCTAGCTCATAATTTAGTTTCATTGGGATGCACTTGCACTTTTGATCTAGTGCAAGATTAGACCATAAATAAAAATCTGATGAAGTATGGAAGGTTTTGATTGAAGTTATACATAGGCTAACCCAAACCATTTTTTTTTTTTTTCATAATTGATAGTAACTCACATTGTTGTAACTGTTGTCAATCAACTACTTCTCCAACAGAATTAGAACTTTTAATAATACTATTGCAGTAGAGTGCTGAATTCAGCTGTGAGGAATTCAGCTATGAGGAATGATCCAATATCTTCTAAATAATAAAATTTAAATAATTACAGCTTTATTGGAAAAACTTTCTGAAGGCTTCCTGTTGCTTTTTAATCCCCAATGCTAAGCTGGAGCTATGTGACATGAATTCATAAATGAGAGGCATTATAGCTTCACTACTGTAGTTTCAGAAACAAATCTTTCAGCAGAAGTGAATGGGATAGTTGGCACTGAATATGCCAGACCATGTAGGAAAATGATTTTGCAGCCTAGAGGACACTAAGCTAGGACACTTGAGTTCAAATTCTTCCTGTCAGGGCATTTGCAATTCAAAATGAAATAGTTTCAGAATGAAAAATTGGAAGGAATTTCTCCTTTGCACTCAAAATGCAAGGGAGAGAGTATTATAGCCAGAAGAATGCATTGTTAGGTAAGATATCAGGGTTCAAAACCCTGCTCCAGGACGAAGGGAGATGAAATTGATTCTGAGTTGCCTTATTTGCAAGTGCAAGTGTCTGGATACGCTCAGATAATATTGAGTCTAAGAGATAAATTCAGAAGATCTGAAAAAAGCTCTCACTTATCTCACTTCTCTCAAGCTCAGCATAAGCAGACATGTATTTTTCTTTCCAATAAAAAAATTAATATATTCCCAAATGAGAAAAAAAAAAAAGAAAAGGAAACAAATAAACAAAAGCTCTCAGCACACCAGATAACTCTTTCATGCAACGCAATAGCACTTTACAGGCATACCAAACCAACCAGCAGCTGTTCCTAGAGCTCAGACTGAAAGGGAATTAAATTTGATATCAATATTATTTTTGAACATTCAGAGGAAGGTCCTTTATAATTCTCTAATATGTATTCAAACAAAGAGGAAATAAAAAGGAAAGAACATGTATGCACATGCATTTTATTACCACTAGTCACAGAATGTAGCAGTCCAACACTGGCTTTCTGAAGAATTTTCTGTTGTGTACTTGTTATACATTACCAGACTGTAATGAGAATCAAACATCTACAGGCCATTCAATAAAAATGTGAGAAAGGCTTTGACAAAACAGCACATTGTTTGCTTGAGGCCAGAAGTTGCCATCTGAGAGGAAAAAGGGTCACTCAATTAGTGAAATAAGATCACGTGTGTGAACTGCAGGTTTTCCAGCTCTGCAGAAGATAGATTTACTCACCAGATCAACAGGGAAGTGAACTGTGACTACTAATAGATAACTTGTAAAGAAAATATTTCCGATAATTCCTTCTTTTTCAAGCAGTAATGCCAAATAGCAGTCATTAAACAAATTTTCTTTCACCAACTGGATATACACCTAATATAAAGTCATCCTTGGTTTAGAAAAATAACATTTCCTTTTGATGTAAAACCCTGACACTGTTTTTATCATCAATACTGTCAGCACCAATATTAAAGTATTTTTCAAAAAGTAAAAGAAAAAATACTTTATGGGATATAAACTATTGTGGTGCTATTTAGTTCTGATACTTCATGTACTTCTTTTAATTAAGTAGTACAAATAGAATAAAGGCCACCTTCCACCAAAGCAAGTAATTGCTTAAATAATCAGCTACTAAGTATATACTAGGATTTTACATTCTCCAAAGACTGTAGGTAGCTTGGTAAGGCCTAGAAAATTAAATATGCATCTCTAAACACCTGAACAACTTTAAAAAATCTATTCTAGAGGTAATCTTGAGATCTTTTTAAACAGGTGTCAATAGTCCTACAGGTTGCTGAAATAAGTCAAGACTATGCAGTACAGTTTAATTTTAAAGGAAAAAAAACCCAGCTTATTAGGTCAGCAATCCTTTCCGTACATCATACTGAGCTAGGAACAGATTTAGCTCTTAGCACACTGGAGACTGCGTCTTTCCCAAGTCTGCAAAGCAGGAATATGGAGCTAGGCATTGAGACACCAGCTCCTGTTACTGAGTCGCAAAGCCTAACACAGCTACCAGTCTTAGCTGTTAGACACAAGAAAACTAGAAAACCCCATCCAGAATATTCTTTAATGGCTCATTAAGTTTATCCTCAAATGGTTCTCTGGTTTATGACCATGACTCAGCAAAAGCACAGCTTTGCTGTCTCCCTTTCGCTTCACTGGGATCAAGAGCAAAGCCAAAAGTCCTTTGAAACAGCAGATTGAAATGATGTAGGGGGAGAAGTTGCACAATGCAGAACGAGAAGCTGGGAAAACGCTCAAGGAGGCAGGGGGCAATCCAATTACTATCTTCGACAACGTAGTGGGTGGTTATAGGGAAGACAGAGCAAGACTCTCTTGGAGGTGCACAAGCAAAAGTATAGGAAGCAATTGACACAAGCTGCAATAAGGTGAACTGGGGTTAGATATATGAAAATAAACTTCATAGTGAGTTTGGTTAGGCTCTGCAACAAATTTCCAGACAGATTGTGGGATCTCCATCCTTGAAACTTTCAAAGCTTGACTGAAGAATGCCCTAAGAAACCTAGTTTGTCTTCTCTTGAATAGCAGGTTGACGCGGATAACATTCAAAGCAATCTAAATTATTTTCTGATTCTATTATTATCTTCACTGATGTTACACGTTTAACTCCTCAGTATGAAAATAAAACTTCAGTTTTTAATTTTATATAAGTGATTCTTCATTTATTCTACACTTTCATGGCCCTAAACACAGCTCTGGTAAATGAAGAAAATTTTAAACTAAATAATGGTTTTCAAAATTCCTAACTTTTAAGCATGCATCCTTCTACTTCATATATACTTGTTTTCCTTATCTCTAGCAAATGTCTAGTCTTCTGGTTTATTTCTAATCTGTCTTTGAGTTTTGCAAAGACATATTTCTATAGCTAGAGGAAAAGAACGGATGATGGCATTTAATCAGGACACTAATACTTTCAGTTGAGCATGTGTATAAAATGAGTGAACATAGAGTTAGGCATGCAAGGTTTTATGGCTTAAAAAATCCTGCTTATATAATATGAAGTTGCAAATACCATTTGGAACTTAATGAAGTACACTTGCAGCAATTTTCCCTGAACACCTTTTGTCAAGAGTTTTGTAATAGGTTTACAACTGTGCACTTTTTTACACTTCTTACAATGCAGTCCATGTCTTACTTAGGACCTATAGTCTCTGTGGATCTGCTGTCTGATGGTGCCCATATAAGTATGGGCACAATGATAGTGCCCATATAAGTATCACTTGCATAGATGTAAAAGGAAGAAAGGCAGTAGGTGAATATAATCTTTTTTTACGGTTATTGAGAAAAAGCAAAATTACATTTATTTCCTCTTCTGTAAAGCAACTTTTAAAAACAACATTTTTCTCTGGTTTTTGGAATTCAATATTGTAGTATAGTTTTAAAAGCCCCAGTTTTAAATGACTGGAAAATTATATTCTGACATGAATGTTACTGAAAATCTCAACTACCACAGGTATCTTAGTGGACAGCCTAGTGAAACTTGATGCCTAGTCACAGCTTTCTGAGGGCCTGATGAGTACATTAAAAGCAAAGGTTGAACACATTGAACACATCAGATTTATTCTATCACAGTACAAGAAGCCTTGTGGATAGAGAAAAAGCATCTTCAGGGAACATGTTTTCACTGTCATCTTGAAGGGCATGCCAAACTGATTTCTTCAGGACTTGTTCTGGTCCAACTTTACTTTAAAAATTTATTAATATCTGGCTGATACATAATGTTGTTATTAAATCTGGAGATCGTACCAAGGTTGGGAGGACTGCCAGGAATATGTACATGGAGTTTAACATGATCTTGGCAAATTGGTGTGAAAAAGATATAATTCAATACAGAGAATACATTGCTCTGCACTCAGGCACGTATAATCAGTTACATTCGAAAAAAATCAGGTCTACAAGTTGAATTATACTGATGTCAGGCTTTAGAAAAACACCACCGGTTACAGTCCATCACAAGAACAACATGAATCACCACTGTCTTGCTGCTGTGAAAAGTGCAGATATTATACAGACAAATGATCTTTCTGCTCCGCTCTGTGCTGACAAGACCTCAGCTGAGTATTTCTCTGGTTTTTGGCAGCCCTTCAAGGATCTTCTGGAAGTATTGGAGAGACTCCAGAGAAGTCTAGAAAATCTGACCTGCGGGAAAGATTGAATGAAACAGGAATGTTTAAATTAAACATGAAAAGACCAATGTGTGATGTGACATTGGTATTGAGGTACAAGATGTGCTGAACAATTGAGCAGTTGCTCCCTATGTCAGTTTGGATATGACAAAAAGAGATGGGCTGAACTATAGCAAGTACAGCCAAAGCTATGTATTCGCAAGAACACCTAACAGCTAGTGAAATATTATAATAGCTTTCTTTGGGCACATTGTGGAGTCTCATTGCTGATGGGTTTTCAAGAAAGTACTAGTCAGCCCTATGCCCTGCCTGATGGGGCAAAGCAAGATTGTTGAACATTTGGGTTTGGCATGTTCAGTCCCAGAAAACTGAAAATCAGCTAGTCTTTCACTATGGGTAGTGGCTTCTGGGGAGAAGGTGAAGGGCCTTCTAGAGGATTGGAGCCCTCAAAATAACAATAAAACCAAAAGTGCCTGAGAAAAAAAGATGCACCTGTTGTATAATTCACACTCCTTCTCATTCTTAGATTTTATCGTTATTACTATGGAAATCCATTTGCTTACCTCTAATCTGAGTATATCAACAGCTCTAATTTTGTATTCTTTTTTTTTTAACATAAAATTGCCTACACTTTTTATGAAGGCTAAATTGCTATGTTATCTAAGATTAGAGAAGTTCTTAGTGGAAAGGGAATGGCAGAAATCTCCCCTGCCCTTCCCCCATTTAATCATGGTTGTAGCAAAAAGTCTAAACCAAGAGATTTAGGTAGTCTCAGCTAACAAACCTCAATACTCAGAATCAAACACTGAACTGACAAAAGAGCTGATTTGTTTACGCTTTTACACAGCCATGGAGAATGTCAGAAATGTAATGAATAATATTCTGGCCCATACCAGAGGGATGTTGACTGTTCTCAAGAAAGATAAATTGTCTTGGGACAGGAGAAAAAAGTTACATGTGGTACTGCCTGCTATTACAAATAATCCTCTTGATTATCATTTTTAGACAATTGTGTTAAAACCCATGGAGAAATACATCTTCAATAAATACAGGACACAGCAGGCACCATGGATATATTTTTTATAAAAGATCACCATTGACTGAAGATTATTGTTTGATTAAATTGACTGCCTGATGATGAGGCTTCCTACAGATAAACACAGCCAAGAATTTAATCAACAAACTGCATCATATTTGCATCTATTCCATGTTCTGTCTACTTAGAGAAGGAACAGATGCAGACACAGTAGGAGTCAGAAGGAAAAGAATCAATAGGGAAATACTCTATTAAGAAGTTGTTTCTGAATTTATAATCCAACCTTGACCTAAATGTATTTAGATGCTCAGTCTGATAGCTCTCTTGAACTCTTAGGCTTCAAAATCCATATTCTCTCTATTTAATAATGTCCCTTTGCTGGCATTATTAGTCTAAAAGAAATGCTGAAATATTTTTTTTTTTAAAAGCCCTTCCAACATATGCTAGTACAGATGTTACTCTAAACAACTGCCTCTGCCTGTGGTTTATCTTACTGTTTAGCCTACAGCTGCACGATAAGGATTTGTTCCCCAAAATAAATAAATAAACAGCTCTGTTTTAATCCATCTAGGGCACAGAATTATAACTGCCACACTCCTTTGTGAGGGAGTCAGATTACAGGGTATTCAGACATGCATAGGGAACAGCAGTATCATTTATTTTGTCATTCAAGTGTATGTATAGACTTGGACTGAAGATTACTCGGTCCACTTTCTCAGAAGCAACTGTGCAAGACAGCTGATTCACAAACAGGCTGTGTCGAAATGCCTCTGGCAGCCTCCACAGTCTTTTGCCACTGCCTACTTTCCTGGAAGCTGCATCACAAATCCATGCTATAGCAAAAGTCTCCTCCTCTCTGTATCAGTATAGACAGGCTCCATTCTTGGCAACGCTCAACCCTCCCCTTTCATACGGCCCAAACCGTCTGGTCTCAGTTTGGCAGCTTATTCCCGAGTAGCTGCAAGTTAAAGTTATGGGGCTGAATAAAGGATGGTAGTTACAGGATGGTCCTCCTGCTCAGTTCCTGTCAGTAAAATGTCACCAAAAAAATGTGTACCTTGGAATTAGCAAAAACTTTTTTTTTTTCAGTGGTGTGTTTAGTTAGATAACAGAATAAGTTTGGAAGCAAAAGTCAGGTGAAGCTTTAAGGAAAAAAAACTACCATTAAAAGTTATTTGAAAAATTTTCTCTGAAAGGTAATTGTGTAATTGTCAGCAATAATCAAAGGGAAAAAAATCACTTTATGCATAGTTTTCTTCTTTAACAAGTTATTAACATTATTATTGCATGAAAGCAGGAGTAATTCAGGAAGAAGGGCTTTACAGACAATTGCATGGAAAAGGAAACAATTTCTTACCTAAGATTTGACAGAATAAGAAAAATAAGACCTCTTTAGGTCTGAGTTATTCCTTTACCTCTGGAAAAGAAGGATCTGCAGAGAGTATTTAATCACATGCGTATGTCCGATGCACAGGGATTTATGTAGAAAAAGACATAAAAATATTCACCTCTAAATTCACCACACTATACATATATGTGTGCATGTTTCTATAAAAAGTATGTGCCTATATATATGGCTATATATGGATACATAAATGAATATTTAATAAAATACTTCTGTCTATAGACAGTTTCATTCTGAGATTTGCCATGTAATTACTTTATCTGGAATAATGAAACATGTAGTTGCAGACTTCATAAACTAAAGCATAAAGGAAAATGAAGCCATAGCAGCCTAAGTATATTCTATGTCAGATGTTTTTGGTTTTTGACCCTGACTAACACAATAGGACCTTGCTGAATATCTTGCATTACTCCTGGAATTTTTTTTTCTGGGGATGCAGGATTTATGCCCTTATCAGCTGATCACATGGTGGATGGGTTTCTTGACATTTTCCCATGGCAGGACAGGGAAAATTTAAAAGCTTGCAGTCTGACAACTGTTTATACAGAGTCTAGGTTGTTGATTAATTGGATTGGAAGTTAATTTAGGACAGCTCCTTTCATAAGGAAAGTTCAGCTTCCTTAAGCAAAGTTCATCTACTATAGTGGCATTTTATACACATGGGATTTCTAGATGTTAGAAGTGGGATGTCACAACAGTTAGTAGGGAGACACCTAGGCATCGTCGTAGGTGGGGTCAAATGAAGTCAACTCATCTTAGCATAGGTGAGAAGAACCATCCTCAGAAACTGCCACTGTCCTTGCATGGCCTCTAGAAGGACAAACAGATAATGGATGTGTAGACTAGAGATCAAAGATTTTTAGATGGCTAAAGCTGAGATATTAATTCTTCCTTCAGTTACCTATACTTCCCTATATCCCCAGAGCTGGAGTTTTCAGGTAAGAAGAAATCCACCATGTTCTCATACTTGTGTGAAAGTGAGCTACAATACATGGGGATGCTTGTCTGCACTCCTCCCTCAGAGAAGAAATATAACCTACAGTGTACAAGTATTTGTTCCTGAGTGAGATAAGTAGTCTGTATATTTATTTAGTTATATCCATTGTTTTGTTCATTTTCCTTTAGATCCAGTGTAAAAAAAAAAAAAAGGGCAACTTTGCTACAAGTGAAAATTGTTTCTTGTAAAGGTACTTTTATAATATTTTACACATCTATGTAGACTTTTCTTCTCCTAAAACATATTATCCTGTTTAATTTGAATTAGTTTAATTATTGAACTTTCATATTACATAATCTGTAAAATAGATCTTGGCTGTAGTTAGAAACAATGCAACAAGCACACATAACAAGCAAAATAACTCCATGTATTTTATCATTCTGTTTAATAAAATCACAAGTATAAGTTATGCTTTTCATGCTTTTGATATCACTGTATTTCCTGCTGAGTGACTTCATCAAGCATGCAAAGATTTGGAAACATTGGTTTTCTTAACTTACCTAAAGACTCTATTTGAGTTGCTTCTGGAAATTTGGTGTAATACATACAAAAGATTTTACTGTTGGTGGGAAAATAAAGGAATTGGGTTCTTTTTTGATTGGTTATAAGAAACCATATAGCATAAAAGTTGCAGGAGTCTGTTATCCATAATGCACAATGCAAAAGTAAAGGAAAAATAAATCACGTACATCAAAATATTTTATCTAACCAAATAGCTGAAAATCTTATTAATAATATAATCAACAAGGAATACAAGTTCAGCAGTACGATCATGACATCTGTGATGAATTATACAGCATTTTCCAAAGTGAACTCAGTAGGTACATTATTCCACTGTTCAGAAAAAGAAATAGTCCCTAGAAAAGTTTTCCTCCTTCCAGAATAAAATACTCAAAGCATATTATTTAGAGTTGAGGGAGTTGAGCATCTTTTTATTTTTTATTTTTTTTTTTCATTTAAGCTTCTCTTGAGAAAAGTGACAGCATGTTTCAATAAATCTCATTTGAATGTGTGTTCTCTCTTCTTTTTTAACCTCTCCTACTCCACAGGTCATTTTGATACTAGAAGTTTTAAGAGATGAATTAATTTAGACTCTTACTTCTGTTTCATTTTTTTTTTCAGAAATGATTAATATCTGCCTGCACCTGGTACATTACATAGGACTTGGACCAAAAAAAAGAAGAGATGGTGTAGCTGAACAAAACCTCAGTCTATTGTTTTGTACTTACACTAGTCCTCCTTTGTCTTTAAGAGTCATCCCAGAAGAAAATAAATTGAGATATTCAGGTGTGTATTAACTTGCTGACGCAAGCTTCCAATATTATTGGGTTGCATTCGTAAGCTACTTGCCCTCTTGATGCACCAAAGTACATGTTCAGATTAAAATGAATGTCTGAATCTAATCAATAGTCAGAAATTTTCTGCTACATCGAGTTTGATGATGACTTTTCAGGCTGTACTATATCCTTTTGACAGATTAAATAAGTATATTCATAGATCTTGTGGCTTTGACAAACTAATCACTGGAAGGTGAGATATACATCTTCTGCACCCAGAAGATCTTTGCCACATTGATTGGTTACCTCCAGGAAC
>WHYT01017292.1:109425-175275 GCA_009806455.1 Tetrax tetrax
ACATCTGTGATGAATTATACAGCATTTTCCAAAGTGAACTCAGTAGGTACATTATTCCACTGTTCAGAAAAAGAAATAGTCCCTAGAAAAGTTTTCCTCCTTCCAGAATAAAATACTCAAAGCATATTATTTAGAGTTGAGGGAGTTGAGCATCTTTTTTTTTTTTTTTGATACTAGAAGTTTTAAGAGATTAATTAATTTAGACTCTTACTTCTGTTTCTTTTTTTTTTTCAGAAATGATTAATATAAGATCTGAAATATCTGCCTGCACCTGGTACATTACATAGGACTTGGACCAAAAAAGAGAAGAGATGGTGTAGCTGAACAAAACCTCAGTCTATTGTTTTGTACTTACACTAGTCCTCCTTTGTCTTTAAGAGTCATCCCAGAAGAAAATAAATTGAGATATTCAGGTGTGTATTAACTTGCTGACGCAAGCTTCCAATATTATTGGGTTGCATTCATAAGCTACTTGCCCTCTTGATGCACCAAAGTACATGTTCAGATTAAAATGAATGTCTGAATCTAATCAATAGTCAGAAATTTTCTGCTACATCGAGTTTGATGATGACTTTTCAGGCTGTACTATATCTTTTTGACAGATTAAATAAGTATATTCATAGATCTTGTGGCTTTGACAAACTAATCACTGGAAGGTGAGATATACATCTTCTGCACCCAGAAGATCTTTGCCACATTGATTGGTTACCTCCAGGAACTGCAGTAAGAGCGCTTCACATTTAATGCCTGACCACTTCTGTCATAAGTGCCAAAAATACTGTGATCAAATGGTCTAGTGGGTAATGCTTAAACTTGTAATAAATAATCCTGATCACTGATGCCAAAAAGGAAATGGCTTGAGTATCTTAGTTATTTTTAATAGTATTTTTTTTTATTTAACTAGTATTAAATTCAGTTGATGTATTGTTTGCAGAAGTCTATAAGCATAACAAAGAGCTGAGCTTGTCGTTTTCAACATCTAGTCAACGTCAAAACAGCTGTTGGTGGTGTATTAGACTGTTCAACTCTTGGAGCCTGTTGCTGCCTAAGTCAAGCTGTGGAGGAATATGTGAGGTTGACAAAAGACAGTAAACACAGAAGATGATAAGACAAACTGTGCAGTTTGCTGAAAGTTGCAAAGTGAACTGCAATTCTTCAAGTAAAAGCTTACACCACCTATTCTATTCCATTTATTTGTTTATTTTATTTGGGGCACAAAGATCATTTCACAAATCTAAAGAAATTTAAAATCCCTAATAAATATTAAAGTCCTACACTAGTAAATGGCTGAATGGCAATTGGCTTCCCTTGGTAATTAAAATATTCTCTGAGATTCTTCTTATATGTTGGCAATATGTATTATAGAAATAGGCTTATCAAATAATAACAAGGAGTTTAGACATGCCAAGGTCTTCACTGCTCACTGAGTCCAAAAGAAGTATTGAGAGAGCTATTCACCATTAAGCGATGCAATTAAACTTTCAAAATTGTAAGTTTACTGGGACTTGATGGTTTCATGGGAAGAATTCTACTGTTTGCCTTCAACAGATGAGGATTTGTGATAGACTCAAAAGAATTTAATCTGTGTCATTCCCTGTTTTGAATAGAAATCAAATACAGTTACTAATAGTAACTCTAAGCAGATTGATTTTCTGCTTCTACAACCGTTTTTGGATTAACATAATCTTGAAGAAAATTAAGAGTATGTGTCAACCAAAAGAAGAGATTGAATTTATTACAATTTCAGGGTTCATTTTCCTTGGATATGTGATTTTGCCAATACTGATAAAAAAGTAATTCCTTGGATTACAAATGGCTTTGCCAGGATTATAAAGAGAGACTAGATCCTGGACAGGCTCAGACTCTCCACCAGCTTAGATGTATCTATAGTTCCTGTGCTTGTTACCTTGCTGCAAGAGCTAAGGATTGGATGCTGTACAGAATGTATAAACTGTGTCGTCCAGCCAGAGGCACCACTACATTCTTGTTTGAGTGAAGCAGCAGAGTAACATTAAGAATATAAGTCTTTTGTAGTTCCCTGACTGTTTGTTGCAGGCACTGTCATCAATGAAGGTACAAGTGTTTAAAGCTTG
This sequence comes from Tetrax tetrax, assembly GCA_009806455.1. NCBI lineage: Eukaryota > Metazoa > Chordata > Aves > Otidiformes > Otididae > Tetrax > Tetrax tetrax. The sequence goes on from WHYT01017292.1 coordinate 111,519, forward strand.
ATTTCAAAAGTCAAGTGTAAGGTCCTGCATCTGGGTCGGGGCAATCCCAGGCACAAATACAGATCGGGCGGAGGATGGATGGAGAGCAGCCCTGAGGAGAAAGACTTGGGAGTGATGGTGGACGAGAGGCTCAACATGAGCCGGCAATGCGCCCTTGCGGCTCAGAAGGCCAACCGCATTCTGGGCTGCATCAAGGGGAGCGTGGCCAGCAGGTCGAGGGAGGTGATTCTCCCCCTCTACTCTGCTCTGGTGAGACCCCACCTGGAGTACTGCGTCCAGTTCTGGAGTCCCCAACATAAGAAGGACATGGACCAGTTGGAGAGGGTCCAGAGGAGGGCCACGAAGATGATCAGAGGGCTGGAGCACCTCTCCTATGAGGACAGGCTGAGAGAATTGGGGCTGTTCAGCCTGGAGAAGAGGAGGCTCGGGGGAGACCTGATAGCGGTCTTCCAATACCTCAAGGGGGCCTACAGGAAAGATGGGGAGAGGCTGTTCAGTAGGGCCTGCTGTGATAGGACAAGGGGTAATGGGTTTAAATTAGCAGGAGGTAGGTTTAGATTAGATATTAGAAACAAATTTTTCACAATGAGAGTTGTAGAGCACTGGAACAGGTTGCTCAGAGAGGTGGTGGATGCCCCATCCCTGGAAACATTCAAGGCCAGGCTGGATGAGGCTCTGAGCAACCTGATCTAGTCAGGGAGGTCCCTGCTCCTTGCAGGGGGGTTGGACTAGATGACCTTTGAAGGTCCCTTCCAACTCTAACCATTCTATGATTCTATGATTCTATAAGTTATACTTTGACCTATATTTTTTTTTCATTTCTCTCTTATGCACAACAGCAAAGACTCATACTCGCTGTCGGGGTTAATCAATAAAGCAGATCAGACCTGTAAATCATGACACCATGTCAAGGGGTAACTGCAATTGACTTTCTTCATAAAATAGATTTCTGACATGCTAAAAGTACTAACTGTTTGGAATGTAATGCTTTGACAAACCTTTGATTTTCCTCTTCTGTATTTCCAGGAGATTGTGAAGTCCAAAGTTACCACCATAAAGAAATTTGCTTACAGTAAATAAGGCTACAAGACTGGACATACCTATTCTTTGAGCCTTGAAGTTGTCCAGAAACTCAGATCAAATTATGAAAATTGAAACTGAAAAGCAAACATGCCCAATTGTATCAAGAATGTACTGCTGTGAGGTTAATTCCTAGCTAGTGAGCTTAGTGAAAATACTGTAATATGTATAGTTTTCCAACTTGATTGAATATAGAGGTTCTTAACTTTACACTCTGTTGAGCTGCAGGTTTGTTTTCAATTAAGTAGTAATTTGCTTTAGGTGCTCTTCCTGGGTGGTCTTGGAAGACTAGTTGTTTTATCAGTTAGGAACACTCTGAAAAGACCAGGCTTGGAAAGAATTTTAAAATAGAAATTTAAAAAAGATAGTCTATGATTTTACAAGTTGCTCACATTTTATAGGAAAATCACATCCCTTTGCAGACAATTTAATTTAAATGGTTCATGAATGGAAGGGTGCCTTGTCACTGTATATTGTCGGCATATGGGAGTTAATATCTGCCTCTTGCTTTCGCCATTCCTTAAGATGAAAAAGAACCACGTAGCACTGTGGCACTGTACTGAGAATGAGCTAAGTACTTTAACTGGAATCCAGATTTATTAGTGGGACCGCAGTGCAAGTTCCATACATTTTTTTGACTCAGAACACAGTCAGAAGGACTTTTGTTTTACCCATAACTTAGAAGTTGCATATATTCCACTCATGTAATAGCAGGATTCATAAAGGGCTGGTAATATAGGGAGTCTGTTGGATTATGACTTGAGACCCATAGGAAGTGTCCGTGCTGTCCCCTTCTCAGATCACAGCATGTGTCCTGGCTGAGAGGTGGTTATCAGCTTGTACACACAGAGTTTGCAGAATGTAGCTGCTACTGCATGGGGTTACTCTACCATACCCGAGTTTCACTGTGGAAGGATACAGTTGATTCATTGAAAATCTGGGCTGAAGTGCAATGGCAAGTCTCCAGCATGAACGATTTCGAGAGCAGGGCTTATGGCAAACCAGGAAACAAACACAGTCATTGGTAAGGACATGAAAAATTAATTTCTCCATGATTTGGAATCCTTATTGTTAACTATTGTCACCAGAAAAGCCAGCAAACTCCCACTGTAGATTGTACCATAGGCAAAGACCATGCTTACCACTTGAATCCTTAATTGCTGCTCTCATTATTGTCAATATGGTTTGGAGGACTGCTTTTCTTCCATTTTTTTATTGAAAAGAACATACAAATTTCAATGTTTGTAATTTCTTCTGCACAAGGCAAAATATCTAGGGAATCAAAATAGCCTGCATCTATTTTCTGTAGTAGAATTGAAGAAAAAGGAAGAATATATTCTGTTCAAACAGAACAGTTGTTCTAGTATTGGAAGAATATCGTCCGTTTAAACAGAACAATTCTTCTAGTATTCTGTTTTAATTCCCTGTATTGCTTTGGAGAAACCAGTTGATCGTTCTCTGCATAATTTTTCTTTCTGGAGAGTGAAGATAAGGAGTTTTTCCTTTTTTTTGTTGTACTCTGATGTACTAAAATTTTAAAATATTAACATAGCCTTACTAAAAGTAAATCTACCAGTCTATGTTTAGATACACAGCTACTTATTTTTCCTTTGTTTTACAGAAAAAAAAAATGGTTTTCAAGGCTTTTACAATAACTGATTTCAACTGCTGTCATAGCTTTTTTTTTTCTGCAAAATTACGCATAAACCAAACACTTGCTTTTACTACACATTCTTGCAGTGTCTAGATATTTTATTTAATTTTCTCACTCTTTTAAAAATTATAGGAGTTATAGTCACAGACAAAAAGACTGTAGTGTATATAAGGGTGGTCCTGAGTAGGAAGCCAGTATGTCATTGGTGTTCCCAGAAGAATTTGAAAGAATGTACAATTGTTTTTTTCCTGATGGTATATTTCCTTTAGTATATCAATCACATACTTTGTAACTTTCACAAATAATCTGCCTCATTTAGGAATCTTTTTTTTTTTTCTAATTTTAATATCTATCTTAGCAATATTTCATGTATTTATTTTACCCTTCTCTGAAACACTGGAAACCGTTTTCAGTTAGAGATATCCTTACTCGTCTTAAGTGGTAGCACTGGAGCTTGGATTTTTTCTCCTTTTTTTTTTTTCCTGAAGTGTAGTTCACGTCTTCAGATAATGTAGAATTTTCACTTAAATCCTTCATTATTGTTGTTGGAAAAATCTTTGGTCTCACTTTTCCTCTTTATCTGACATATTACAATGAATTTTTTAGTTTGCAGATGCGGCCTGTAGTCAGCAGTGTGTGGGGTGGCAGCTGCACATAGAGCAGAGGCTCTGAGGACCTTTACAGCTTGAATATTTTATCCCTGCAATGACAAAAGATGGGACTCAGTTGCTGAGGTACTTCTTCCAATCTTGTGTTTTTAGACAGCATGATGTTTTCAACATTAGGGACTGAGAAAACATTTCTAGGATTATCAGCATCTTCATGTACCTCTTACTTTCCTGTATCCATAATAATGATGATAATAATAAAAATACAGAATACAAAAAAAAAAAAAAGCCAGCAACAAATACAGAATTTTTTAAAAAATAGATCAATAACTCATCAACAGTCCGCAGTCTGAAAATGACAGCACCTTGGGTTGGCCATCATGTTTCCTTTGTGGCTGGAAAGATGACAGTAAACAATATTTTTTAATTCTGTTTTTAATATTCACTGAACTACAGGGGACATGTCTCCTTCAATGTTTCAGTATCAACAATGCAGCACAGATATATACCTTATTTAAAGTCATACCTTAAGTGATAATGGAAAATATAACATGACTAACCAACCACCGATTTAGATCCACCACTTATGAAAACACTTTTCCACTGTCTTTCTCATTGCCGTTCTCTAAAGTGCTTCATTTTTAGCTGTTAAAAGTAACTTGGCATCTAGTTCCATGTAAAGATGAGACTGTAAAAAACCCGAGAGTGTCAGGGCACTGCTGAGGGATGATGGTTCCTGCAGGAGGCAGCTGGGAGCCAAGAGCAGCCATAGGTCCAGAAGGAATTTGCCTTCCCCAAAAAAGGCTTGCTATGCAGCACCCAGCAAAGGAGCAGGGCTGGGATGGATATGGTGACCTGGGCCAGCCCAGAGCCCTGTGAATCTCTGGAAAAGCTGCAGTGGCGGGGAGGACTGAGGTCTGGACAAGATCCAGAGGTGATCAGATCCTCAGAGGTGAGGATGAAAGCTGGCAATGTGGGTGGCCAAGGACTGGCACGCCTGCAAGAGTGTCCAGCCTGGAGACACAAACAGGTAGATCTTCAGTGTGAGGGTGCACCCAAGGCCCTGGAACTGAATTATTATGATGTATTTTACCATAGCACTACCTGAAAGTCCTGATTCCAGCACTGAGAATTGAACCTCTGGGCCTCAAGTGTCTTAGAGACTGGAAAAAAGCATGGGAGCAGAAAGACTCACAGACACATTGAAGAGCGCAGCAGCTTACTCAACATGACCCAGCAATGCAAAGGCAAAATGCAAAGGCAAAATAAAGAATAGAGTTTGGACCTCCTACCACCAAGGTGTTTTCCAGATTAAGCTTGTTGAACTTTCAGATGAATAGGTCACTCATTTTCAGCTTTGTGAGCTGCAATATTTAACATCAAGACTGGTTAATTTGTCATTTTTGCAATCTCTTTTTGGAGAATGATTACCTTTCTTTGGATCTTTCAAACACTAAGGAAGATTTCAGATTTGTTCTGAAGATTTGTAAATGTCTGAATATTCTCTATTAATTCTCAAAATACATTTCTGTGTAGAAAAAAAATTACTCTAGACAATTTGCTTTCAAAAAGCTAGTTGAAATTATTTCAATAGACTGGAGAATACAATTTACATAAAAGTAATATTTTACCCAAAAAGGTCTTAAAGAAAGCAAATCTGATCTTTATATAAGAAGCTCTTGTTTTAAAATCTTTCTAACTGTATCATCATATTTTCTTGTTTGGTTTTTTTTTACACAATGATAAATAGTCAATGGTATTAACATCTACACTGTAGTGAAGATAATTTACAGAAGATTAAAGGTACACAGAATATGATCAGTACTAATATAAAAAGTAATAGACCATGATAGCAATAATAATATATGTCATTGTGATGTTATATCGATGTTTAAAACATGGAAAAAAAGAAAGTGATGTTTAAAAAAAATAAATACAGCAGAGTTTTATAGGATTTGTTTAAAGGTACATTGACTTCCTCATATTCCATACCTAAAGGTATTGTTCTAGGTAAGAGATGAAAGCAGTAATTTCTTTCATTTACATATTCTCCTTAAAAAAAGATCCTCTTCCCAGGCCTTTCAAATGCAACAGCAAATGGTAATTTCATACTCTTTAAAGCAGTAATCTACTGATGATCCTTATTGATCCCTTCCAACTCAAGATATTCTATAACTCTATGATTTAAAATGACTCAACAACTTTTGTCTAATCGAAAAACTGTACCATAAAGAAGGGCAGAAGAAAGGAGCCTCTAATTTTTCCAGTTTCAGATGATAGTTGAAGTTGAAAACACAAAACTGACTGCCACCTGAAATCTCACCTTCAGAAAGTACCTTGACAATGGACTTGCTGAAAAAACAATAAAAGAAAAAAAAAAAATCAAACCATGTCCTAGGGAACTGTGGGAAGAGTAGCAACAGAATTATGAAATATAATGAGGAGAATGCAATATCTATGAGAATGAGGTTGCACAAAAAGTAGTCAAAATATAATTTATGCAATATTCATTTGTCCTTTTTCCTCATTTTTCATAAGAAATTACAGAGTAATCAAAATATTATTCATAAATGGGTAAAAACAAGAAAACCAATATAGAAGAAAAACCGGGGAGACCTGATAGCGGTCTTCCAATACCTCAAGGGGGCCTACAGGAAAGATGGGGAGAGGCTGTTCAGTAGGGCCTGTTGTGATAGGACAAGGGGTAATGGGTTTAAATTAGCAGGAGGTAGATTTAGATTAGATATTAGAAAAAATTTTTTTACAATGAGAGTTGTAGAGCACTGGAACAGGTTGCCCAGAGAGGTGGTGGATGCTTCATCCCTGGAAACATTCAAGGCCAGGCTGGACGAGGCTCTGAGCAACCTGATCTAGTCAGGGATGTCCCTGCTTTTTGCAGGGGTGTTGGACTAGGTAACCTTTGAAGGTCCCTTCCAACTCTAGCCGTTCTATGATTCTATGATTCTATAAATGGATGACACCTTTGTAAGACTGAAATATTTTATTGGTGTAGCAATATGCCAGTAATGTCAATAATGAGGAAAATGTGGGATGATGAAGCATACCCCTAAAATTAGAGACTTTGTTGTTAACAGTGATACCAAAGCCCAGTGAAGAATTCTTCACTTTTCCACCTGCTCAACAAAAGCATCAGAAGATATGTCATGTACTGAATTAATGACAGGACTAAGAAGCTTAAAATGACTCTATTAGCACTGTCCTATTTTTAATACTGCTCAGGTCATATTTTCACATTCCATGATGCAAGTCTGTCTCCCATTCAGACTGATGTAGGCTCTGGGTTGCAGCATATGTAACAAACTCATTAGCTTTAATTTGGCTTGTTAAATAACAGTGAAACTTGAAATGACGGCTAGCTGAACAAATATATTCCTAAGGGTTGTAACTAGGCTTGTGCGGGCTAAGGTTCACGTTTCTCTGATTGAGGAATAATGGTATAGGGGTGTGTATGCTTCTGTCATTAGTCTAGAAATCACCTATGGAGCTCTAGTTCCACTCTCAACTTCATCTGCAATGTAATTGCTTAGGGACTGACCTGTTTCAAAATCAGATCTAGTTTAGCTATATAGTGGTAAGATTCAGCTCCCAGTTAAGCCAGAAGAAATGTGGGTATGTAAAATATATATTGCTACTACGTGTGAACCAGTGTTGTAGTTTAGCCTCCCTCAGGACATCTCACTCACTCCCTCCCCACAACCTCCGAGGGAATGGGGGAGAGATAATATAACAAAAGCTTTAAGTTTGAGAGAAGGACAGAGTGACATAATTCAAGTTACCATTACAGACAAAACTGACTTGACTTGGGGAAAACTATTTCAATTTATTATTAATAAAACCAAACAAAGATACTGCGACAGAACAAAAATAACTGCCCCTCACCTCTCCCCTGTTCCCTGGCTTAACTTCATTGCAAATTTTCTCTACCTCCTTTCCCACCCTGAGCAGCACAGGGAGGAAGAAGGAATGAGGGTTATGGTCAGTTTATCATGCGTTGTTTTATGCCGCTGCTTCATCATCGAGGGAAGAATTCCTCACATACCTCCCCTGCTCCAGTGTGGGGTCCCTCCCATGGGCTGCAGTCCTTCATGAACTGCTCTGGAGTGGGTCATCTCTTCCACAGGGTGCAGTCCCTCCAGAATGGCTGCCCCAGCGGGCCCTCCATGGGCCACAGCCTCCTTCAGGCATCTGCCTGGCCCGGCGTGGGGTCCTCCATGGGCTGCAGGTGGATCTCTGCTCCTCCGTGGACCTCCATGGGCTGCAGGGGGACAACCTGCTCCACCATGGTCATCACCACAGGCTGCAGGGGAATCTCTGCCAGAAGCAGCTTTACTCCTCCCCTTCCTTCTTCACTGACCTTGGCATCTGTAGCAGTTCCTTTCACAAAAAATTCTTCACAATTGGCTCAGGCAGATGCCTCTCAGGTTCGTTTCACATCTCCTCTCTTCACTTCTTGTGGCCGGGCTGGGCTGAGTCGGGCCCATATGGCTGCCAAGTGGGAGGCCAGAGGCCAGAGGGTGAGGGCCACAAGGCCCACAAGGCTCGTGCCTCCCCCTCTCTGTCCCCTGCTTCTGCATCTGTCCTTTTTTTTCTTTTTTTTTTTTTCCCTCTTCTTAAATACGTTATCGCAGAGGCGTTATCACTGTCACCAATCAGCTCAGCCCTGGCCAGCGATAGGTCTGCCCTAGACCCAGCCAAGTCCACCAAAGGGGAAACTTCTATCAGCTTCTCACAGAAGCTGCCACTGTAGCCCCCCTACTACACAAAACCAACAGAACCGGCTGTGAAAGCTTCCACTGCAGGCAGTGGACAGCAAAGCTGTGTTTCAGTTGCCCTTATGCAGGTGTTAACTGCTGCATTGGTTGCACTCATACCTGGGACAAATGAATGGAGATAACCAATACATTGTAATTTAATATCTGCTGATTATGTGCTGAACATGATTATTCCATTTAACTATGTAATGATCTTAGTGTGTCTATACTTAGATGTATCTGATAGGTATTTAATGACCGCTAAATCTCACTGCATGATAAATCATGTTAATTTTGGATCATAGTACACAAGAAAGAAGGCTTAAATGAGGCACTTACTGTCACGCAAGGCAAAGTCAGGATTTGGCTGCCTTGCTTTAAGTACAGAATACTGTGTCAGATAATGGAATAACATCCAGCTATTTCTATGATATAGGAGCTTTCTCTAGTTCATGTTTTCTTTGTAATTAACAAAGAGAAAGTTACTTGTTTGCTTACAAAACTCTGCTAACGTGACTCAAAAACATTCAGAAATCAAGTCAAAGACACTTTCTACAATTTTGGACAGTTTCTGTGACTCCATAGTTAGAGAATATGCCCTGCATCAGGCTGAAGTCAATCTTCAAGATTGATCGCTCAAGAGAAGGAACAGATTTCTTGACTTTTCTCACCACAGGGCAGGTGGAGGTGAGTTAGCTGTCCTACACAGCATGTAACATGCTAAAGCATGAAGGCTCCCCAGCTCTGCAATGAGCTGCTCAGAAGTCTGCTGTGGCTCAGTGCGAAGAGGAGAGGATTACATGTCTGTGGGATCTGCAGCCCACCTAAAGTCTGACTCTACTTTCCAGAAGTCAGGGAAGCATTTTGTCATTAGCTTAAATGAGAGGAGGAGTACTGTAATTAACTGGGCATTGGGCTCAGGGTTAGCCTCAGTTAAAATACTGCAGTGTAGGCAAAGATCCCAAATGAGCATTTTCTTATTAAAACAAGCAGTCTGTCCTCCCACAAAATATTCTGTTTATGTGAGTTTAGGGGATGTGCTTTTCATAAACAATGCCTCCACCACAAAAGGAAATAAGCAAAAAATACCTTAATCACCAAAGGCTGATTAACTGGTGGCTTAACAGTACATAACATAAAAAAGTACTTATGCGTCCTTCTGCATTTTAACTACTGGTGTCCATTATATTAGAATATAATTACATCACAGCAACTGAGCATTCAAGTAAGATGAAGTTAGTAGTAGGCCTCCTCCTTCTGTTCCCCCCAAAACCATGAATTTTTCTCTATTTGTTATACTATCAGGGAACTGCTAAACCACTCTTTCAGGGCTTAACTCAATACTCAGTAATCAATAAATACATGTCTCATTTTGTCTCTAAATTACTGACAGATAGGAGAAGGAAAAAAAAAAACAAACCAGATTGTATAGTTTTTCAGGGTAAGGATGTTACCTTTTTTCTATGTATCTTTATGTAACACATGACACAGAGAACTTTGACCTTGACTGGGATTTTTAAGTATTGTGAAAAAATTATACAAAGCTTAAATATCATAAAACCTTGTACACAAAGGATTTACCACACAAAATATTTAACTGTGCAGCAAAGCTTCTGAAAGAATTGTTTACCTTTTTGTATTAGCTCTGGAAACTTAACAAGAAAATATGATTTTTCATTGCTATCGGAATACTGCATTGTTCCAGATTCATCCACACTGCAAAGAAAAGGAGTCTTCTGGCATTGGTTCTATTTTCTGGGCAGATGCACAATACAGCCTTTTATTTTTAATTTTATTTTATGAGCAAAATGAGAAGTGGAATATGAGTCAAAAGGAAAAAAAAAAAGTAAACTTTCAAATAGAGATTTATTGCTGCAGTATAAAAACTCAACTTTGTGGCAAACCTTATGATCTTTATAGATTTTGATTTGTTCACAGGCAGATTCTCTCACATTTGGCCTCTGGCATCTGTGATTAATATAAGCAGTGTTTCCAGACATCTTCTGGAGAAAACACTAAAAATAAATAAAGACAGAAGATGCACGTTTAAAAAGCCACCGTTACATATGTGCGAGTGGGATTTCATAATAGGCATTTCAACAAAGGAAGAAATGTGTTTGTCTGAATTCCATGGAGTGTTTGCCCTTCCCTCCCCTTAAGATACAGCCTATTACGTGGGTTTCAGCTGAACCAAATTTTATGGTGGTATGGAATTGAGAAATGCTGGCATCAAAAATATAATAAACACAGTTTTCAATCTGTGAGAATAAAACTGTTGATCACAGTTTGGCAAGCATGGCACATTTTGGAAAAAAAGATGTAAAAGTAACAGATAGATAAAACCTATTTTTTCTTGGAAAACATCATTTTATTTAGTGCTTCTTTTTGCCTACTTACTGCTAACTTTATTTGCTTTCTATGCTGGATAATAGTCCTGGAGTGCATAGTTTGCTACAAATCTAGAATATTGTATATGATTGATTAGGAATGAAGTCTGAACTGCTGTATGCGATTTCACAGTGGGTTTTTTTTTTCCTCCTTTACAGTCTGGTAATACCAGTCTGGCAAAGTGTTGCCATGATTGGTCTAGACTCATTGTTCTCTGTAAAAAGAAAGATTGTCGAGGAGTTAGAAAACCTATCTCAGATTTGGAATTCTTATTTTGAGAGTAGCTTTTATCTTTGATAATGTTTGGGTAAGTTTCTTAATTTATTTTTTTTTTAATTTAGTTTCCTATTTCTGAACAAAAGTTTGGATAAGAGTTTCCTTCTTCATCGGCAGAAGGAAGAGGAGATGGGGGAAAACCAAATGCTATTTTGGAACAATTTTTTATTTTACTATCAATACTATGTGAGAAAAAGTGCCATGCATGATAGTTATTTGTTCTTAATAAATAGTAAGATATTCATACCAGAAACACTGCAGTATAAATTATAAAATACAAATTATTAGAATAGTACCCTTTCTTCTACTCGGGAAGAACTTGAATTTTCATGCTGAAATTCCAAGGGGACAAATAATGCAAAGCACAAAAAGAAGAAAATACTATTTTAGCACTAACCTGAAGAGACTTCACAGTACATTAAAGGGGAAAAGAGAAAATTATAACCAACTTACTGTAAAAGTGATAAGAAAACAAGATGAAAAGAGTATTTTCTCTCTTCAATTTTCACTGTAGCCTCCTGAGTTTCTCATAAGGTAGTTGCTACTTCACACTTGGTTTCCTATCCTGTGTGGTGAAGACTATCAACAACAACTGACTGCCTTTAAATACAACTTTTCTGCTACTTTTTAGTCTTCTAGTTCAAAAGACAACTTCTAAACAAAAGTCAATTTCACATGTCACCACATGCTGTCAAAGTGTAGCTAAAAATCCATAGATCTGAAAATAGTTTAACTTTTAAAGTTTATAAAACAGGCACTACAGTAAGCAGGAATGGAGTAGATAGTTTTCAGTCAGATCTCCATGAATCTTTAATTAGTAGAGGCTCTGAATGCCATAATTTTGGGAATCTCATGTGATTTAAGCTGTTCTTAAGCAGCAATTTTGGGAAGCTCTACCCACGTTTAGGGTAAGTGGAACTTCCCTGTATGAGTAATAAGAGCTTTGAAAATCAGATTTATCATTCTAAGGCAAATGATTAATGCAATCACTACTTAGAAATGAACACTTGTGTACACTTGTAGGAACGGAAGGTAACTGAGTAATATCTGGTGAGCAGTCATGATTATAAGAAGATCTAGGGGAATGGAATAAGTATTAACTGGGCTGAGTTGCAGCACACAAATAGAGCAGTGTCTGGTGCCAACAGCAGAAGAAAGAAATGGTCATCAGGAAAGATACATGAAATCATTCTCTGCATTGCTGAAACATATAATTCTTTAATTGTCTTAGCCTAAAACTAGATGCAAAATGTGTTACTCCCAATGGCTTAAGCCTGTTTAAGGGGTTATTTTGAAAGTTAGTTCCTACTGTCTTTCATGTGCTGGTGTTGCAGGTCTGATAGCTCTTGGCTATGAACTTGTCTGTTTCAAGCTGTATGTGGCTGTACCACTGAGGAGAATACTTCCCTAAACAGTACATTACTTTGATTTTAGTCCAAAACTATTGTCCTAGCATGACAATATAATGAAAAAGAGTTTGAAAAATACTCAAGCTTTTGGGAAACTGAGCTCAGCTAAAAGGAGTAAGAGGCTGCTGCTTCCTTTTTCTACTATGGAAAAACCTCTAACATTTTTGGAATTGTCCATGCTGTCTTCACACCATCCCTGCCATCCTGAAGGAATAATTCCAAATATCAGTTACTAAAATTGCCTCTAACCAGTCTAAAGGAAGAGAAAAGAGAGCATCTCGCTCAGCAGCAGGACTGCGAGCAGCTGGTGCTTTCACTGCCATAGTCCCATCTCCTCTCAACCACCTGAGTGTTGACTTGGCTAGCGATGTATTTCAGATAGCTTTTGATCCCCACTTCTACTACTGTTCCAGCTAAGAGGCACTCAGGTAGGACCCCAGGACTCAGAACTATCATAGAAATTTGTCAGTAGCAACTAAATATTACATTTTAAACTTAATTTGAAAGAAACAAATAACTACAGTGTTACAACTAGTTCATTATGCACCAAAAGTAAGGAAAATATTTTTGTCATGTTATGTCATACACAACAGATACCTACCCTTTATCTTTCTTACTACTGATACTAGCTTAGTCTCCCTACTTCTCTAGTAACGTTCTCTCAATCATTCCTTGAGACAGATAAAATGAAGAAAAAACTGTCTCTTTAAATTCAGTAATCTGAAACAATTGTATTCCTCAAATATCTTTTATAATATGTAGTTCTTATTTCTACCTCTTCTTTAATTGCAAGATACTTTCTAGGGTTTCTTTGTAGTGCTGTTAGGAAATTAGTATGATTTAAATTTGAAAAACAGCTATAAAATCAGCATTTATTGTCTATTTGACCTATTTTTAACACTCTCTGATAAAATTTGGCAAAGAACAAGCAAGACATTTTGTTAAAACAGTGCTAAGAAATGCTAGGAGTGGTTTACACAAATAAAAAAAAAAAGGAGAAATTAGTTTTGATCCTTTCCTGAGCCTTTCTGGTTTATTGCCTTGTATGATGAAGTGTCGTGTTCCACCGCTTCATTTCCTTTTCTGTGCAGTAACTTATTGATAGGCAAGTGTAAGAGAGGAGTAAGTTACATGTGCTCTAAGGGTTTAGTTCCTTAAATAACCTTCTGTATGCAAGGGATTTTTGAAAAAGATTATGTTTTTAATTGGAGAACATATCTTTTTTGAAATCGGGGGATTAAAGCAAGGAGTGGTGAGGGAGCTTGATCCTTTCTGTTCTTTAGGCAGCCTGGCTAAAAATAGGAGGAAAATGTTCCATTCCTGCACTTCTTATTGCATAGTATAAACTGGCCTCCTAGTATTTCTAATAAGAATACTGCTTAAACAGAAAAGTCTGTCCCAACCCATACAAACAAATAACATCTAAGGTTTATTTTGGTTTTTTTTTTTTTTTATTTCGTTTTGTTTTGTTTTGTTTTCCTGAAGAAGAAGAAGGAGAAGGAGGACAAGGAAAAAGAAATCTTCCATGGGGCAAGATTTTGATCTATTGTTGCTTTCACAGCTTCAGATTTTCACTGCAAAATGTGTTGATTCGATCTTTGTAGTGTATACAAATACTGAGATCAACAGAAAAGAAGGTAAGGGCTGAGTCCAGACTTATCAGCAGGAATTTGCTCAATCTTGAAGATTTGGTTGCTTGTCTCATCAGTGACTTGGTGTACAGAATGGTTCTATTCCAGTCTGTACATCTGGTTTCATTTCATTGGAAACCAGGAAAGAGAGGGAGAGCGGAACAAAATTTGGTACAGACTTCCATCTTTCCACATTGCAGTTTAGAGCCAATCAGGGCACTCTGTGAAGGTGGGAGCTGACGAGTGCTTTTCCATTCCTAATCTGCATGTAACCTGAAAGTCTCATTCCTATTCCCGCTGATATCAATAGCAAAACACAATGTGACTCTATCTTTGCCAGGTGTTACTGCACCATCCTCTATTGGAACCTCCAAAACCATGGAAATAAATAAGAATCTTTGGGAATTTTTTTTTTAAAAAAGCTACTGAGAAAATCATACACCAGTTAATACTATTTTTTTCTATGACAGATAAACTATCTTGCTTCTTTGACATCTTTTATCTCATCCATAAAAAGGAACAGATGCAAATATTAAAACAACAGCCAGGCAGCTCACATTCTTATAGCCATTTTCTAGGTGCAAAACTTGTATTTCAAGTACACTTCAGCACCTTTTCTCTTTTAACCCCGTGGATCTTGCATTTCTCTTTTGCATTAATGTATTCTTAGGAAAAGAAAGAGAGAGTTTTATGAGTTTAAAACAAATATTTATGAATGTACTTGTAAGAACGTTTCATTCATTTCTGGATTCCCTTTTAAAAAAAAAAAAAAAAATCTCATTCCTGCAAAGTTTTCTATTCAAGGTGGGGTTCAGCTGCTGGTTTTAATCTTGTTTTGGAATCTGCTAATCTTAAATTTTTTCGGTCAATCAGGTTACAATTATTTCAAGCACAGACAGTTGTGTGGGATGCATTGTCTGGGACATGAGAGGACTTCTTTCAAGTCTTTTCTCTTCCATTGACTTCTAATGTGATTATGACTGAGCCATTTACCCTTCCTTGCTCCTCTTCCTTCTATGTAAAATAGAGTTAATTGTATTTCCATATTTCATACAGGAGTTTTGCTACAGCTGCATTATAGACTAAAGGTTGTTTAAATATTGGAGTCATGGAACATAAAAGAGTTAAGAAGTAATTTGGTTACTTGGGTTCTCAATTTATTTCTGGCACTGTAGTTTTCATGCATTCACCTCAGTAGTTCAATGTCATCTTAGATTTTTAGTTGAGTATAAGGTTGCTCTGAGCCCAAAGCAAAAAAAAAAAAAAAAAAAAAGAAAAAATCTGAGCAGATAAAAATCACAGCAGACAGAACATGCAATGTAATTACATCAAGCAAAGCTCTCTTGAGACTTAAAGTCTAAATCTTATTCAGTTATTCCACAGCTGAAGCAATTTCTTAGAGAAGGGCATAAGGTTAGTGCTAAGTCTACGAGACCACATAGCAGGATTCTGAAATTATGTATAAAGTCAAAGGGTATCATGCAGGTACACATTTCTATCCAGCCTTCCTTCAGTTTGAAAACAAAATATCATAGAGATTGTCCTGAAAAAAATCAAAAGTACAACCTGAAGAAAAAAAAAACCAGACTTCATATTATTCCCTTTCCTGTCTGTTAGAGGAAACATGGGGTTTTACATCATGATCTGAATGCCAGGAAGCCAGAGAACAGCTTCTGAAAGGCAGATGCCTCAAGAAATCTGGGTGCTAGTCTCAAGGAATATGCCTTGCCACTACAGTAGCAAAAAGAAGTGGTCTTTCAAGTGCATAGGACCAGTTATATAATATTTTGACTCCTGATTTTTTCTGAGGAGGCAGGGAGGAATCAATGTCTCAGACAGCCTTCTTTCAAAAATGCAATAGGTTCCTAATACCATTTATGGACCAGATGCAGCTACAGTGCTAGAAAAGGACTCTCAAAGTGATGCAGCCTCTCCTACAGAGTGTGACACTGAGCACACAAGTCACTGCAGGCAGATAATACTCTGTAGCCAGCTTCTTTCTCGCCCCACCTCAGCTAATCCTGCCCTAGTTCCCCATCTAGCATATGGCTTGTATGACAGACTGCTGCATTTTCACTCGTCAGCAGGATCTGAAATTTAGTACGAGCTTACTGCAGAGTAGTCTCTAGTAATTTAGATTAAAAATGGTAAATATATAAGTCATGATAGTAAGCCTGGACAATAATGTTGCAGTCAGTAGACATAACAGAGTTCAAATGATCCTTGCAGAACACTATTGCTATATGCAGAAATTGAAGTTAATGAAAAAAACATTCTGAAAGTCTGAACTCTACCAAAATTTTACAGGCAAATGCCTACAGTAAAAGGACTAAATATGATGTTTTGACAGCTTCAGGTTGCTTCCCTTCATCTGTTACAACCACCAGCCTCCATAGCAGAAGGTATTCCCTCTCCTTTACATTCTCTCCAAGAGATGAAAACAGTGGAGAATAGTCCCAACCATACCCAATGAAGAATGTCACCAGACATTTCAAAACAGGAAATAACATTATCATATTGATTGCACTGAAGGCAGTGGTAGATGAGCATGTACATTTTGTCCAAGAATTTGTTTATTACAATCCATCTGTTTTTTACAGATGTTGTATGTAAGTTACAGTCAACCTGGAAATAATTAAAGACATCTTAAGTAGTAGTGTTCCCTAAAATATTTTTTTGTAATCTTAAACAAATATAGCAGATTAGCTGATGAATTATAGAACCATCTACATGTTAATTTTCTTCATATTGGATGGTATATAGTCCCATAAACTGGAAGCTTCTAATCCTGGAGTGGTGAATGATTACTCTCGTCATTCTTTAAGTCAAGTCTCCTCACAGATCCTTACTAGCTAACAGAAATTGATGTCCAAAGCATATGCCATAACCTAATATAGTCTCAAATTCTTCCTTTCACCTCAGTGATCAAAGCTGGCCTAAATTGCAACAGAGAAGAATTAAAGCTTGTTTTCTGAAGTTATAGCAGTATGTTCACAGTACAGTGAAGGACCCAATTTTCTCTATGTCTTTTGAGAAACCTCTAGAATGAACTAGAGAACATAGCTTTCCATTTCATTGCTCTTGTTCTCTTTTTAATCGCCTCTTTCTCTTCTTTTTTAACCTCAGTATACTGTCCTAATTTCTTTAACACTTCCCTTGGCTTCTGTTAAGTTCTCCAAAAGGTTTATGTGCTTTCTTGCCAGGCAATTTCTTTCAAGCTCCCATGGTGCTACTTTTAATAACACTGATATATTTCTCAGCATATTTCTTGCTCTACATTTCTTTTGGGTCTTTGATTTTTCACAGCAAATGGTGACTTTTATGAAGTCTTGTTATCACTACCACAAATTCACCGCAGAAAGCAATCAGCCCTGCTGCAGAATGTGAGGTCTTCAGAGCCTTTATGAATGCTAGTGTTTATAATTAAGTCCTTTGGTACAATCTTACGAAACCTGCTGAAACTGCAAAGGGCATTAAGCATCAAATTCTTCTCCTAGTGTTACATAATCTGATTTTATTCTGCAGACTTCAAATGAGATTCACCCTAGTGCTTTTGCCATTTGTTTACTACATAGGGTTGTCTTACACCTATCCCTTTCCTCATGTCTCAGTTAAATTAGTCATGAAAAAAAGTAGGTAAAATATGGGCTATGCTTAATTAAATGTCATGTTTATGCTCTCATGACATAATCTTCTAAAAATATGTCATGAAAATGTGGGTTTTTAAGAGCAACATAACTAATCCATTTGGAATATGAGAATAAACTGAACAAGACAGGAAAGACTTATACGATGAATCGTGTTGATCAAACAATGCAATGTACCACAGTTCTGGTAGAACTCTAAATGTTCATTTTGAGTTGCTCCTGTTAGATACTATAACCACTGCCAAATTCTTTTTATAAAGGAAGATAAAGAAAAAAAAAAAAAACATAGATAGCCCACAAAACAAAATGACTGAACTATTTGTTAATTTTGACCCAATGACAGACAGTAGGCCACTTACACAATAATACGTTTTATTTTTGAAACAGCATCAAGACATCATGGTGGAGCAAGTAACAGAAAGATGGTCCTTGTCCAAACCAGCACGCATCCTAGCACAAATAGTGTGAGGATTGCTAAAGGAAATAAAGATTAAATACAGCTTAACCATCAATGACTACAATGACTACAATGACTCTATACCCACCATGTACCCATCACTCAGTGTTTTGTGCTGATCATCATGTAGCTGTGTTTTGAAAAGAGATTACAAGAAGGTTGATAGTGTGGTCTTCTAATTCTATTAGCGAACACTTTCTGTGCATAAAGACTGGGCTGGAAGAAAGTACAATGGTGTTTATGAGAAAATTTGGCAAACGGGCAATCTAGGTGAGCAGAGTTGGCAAGATGGCATTTGATAAGATTTAAATCTGTTGTGCTAAGGAAGCATCTGCTGTGGAATGGCACCTTCAAAATGTGCACTATTAATAACTTAGATTTACCAGTGGCATGTGGTGTTGCAAAAATATATATGAATGTTCACTTTATTGTGCACCAGACTGCCACAGAAATTAGAGCTGATTAATGTTGCCAGCAAGACTACTATAGATTTCCAAGCTGCCTCTAGTTATTCATCGGGTGCCTCACTTCAGTCTGTGACTCCTCTGGAAGCAAGGCACTGTAACATGCTTACAGTCTTAGCACCCATGCTAGTGGTTCTGTAGCTTAATAGGTTTTGGTTTTTTTTTTTGTAGGATGGTACAGGTCCAAAGGTCACAGGAAAGTCGAATCATCAGGAGTAAAGTCAAACACTGCAAATTCGAAGACTTCAGATGTTGTCCTACTCAGATTTGTACTGTGAATATCACAATGAATGATGTAAGTATTGAAAAACTATCAGAATCATTTACCTGTCTCATTATCAGATCACTGAGGAGACCAGATCACTGGTGAAATGCTGCTTAGCCACCTCTCCTATGAGGACAGGCTGAGAGAGTTGGGGCTGTTCAGCCTGGAGAAGAGGAGGCTCCAGGGAGACCTGATAGTGGTCTTCCAGTACCTCAAGGGGGCCTACAGGAAAGATGGGGAGAGGCTGTTCAATAGGGCCTGTTGTGATAGGACAAGGGGTAATGGGTTTAAATTAGAGGAAGGTAGATTTAGACTGGATATTAGGAAAAAAAATTTCACAATGAGAGTTGTAGAGCACTGGAACAGGTTGCCCAGAGAGGTGGTGGATGCCCCATCCCTGGAAACATTCAAGGCCAGGCTGGATGAGGCTCTGAGCAACCTGATCTAGTCAGGGATGCCCCTGCTTCTTGCAGGGGGCTTGGACTAGATGACCTTTGAAGGTCCCTTCCAACTCTCACCATTCTATGATTCTATGATTTTGAAGTGCAGACGATAATGTTTCAGGTTTCCTGTCCATCACAGTCGATCACATTACTGAAAGCAGCTTACAGAAAGAAGAAAACTTAAGAGATACTGAAATACATATTCACATGTAAACTTTGCAGAGCTACACTGCAGCCACATCTATATATGCTCATTTTCACTGATTAGGGCCACACTTTATTTGAACACTTCTACCAATCTCTTAAATTATCTCAAATACAAAACTGGAAGGGCAGCCTTATCTGTTTCAGGCAACCCTCATTATTACCAAAAAAAAAGCCTAGTATTTTCGCAGTCTTACACTGATGGACATAGAAGGAACCTGTTGTGGAAAATGTTGAGTTGGGGTAGATGGCATGTGATTCTGCACTCTATATCCTGGAGAACATTCCATGATTGAAGATGATCATAGTAATCCCATAATAAAATTCTGTGTCATGTGAACTTTTTATTTTTTTTAAGCAAAGATTTACAGATTATTCTGTAATTAGATGGTGTTTCAATGGTGTTAGAATGAACCCATCTAGCTTCAATTAAGATTGAATTACTATTTATTAAATCTTATTTTCAAAATAAAATATTTAGGGTGAGATTATGTACGTTGCAGTCCAGACCTGTCCAGAAATATGTCATTTTTTTACTTACTTCTAAAAGGATCCTTTTTAAGAGTAACTTAATTTCAGTTTACTTCAATTATGAATACAGTATTATAGAACATAATGTAGTATCCAATATAGGCTACTTTAAAAACCTAACTAACTGAATGATTCAGGGCTTACCTAAAGCCAGAATGGAACAGTTTATGATTGCTTGAGTTTCCTAAAATCAGCTTTTGGCAGAGAAATTCCCATACCGATCCTTCACAGCTCACTGAAAATAATTACCTCACCTGGGGTTGCTGGCATTGAGGCACAAGTTCATGAGGGCTGACTTCACACAGGGTGTCTTGTTTTTCTGTGAATTGACCACCCTGGTTTTGAAATTTTCGGCTACATTCAAACTGCCTTCTGGCATCCTATATGTTTAACAGCAAAACACACTAAAGTTAAAGTAACACTTAGAGTCAAATTTTGGTTTTCTTTTCTTTAATGTATGAGCTTTTAAAGGTAACAACAGCTTCCGGATTTGTGCTAACACTAATAAGTCATTCAGAAAATAAAATATTTCCCTACATGTCTTTCAAAAAAATGCTTTTTTATTACAATTTTTCTGTAATACAATAAATAAGATAAATTGGAGTATGCAAGACTCACAGTACTGTAAAAAAATACATGGAAAAAGTCTTTGCCGCTTCCTTGGGTATTTTGAATGTGGCTGACTGTAATTCAGGACTATTAGGTAGGATGAGTACTTTACGTGAATTCAACAGTGGCACCCATATTCAGAATACTGCACTGCCATATTTCATGAGTCACAGGGCAAGACTGGACAGCATGTGCAAATACGCATAAACAGCGATTCTGTACTCGTGATGACGAGATCATGATTCTTCATACCAGTATGCAACATCTCGCTCAACTACAGTTCCTCAGACATGTTCCAGGCACCAATGAGAAAGGTTCACAAAGGCAACAGTCTTACCAAGACTATCTCTATTATGGAATTAGCTCTCTAGTCACATTGGTATAGCTGAAGTATGTAAATTCCTTTCATAGCTCTACTTGAAACTAGCAATGTCCAGAATTTAATTATGTTGTCTCCTTTCCTACATCAGTAACTAATTAGCTGGTGTTATGCAAGAAATGTGAATGCAATCGTTTCTATCCTGGCTGCTTTCTATCCAGTGTAAAAATGTCCCTTTAAAAAATCAGCTTACATATACACAATAAATACTGTCTAAGATCCTAGTTGCTAAGGTGGCAGCTTCTGCAAGAAGCTGCTGGATGTTTCCCTTTGGTTGGTGGACTCAGCCAGGTTTATGGTGGACCTGCTGTTGGCCAGAGCCAAGCTCATTGGTGATGGAATGTTCAGTGATAACACCTCAGTGATAACATATTTAAGAAGGGGAAAATAATTTTAAAGAAAAAGAAGATGTGAAGAAGCTGATGCGGGAGCAGAGAGGAGGAGGCATGAGCCTTGTGGGTCTTGTGGCCCTCATCCCCTGGCCTCCCGCTGGGTGGATGTCTGGACCCAACTCAGCCCAGCCTGGCTGCAAGAAGTGAAGAGAGGAGATGTGAAGAGATCCTGAGAGGCATCTGCCTGAGCTGATTGTGAAGAATTTCTTGTGAGAGGAGCAGCTGCAGACACCAAGGTCAGTGAAGAAGGAGAGAGAGGAGTAAAGCTGCTCCCGGCTGAGATTCCCCTGCAGCCCCTGTTGTAGCTCATGGTGAAGCAGGCTCTTCCCCTGCAGCCCATGTAGGCCCATGGAGGAGCAAAGATCCACCTGCAGCCCTTGGAGGGCTTGTGCTGGGGCAGCTATTCCTGAGGGACTGCACCCCATGGAAAAATGACCCATACCAGAGAAGTGCATGAAGGACTGTAGCCCATGGGAGGGACCCCACCCTGGAGGAGGGCAGGAATGTGAGGAGTTCTTCCCCCAAGGAGGAAGGGGCGACGGAAAAGAGACATGTGATTAACTGACAATAACCCCTATTCCTTATTCCTCCCTGTGCCCCTCAGGGGGATAAGGAGGTAGAGATAATTGAACATAAAGTTAAACCCAGGAAGAGGGAGGGATGGGGGGAAGTTACTTTGTTCTCTTTCTCTTTATCCTGCTTTTGTTTTACTAATAGTAAGAAATAAATATTTTTCCACAAGTTGAGTCTGTTTTGCTCATAACGGTAGGTTTAAGGATCTCGTCCTGTCCTTATCTCAAAATTCCAGTCTTTTTTCTGTTATATTATCTCTCCCTGTTCCTTTGGAGGGTGGGAGGTGTGAGTGACAGACTGTGTAGCTTGATCCCAAGCAGAGCTAAACTAAGCCAGAGTACAAGGTTTCTACTGTCTTGTTCGCTCTGTTATGTGTCTTAATCTCCGTTGCAAAGATCGTTTCCTATAGCTTAAAATATGAATGGCATCAATAAGGATATATAAAACTGTATTTCACTAGTTTCATATCTTGTGCCTTACTATAGTGGATTAAGAATTCTCCTTAACTCTTCATAAAATATGGGATTTGATTGAAATATGGGGGGTTTTTTGCCTAGGGATTTTTTTTTCCTGTGTTTGTACTGTCTCTTTAGAGAGGTATTCCTTACAAACTGAGAAGTTCTGATGCAAAACGTTATTTTTCACCCCAGAAAATAGACGGTACAGTGGATACTGTGCTGCTATAATATTTACAGGACTTTAACTCAATTCACCGCTACACGTGTAACTTAAATAAGTGACTTGTATTCTCTGTAGCTTGGTTTCCCATTTGTAGTACCGATATAATCACAGTTTTGTATATTTCAGGGCTGCTGGGAAGAGAAATACGTTATGACATTTCTGCGACTCAGATGACAGTAAATAAAACCATTTAAGTACCTAAGGAGGACAAATGCAAAAAATTTGAAATTTGGTACTGTCATCAACAACTGAAATCTGATGTCAGTTGAAATTCCAACAGCATATAGTATAATTGTTTTTATAACATTTGTAGATGACATTTATATAGTTAAGTGAGTTTTTAACAGTACCTATAATTTATTGTTCTAAGTGATTAGGATGATAAGTTGTAAAAATGTTAATACCAACTCCTTCATAAGGTCACATGAAAGACTACTGTAGGAAACACTGACTCATTTCCAAACACGTGGAAGAGAGAGTTCATAAAAAAGCATTGTTTTTCCAAAGGCAAGTTATCAGGAAAGACTTTTTTTTTTCTCTGAAAAACTTGCTCATGTTATGTTACGAATCATTATTTCAGAACTATGTGTCTAGTTTAAAAAGCTCAATTGCCTAGTTTGCTTGGTATAAGGAGTAACTACAAGCATGAATTCCCTTTCTGACTGATTAAAAAGGCTGAAGAAGTGCAAATAAATCTATTCAGCTGAGACCAGTGTAACATCTGCTTTGTCTGCAAATTGCTTCCTTTAACAGTTTGTTTTAATGAGCTGGAGCTTCTCACTTCAACTACTGGGGTTTTATTGTTTCTTTAGTTGTGGAGGGATGTGATACTTTATCACCTGATCTTATCTTGCAGTTATTTTTTTTCCTTTAAAACAAATCTAAGTGGTCACATTTGTGTTATGAAAATTAAAGTACGTACGTACAACCAGTACTTACATAGGTATTTATGTATTAATCTAAAAAGTTATTAAACCAATAAAGCTTAAAACCAGTAGAAAGTATATCTAAATATGTTAATAAGAATTTTTACCCATTATAATGTGTGAATAACAACCCTTCTAGATTCTTAAATATAGCTATGGAGCAATTAACAATCAACCTGGTGTCAGAATGAACTCCCTTTTTGCTTTTCTGCTTGTATTTTGTTTTCACATTAAGTGAAAAACTACATAGGGAAAAAAAAAAAATTGTCTATATCATCCTAAACTGCTTGCAAGTAGCTATGTGACCCAAAAGCAAAGAAAGTGCAAATTTTTCAGTTAAGAACTGCTGTGAGTCACCAAAAAGTAAAAGTTTAGTGAATGTCCGGAGGAAAAAAAAAAAAAAAAGCATCAGCAGATAGCTGTCTTCAGTACAAAGACAAGGGAAAAAAATCACCACAGAGGATGCACACACTGCTGGAAAGGGATTTACTTTGGAGTAGTTCTAAATCTAGTCTCAAAATCTTAGTGACCGTTAGGAGTTGGATTGCATTAAGAAGGAGCCTTCTGGTCTAGTTTCTGAAAGCAGACTTGTTAATGTGCTCTGAAATGACTTGTGATAGCAAGGAAAATAGTTGTATTCAAAAGCCAACCAGGAGATTCAGTGGAAAATTACACTTTGGACCCTAACCTGAAATGCTGAAGTAGACAGACCCACAGTCTTTCTATTTTTTTGACCCCAGAACGATGCTTGAAAGGATTATTTCTATTAAAATAATCTTCTATTCAAGAAGTGTTTTTCTCTCCAGAAATGTTTTGTTTTCAGTCTGCTGTCTTGATAGAGAAGTCTCCAAGAAATACAGGATGCCTTCTTTGAATTTTGAGAATGTTCTCACTTGATGCAGCTTAATAGACTATATAATCTTTCAAATACTACAACGTTTTCAAAAAAGAATTTTTCAGAGGTGAGCTTAAGGATACCCGAGTAAGTATGCTGTCTACTGAAGGCATTGAGTACTCCAGAGATAGAATCAGCTGTAGTTGTATTTTTTCCTCTTAATTTACCAGAATAATTTACATTGTGACTGTGAGAATAAGGAGAGTATGAATCTATTAATCTATTTTCTACTCCAGTGCAGCTTCCTTTTTTTTTTTTTTCCCCTAAAACTTGTTTAAACTTGTGGAAGGAGTCAAGAAAGGAAAAATTAGAGGGTTATTTTTTTGTTGTTCATGTTTGGTTTTTTGCTTGTCTGTCTGATTGCTTGGTTTTGATAAGATTTTTTTAATTTGTCATATTAATTCCTGAGAAATGACAAGATGTCATTAGTAGTAGGTTTTCCAGTCCTTGGCTAGACAAGTGGCTGTCACTCTACAACTGCTGTAAAATTATAGTAAAAATACTTGGCTACAGCAGATTGTATAATAAGAAAAGGAATCTTAACGCAGTACCTTATGGTCTCTTTACAATGCATTAGATTAATTTCAGTTCTACTCAAGGGGTAGTACACTACTTCACTAGTGATACAATTGCAATATAAGCAAAGATGAAGACAACATAGTAATTGTTATTTGTGTGGGATAAATCAGCTACTAACCGTCGGCTAACACATGTCATTTGATTTCAATTATTAATACACTCAAATCTGACTGAAATTTTATATAAACAGGAATGGATACTTTAGGGGACCGGGAAATCTCAAAATATTGATCCTAGAAGGGTTTCTCAGGATTGTTCAATGCTTAAGATCGATGTTAATATACACAAATTTTGAATCTCATTCCAATTCCTGTCTTTGTGACACAGACCCACTTTTACTTCCAGCTTTCTGAGGTAATGGACCTTGCTAATGGTTTCCAGTAAACTGATGGACCGAAACTAAAAAACTAATATTTCCATCTCAAGTTGGTCAATGCATTTGTTTATTTTAAAATATACCAAGTGACCCTTCTTTCTTCCTCTCTTTGGCTTGTTCTTTACGTGGTAAAGAAATCTTATTGCTGCTGGCAAATAAAGCATATATTATAGGGTTCACAGGCAAACGTGCCAAAGATGAAACTAGAATTAACTCCAGATCAACTTATACCTTAAGCAATGGCATCATATCTAGAAATCAAGTATCAGTTTCAGTTTAAAGAAACAAACTGGATTACAAATTTTCCCATGATGTTGTTTAGTAAAGTGTAAAATTTTTTTACATGCATATGGTTGCAAGTGTCACATATGGTTGGAAGTGTCAGCCAAAAGTCAAATGGTCATACTTCTCTCTCCTCAGATCCCAGTTGTCCTGTTATATCAATAATTTTCTAGGCTTCCATTGTGCTGTTGGAATATTTCTATTAGTATTTTCATATGCATTTATACATATTTATGCACAAAGCATAATTTAATAAACTCTTAACATACAGATTCAGAAACTGGCTTTAAAGCAAGGAACAAACCTGCAGATGTGTATTTTTGTTATATCTGCATGAGGAGTTTTCAGAATTTATTAAATTCTAGCTTATTCAAGTAACTATAACTTACAAATATTTTAAAATGTTGAACAGATGAAGCCTTAAAGATAGTTATATGAAACTATTAAAAATAATCCTCATATATTGCTGCTGCCCTGAATATAATTACAGACTCAGATCCTGCAGGTATTTTATTTAACATGCAAGTATTATACAATCTAAGGTGATAGGTATTATCTGTGAAATACACTACTTAGGAAAAGGGAGATGATCAGTCAACACTGTAAGTTCTTAAAGCTGATATTTGAAATTTTTTTTTTAGGGAAGATTGTTGTCTAGTTCTTCTTAGAATATCTGTAAATTGTGTATATGCATATCCATGACACCTCTGAAAATCTCATCCACAGCTTCTTACAACTAGTCAGGCTGTTCTTTGTGTATTGAATAAAAAAAGGAATTTGCCACAGTATTTTCAGAACTCCTCATCAATCTGCATCAACTTTTCGGTTGCATGCAAATTAAGATTCTCTCACCAAAGAGCTCTTAAATGAGCTGTTACATTTGGCTGTTAAAATTGCTGTGAAAGTCTTCTTTCAAAATTAGTGGGTTGTTTATGAACATGACAAGCAATGGAGTCTTCTATTCATAACTTTTTTCTTCTGTTCTCTCAGGAAAAATTGTCAGATGATTAATAAAGTAAGGAAAATAGACTGCATGCTTAGTGAAAGAAGGAGTGACAGGGCTTATGAAGAGTGAAAACACAACCAAATATAGCATATGATTTTTTTCCTGTCTTCTTTGTGAAAAAAAAAAAAAAAATGTCATCTTTTACTTTTGTACGACAGCATGTTTAGAAAAGTGTTAACTTCATTTTCAAGTTGTCCCATTCTGTCTTATGCATAAGTACACATAAGGCAAAAATTTATTTATTTTGGTGCTGATTTTAACTGTATATTTAGAATTGTCATGGTATTTTCTTCATAGAGAGTTCATGATTACTTTTTATGAAAAATATTTACTATTAAATTTTCTATAACCTCAGTTTGATATAATTAGCTTGGGTTTTTTTGGGTGAACCAGGAGCAAGCTAGGTGAAATATAAAATTCAATGTTAAATGTTAAAGGATTTAGAAATATAACATTTTAAAAAATTTCCTTTATACTCTTTTACATCATCAGATTTTTAACCATAATAGAGGAAGAATCCATTCCTGGTGTAGTGTGGGCTGAGACTGGTGATTCTGCTCTCTCCAACTCTCCTTCCCTCACTGGAGAAACAGGTTTCTTCAGTCTGAAAAATGATGTCATTATTGCTTTTTAAGCTAAGTCTGAATATCAGCTCAGCCTCATTCTGTCACATAGCAGGTCCGCAATGCAATTTAAAAAAAAAATTATTTCTACTCAGTGTATTCAATCCCTCTGCAACTGCCAGCAACTGTTTCTTCGTTAGCATAACCCCCATGTGTCATGACCTGACCATGGTCTGAATGTCATGACTCCTTGCAAGGAGTGATAAGTCAGACCTCTCACATGTCAGGTATGAACAACTGTTGTATCTTCATGCGTACAGTGTAGACCGTCTTACTTTTGTAACTAATACTCAGGTGATGAGCTGTGATTTTAGGTTATTAACCCTTTGGTAAACAGCTCAAAGTGTTTCTGGAAAATCTTCCCACTATAGACAGCTGTGGGAAGAAAGAAAGAGATCAAGATTATTTCTAGGGAAGAGAGAGTGGTGTTTTATCAGCCTCAACAGCAGAGGAGTTATTAAGACATTGTCCAAAGACAGAATTATTTCCTGTTGCCAAAAGAGGGGCACAGTGGATGTGGATACAGAATCCAAAGAAGTTCTCATAGGGGAACCTACAGGTTATACACTTGTAAATACAATCTATTCAGTATGGGATTCAGACATCAGATTCAGACATCAGAGAGTGTAGTGATAGGATGAGGGGTAACGATTTTAAACTGGAAGAGGGTAGATTTAGGTTAGATGTTAGGAATAAATTCTTTACTGTGAGGGTGATGAGGAACTGAAACAGGTCATCCAGAGTAGCTGTGGATGTCCCCTCCCTAGGAGTGTTCAAGGCCAAGCTAGATGGGGTTTTGAGTGACCTGGTCTAGTGGAAGGTGTGCCTGTCCACAGCAGAGGGGTTGGAACTAGATGATCTTGAAGATCCCTTCCAACCCAAACCATTCTGTGCTTATATGATTCTATCATCAGAAAGGTAGGTGCTCGCTTCAAAGCTCCCTGAAGAGGAATGGCAGACCTGACCCATGCAACCAGGACACCTAGAGATCTGCTCAGCTGGTCCTGCGTGGCCCAGACATAGGCCATTTTAGAGGCTCTGTGGTATCATGCACATCCTCTAGTTGCTACTTCGGGTCTTACAGAACTTGCCTTATTCTTGCCAGCCTTGGGCCTCACAGGAAATAGAACTGGATCATTATTTTTAAATGTCTAACTTATTCCCCTAAATAAGCAGGATCCCACTCTAATTTTTTAGCACAATCAGCTAATTGTTTGGATGACATAGTTAAGCTGAAATATTTCAGAAAAAAACACTACTAGTCCTCAGGAGATTTCCTTTTGGCAGGAGATAGTTTATACCAATTTATGAGTTATGTCTGTTTTCTGTAATGAATTTCAGCTTCAAAAAGTTTGGGAATCACTCTACTGTTTTTTTTTTTCTGAGTAATCTGGATATTTTAGATGATGTAAGATTTTGATTTTCTTTAATCCACTCCAATCTCTATGTGCCCTTCAGATTATTGTAAACAAGTAATTTATCCAGAATTTCTAATGGGTTTTATGTGCACAACATTTTTAATATGTTTTCCTAATCAGATAGCAAACTCATGTTAAATGCTCAATGATAAAGAATTCTCATACAAGATCTTCAGACTTGGTAGACTTGGTAGTGCCAAGAAGTTGATTTTATCTTGGGCAATCCAGAATGATATTACTTTAATTTTGCTTCTAGTTATAGCACTTGGATTCTCTGTGGCTATTATAGCTATGGAAGCATTTACACTGTTACAAAACGGTTTTGCAGACCTAACGTAAAAAGCTACAACAGAGAAAGGCCGGACAAGAGGTTATTTCACTGAGATACCTGGAGAAAGTATTAAGAAGGAAGGGTTTTTTTTTTTGCTGTCAACTTACGTAGGAATTATCAGAAGTTACATGTAAAGGTAAGATCATTCCTACTCTCACAACAAAAAGGAAGCCACAAGGTGACACTAGCACAGCACTGAGACTAAGTTGATATACTTATTTGGCTGCTCCAGAGGCTTTGCCTGTTTTCTGCTGTGGAACATCTTTTCAACTAAAAGCACAGACAGGCAAAATGTCTGATAGAAGTGCATGCAGTGAACAATATACAAAATCTTAATTTAAATGGCCTACAATATATCCTGTTTTATTACTACAGACTCAAGGTGTATCATGTGTTCATTCCAATGAACTTTTCCATATAACGTAAATTAATAAAAAAGGCCATAGTTTCATTGCCAACAAAACCTTCTTGATATTCACTAAAAAACAAGGTCTGACTTCAGGATAATAAATGTACTACTTGTAGCTAGAAGAACCGAAGCAGAAAATAAAAATGTATAAACCTTCACAATAACAAAAATATATCAAAGGTACTCTCCTCATCTTATATAGAGCCATAGACACCCTCTCCACTGAGGCCGTACTTGCTGAAGGGGACATCATTTCTGCCACCACTGCAGCCCTTGTGGCACTGCAGGTTTCCCACCTCTGCCCATGGCTCTCTTGCCTGTCTGGACTTGCAGCCTCCATTTCTGTCCCACTTTGTGTGTCTTTGGCCAGCTCCCAGGGGGAGCGGCAGCCAATATCTGCCAAAAAAACAAAAATACAAAAAGCAATTAGATAGACTTAAATAAAGATTAATTGGGTGGGGAAAAAAGTGTCACGTTAAATAGTGGCTACATATTTTTCTCATTAATACTTTCATCTTTTCTCCTAAACACACACAACTACATGTAGCTGCCACTAGGATATCCAGTAACACAAAGGATCTCTAGTAGATGCAGAGTTCATGTGGCCTCACTAAATTTTCATAGAAGTCGTGCCTGTATCTAGATAGCTGGCTTTTGTCCTGTGAACAGTTTTTTATTATGCCAAGTCTGTTTCATGTTGTCAATAAACCAGATCTCAGTCTTGAACAATTTTGTTTGTGAAATTAGTGTTTCTCTCCTGCAACATGCTTTGTTATTTCTTCTCCCATATTGCTAAAAAAAATCTTGGTGAAAGCTTTAAAATATCTCATTTGGATTGAGATCTTTGAAAGTCATTTTCCTTCTCTGTTGGAAAGGAGACATGTATTGTTGCTTTTCCACAAGGGTAAATGCTCAGTTTTCACTTTTTCATTATGTCTACTTTATTTTTACAATGTCATTTTTATTGTGATAAAGCAGATTTTGATTGTAAAAAAAACCCTCCAAAACAGCAAACTCCCCCCACCCCTTCTTACTTTTACCAGCCATAAAATTACTTCACAGTACATGAGGGAAAACAGATATGGAAGAAGTTCACAGACGAAATAATGTACTGTTTGCAGACCTCACCTTTCCTAGAACAGGAAGAACTCCAAAGGAAATACATGGGGTTTCTCTTTTATTGCTCCTCGTTTGGTTTTGTCTCTAATTTTTTCAATAATTAATCCTACCTCAATGCTTTCATGTGAGTAATTCTTCAGAAATTCTCCTGCAACTGAAATCTTACACTGAAAACCTAAATAGCTCCTTTAAATAAGCAGTGATGTCAATTAAAAAAAAAAATGAAAAAAAAAGTCTAGCAATTAAAGATTCAATTCAGCAAAACATCTAATTAAACACTGACTTTAAGCATGTGTTTAATCTATAGACCTCAGTGGGATTTAAGAATAGGTTTTGAAGTTAAAAAATTGTGGGTCTAAACAAATAATGGTACAAAATGGTAAAATAATAACATACTTTCAAGGAAGCTAAAACAGAAAACAAAGGAAAAAAAAACTAAAACAAAACAAATGCATCCTATTTTTTTCCTGCCTTGCTCAAGATACAAGCAAAAAACTAAGGCTAAGGCTAACAGCTAAGGTTACATGGGTATGTTTTGTGGGTTTTTTCCTTCCGATTTCACTACAGTAGATGAAAGGAATATGATATAAAGGAGCTGAAAAAAGTATAAAAATATCTTGATTCGAATCCAAGTTGTCATACCTTTAAGTATAAGATCCATTTCCAGTTTGGAGGTTCAGTACAAACTCAGATACATTTAAAGGCAAAATTTTGAATCAGGCCAGGATCAGTTTTTTTGTTGTAATTTTTCTCACTACCCTGTAAAATATGGTGATTTTTGACAGAAATGTTCTGTTTGTGAAACATCAGCTGGTCAAAAATTAAACTTCAACCAGATCTTTTGGTGAACAAGTCTTTCCATGGAGGGATAAGGCCTAGCTATAGTATGATGTATTGTTTTCTTCCAAGGGAAAAACCCTACAAATATTGCTAGTTTTATGAGTAATATTTTCAATTGCACACTGGCTCTGAAGCTTCACAGAAAAATGCAGACAGCGGCAGCACTAAAATATTACAGAGCCTGGAAGGTCACAGCATTATTACTGGATTGACTTGCTAAGGCTGAAGACCGGTAAAATGGCACCATAAACCTGCGCCTAGCCTGATTTGCCCTCCTGTTCAAACTTGCCTTTACGAAACTAAAATATTCACACTATTCCTGACCCTAGCTCTATTGTTTATTAGCCATTTTATTTACTTACATGCCAAGATGTGAACTGACATAGCTGGAAATGCACAACCGTGTTGGAAGACTTGGCTAGTGGGTGGGAGATCAGTCCAAGAGGACAACTGCAAATCTAAGGACAAACTTACGGATTTCATGTCTGTGGACAAATGATAATTATTCAAGCAAAGATCATAGAAACTCGAACAGCCTGCATCACAGGGTGACTGAGCACCTATCTTATATTCTTTTCATTTCAGATATTTGGCATCTCTCATTATATAATCCGTATCTGCTGCAACAGCAAATTTGTCCATGTGTCATATTTTATAACCTGTTTTACTTTTATTGCCTCCTGGGACTATTAAGCAAACACAGAAAACAGGGAAAATTTCTGGCTGGTACATGCAAAGTCTACAGACGCTTCAGAGGCTCCTCCACAGCCCATCTCACTTTACAACACTATGGATGGAAACCAGCAACTCCTCTACAAACTCAGCTCTAAGTAATCACATCCACATGCTTGAATATCTTGAGGAATATTAGCTCATTAGTGAAGATGCTTAAATAATGTGGCATGTACCGTACTTACATTCAAGTGAATTCTTACCAGAAAGCTATGCCATGTTTCATGTAACACAACTATACTCTATACCATTAATAGAACAAAGAGTGGTATAAACATGGGTATATATTCAAGTTTTCATTTGATTAGTTAAGGAAAATATTTGTTCCTGGCCCATTGTCAGCTGTGAGATTGTGTATCAATGATGATAAGAAACTTGCACTGAAGTAAAGCTTGTGCCTGCTTAAAGATGACTTCATTCTGAGATAGAATAAGTGCCTGTAGCTCCTGTTATAAGCAGTATGAGTTTGCCATTCGCAACAGACATTACTGTTAATTCTAGCCACCAGCAGAAATGGAAAGCTACAATTTATAAAAAGTTAACTTATAAAAATAGCAATTCTGAGTGCACAGTGATTTAATGTAGTTGTTCTTTGCTTAGTTTGAACAGGTGATCAAGGGAACAAGAAAGGCAACATTTCTGCAGAGGCTGAATGACTGTAATATTTAATCTTGAAAATGTAAGAGCTTGAGCTAGCCCGGAATTGGTGTTCTGGAATTCAAAACAAATCCGGAAACATAATCTATTTTTGCAGGTTTGGTTCCAGAGTATGGATCCAGCTGAGAGGGCTCTTGTTGTCACTTGGTTTAGTTTTAACTCTGGACTTGACTGGAATCAGATGAGGTATATTGTCGAAATATGCAGACGATGCAGTCTCAGAAGAGGTTATAAGATTACCGTGGTGCAGGATGGGCATCCCAGGAAAAATTCATTCAGTAACGTTGAATATAAACATTTGGTGATGTTGAATATAAATTTGAGGAATGATTTAAAAAGAAAAAGAATTTTGTCTTTACAATTATTTTTATTTAATCCTGAAAGACATTTGTGAGCATCTTGCTTTATTGACCCTGACCTGTCCTATGTACCTGTCTCAGACACTCTTTGACTCTCTGAATTATCACTCAAAGGCAAAGAATCTATCAAAGGCCTTCATGGATTCACCGATCTTTAACATATAAGCACTATGAATATAATTTCAGCATTAAATCTGGAATACCAGTTTTAAAACCAGAATGATAGATTTACATATGAATAGCCAGCCAACTATTACATTTGTAATCAGGATTACAATTTTTTCTTTAATTCCGCTCCCTCTCACTTTCCTCTCCCTCCTCTTTTAATCATATTATTTGATCATCAGCTAAGGTTTTTTTGTTCCTTTGTGTCTTCTGATACTCAGAGAAGTTTAGCTGAAGACTATGATTTGCAGAACATTATGACTTAAGTTTCCTCATATTTGGATTCTTTGTTTGCTTATATTTGAGCTAGTTCTCAATTATCTCCGCATAATTATTCATTAAATACATTCGTAACAGGATATTTGATTCTAAAAAAAAAATAACTCATATTATTCACGATGTTCAAATAAACATTTTGGGATCTGCTTTCCAAAATAATATCAAGAAAAGGTATTTTTTTTTAATATTAAAAAGCAAACAAAAAAAAGCCTACACATTGCAAAACAGGCTTTGTCACACACCCATCTCTCTGACTTCCCTAAGAGATTTTTATCCCAAGTGATGTCTCTCATTATGATTTCTTATATTTTCCACTTTTAAAAATAACTTTTCCTATTCTTAGTTTTTGATGAAGTTAAGTGTATGTTTCTCTAATCAGAGTAAGAGATAGGAACAGAGGAATAATCACATGACAGAATGAAATAGTCCAGAACTAGTAGACAGTTACTTTATTTAGTAGTACGCTAATGAAAACTTTATAATAAAACATGATATATCACAATGTGACCATTAGAGATAGTTTCATAGGCAGTTAGAAAGGTAGAATGGAGGTGACTGTACACTGAAAAAATAACATTAAAATTAATCCCTGATTTCTTTGGGGAAAACATGGAGAAAGTTTCTTTAATTAAAATATGGAAGGAGTAGGCTCACAGAGGTTCTTATTTTCTTATTATTCGCAAAACCTTGTCATGTGTTTTTATAAACAGACAATCAGTAAAGTTAGCGTGAAGCCAGAAAGCATTACAAATAGCTTTAATAGAGCACTAGCCAGTTAGCTCAGTGATATGAGCTCCTAAATGACAGTTCTCTCATTGCCTTCATGTAAGATATGTGGTATATTATCTGCTACATAAACCGTCAACACCATATATCTCATATAGGTTTCTTTATGCAAGAAAGCCCAATACAACCTACAATTACAAATTATTATATCATCCTTACCTTCTGTTCATTACCCCGGGGGGATTTTCAACAGCCAGGCTGATGACGCTGAACAGTAAGTGGATTGTGCTTTTTAAAGAGCAGATATCTAACTTAATGGAGAACCCTAATCTGACTAGAATCCTTGCTAGGGAGACAAAAATCCTGAGGGACAAAAAAAGCAAGCTAATAGAAAACTTTGCAGTTATACTGCATATGGATAAGTAGTATTAGAAATTGAGTTTCTCTTATTTAACAGTTATTGAATATATTAGTCCATCACAGATTCACAGTTTCCTTCCTAGAAGCTGAAATAATCATACATAAAATATTATATTCTGTTTCTTTTGTAGGGCTTCTGTTTCAGGGAGACTGTGTATATCAGAGAAGATGTTCAGCCTTTCAGGCTGAGAAAAAAAGACAGAAAGATGACTGTTCAAATTAATGAAGAATCATAGAATCACAGAATGGTTAGGGTTGGAAGGGACCTTCAAAGGTCATCTAGTCCAACCTTTTCCTAATATCTAATCTAAATCTATCTCCCGTTACCCCTAATCCTGTCACAACAGGCCCTACTGAAGAGTCTCTCCCCGTCTTTCCTGTAGGGCCCCTTTAGCTACTGGAATCCAAATTTCATCCTTGGATGAAGGGAAAGCACTACAACTTCAGATATCAGGTTGCATTTATATCAATATATACTAATATATGACACACAGAATGCATGGATGTGAATAATCAATATATGCTAATAATCTCAAATTCATTCTTTTTTGATTAGTCCTAGAACATGTTGAAAAGCAGCATCCTCTCTCAGATGTCTTTGCCTTCCTCCAAAGCTGCATTGGAGAACGAATCAAGCATGTTAAGTGTCTAAGAGCCCTTATAGCAAACAGAACTATATTTTCTCAGCAGAATATGCTGTTGGATTACAAGTTACCATTAGTTTGAGGCTCATGTCTCCTGGCAGAAATGGTGTCCTAACAAAGGGTTGATCTCCTCTTAGAATATAACCTTCTGTAAAAATAGTAGAGGATGTTAAGTTGTAGGTATTTTTTGAACACTTATTTGATTTTAAAGTCTGTCATTTTACTCTTGTACCTTGAGTAGTTCTTGGTATTAAAACTACAATATAAATCTCTAAATATATAGTCTTCACCCTTTAAAACTAGTTTGTTTGGGGTTTTTTTATGAATGAGTTTTGATCAAATTCTTCACTATTTATGGATCTTTATTGTAACTCCTTTTACTTTGATTAGGCTTTATATAGTATATTTAAATAGATAACAACGAAAAGGTTGGAAGCAAGTCAAACTTGAACAATTCTCTTGCAATATCTCCTCTGGAATTCCATAGTTAGCAAACTGCTATTTACAATCTGCTCTTGCTGCTCTACTCCATTATAATGTCCTGTCAGTCACATAGTTTGCTTACCATAATCTTCTATATGAGTTCAAATTCCATTCACATCTAACCGAAATAACATACATAGCATTTCTGAGGAATTACATACTTCAAGCTGTCTGATATGCCATTACTGGAAACCAACTTCTTTTTTTTTTTTTTTTTTTTTTTTTTTTTAAATAGATAATCAACTCTAGGGCTTTCTCATTCAAAACAATTTCGAAAGATCCTGAATCCCAACATAAAAGATTTACATAAAAATGCTTAAAATTACTGGAGATGTAACACTAACATTGACAAAGAAAGTAAGCTGATGTCATTACAAGCTGTCTTCTAAAGGTGAAGCTTGTTATTAAATATGTATTTGAAGGGAAAAAAAAAGTAGTTATGGATTTAGGTTATGCTAGAAATCTGCATAACCTTTGAAAAATAAAAAGTATTTTTTAAAAACTTTAAGCAAGGAACTAAAATAATGCTGATGAACTATAAAGGCAGAAACATGCTGCACACCAGTTAAAGAATTTCTATGTTCTTTGGCAGGCATATCCACGTAAGAAACCTTTTGCACAAATCTGCAGCCGGACACTTCTGAACTGGTGCAATGTACCTTTGGAGTTGTGAGAAGCTGGCAGCTGGACTGACTGGATTAGAAGTACAACTTCATAGGTTTTTTCCTCTTATCTTTTCTCCTTTCTTTCCTTCTTAGACTCTCCTTTGACTGAGTCTCTTGCCACTGCTGTTGTTACTCATTTTGATTCATTTAAGACCAGAAATGACTGCTAGGATTGTCTAGTCTGAGCTGCAGTACAGTAGAGGACATCAGGCTTCTTTGAGTCAAATGGTTTGTACTTGACAAAACAATCTTGTATAAAT
Organism: Tetrax tetrax; assembly: GCA_009806455.1. Lineage (NCBI taxonomy): Eukaryota > Metazoa > Chordata > Aves > Otidiformes > Otididae > Tetrax > Tetrax tetrax. The sequence continues at coordinate 148,176 of WHYT01017292.1, forward strand.
TTCTATTGCATGCATTTCTGTGACAGTCTACGTGAATTTGAAAGAATGCTCTACCACACTCTGCAACTGAACACAGCATCTGCCAATCTGCTGTCTCTGTAACAAAAACATGGCAGAACTCATGCTCCAGCCATAAGCAAAATAGTTGATACAGGTGAGAATGTGCAACAAGAGCAGAATACCATTTCCTATATTTATAGTGTACTTCACTGATTGAAAATTGTCTCAGAGACATGTCATTCTCTTCCTTTTTTTTTTTCTTGTTGTTATTTTTAATCTGTGATTTTAACCAACACTTTTGCATTTAAAATCAAAGTCCATTACTGAAGGACTTCATGTAGGTTGGTGACAATTTAACAAGTAATCATTGCATGAAATAAAAAAAAAAAAAAAAAAAAAGGGAAGGGGGAAGGATTCATTTAACATCTAACTAAAGCAGCTTAATATATATTCCTTCTAGCAATAAAGTAGGGCATCATCAGCCCGCATGAGATGAATCTTACCCATTATTCTTTCCTTTTTTGTTATTGATTTGGGGTGGGGTGGTTAATTGCTTTTGGATTTTGTTTCATTTTGTTTTGTTTCTAACTTATGTATTACACATGACGTCATAACAATAAAGTTAGGTCACTTATTTCCCTTGAGAGTCATGACAAAATTAAGTACAAAGATGTATAGAAAATCTGAAACCTTCTGAAAATTATCTCCTGCCAACACACTGAAACAGTGTGACCTTTAAAAAGGATGGTAAGCACTGATAGTAATCATTCAAATTTCAGCTGGTATATTCTCCTTTAAATATATTGATATATAAAGATGTTCTAATTTCTAGCTATCAAAATGTCTAATAGTTGCTAAAACTAATAATTATTACATCCAATACAACTTTTCATATAATACCAGGATGAACTGAAAATATACTTTTCAGTATCCTTACTGAGATAAAGGAAAATGGGATTCTAACTGTGATCTAAGAATCATTGATGGTCTTGTGAGTTGGATCACCTGTCAATTTTGACATGGCTATTTGTATTTTCTGGAAAGCATCAGGTATTATCTGTGGAAATCACCTTCATAAATATAGATGATGATCTTTGCATGTATTTAGATGCATGCATAAAAGTTAGTCTTTGAAAGCTGATGATGGAAACTCTACAAACTCTGATGTCTCACTCTGTAATGCATTGCAGTTGCTAAACAACACATTTTTTTTCAGGCCTAGAGAATAGATAGTAAGCAAGTGAAATACAGTCCTTAAAGTTTCTGTTTTTCTGATCATTCAAGATGTTAAATATTTAAATATTGTTAAATATTAATGATTGTTAAACATCATTCAAGATGTTAAATATTCTACTGATAAAAATGAAAATAAAAGTTTTCATAATACAATGCAGCATTATTCATTCAGTTAGACATTTTCCATTTTAATAAATAAACTATTTTGACCCTTATATAACTTAAGAGAGCCAGAAAAATGTGGCTCTATTACTCGTCAAATAATTTCGGCAAGCACTATCCATAGCCATAGTGTGAAGCCAAAAAAAAAGTGCAATAATATGATAATTTCTCAACAAAGATAATTTTCAGAGTATATCTTTTTTTTTTTTTTTAATCCTAGAAATAATAGGGACAATTTAGACCAAGCTTTGATGTTCAGAAGTGTCAGTATCTTAGCTGTCCAGGCAACTGATAGCTTAATGCCTTTGGCTTATTATCTTTAATTTCAGCAATGCTCATCTTCCCACTGTATAATGAGATTTTCCCCTCCATTTAAAATAAGCCAAACTAGCCCTCTATTAATCTAAAGATAAAACTTTAGGTGACTAAGACATGATATAGAAAGTGCTATAATGTGAAGGGTATCAAAAATCATTCCAGAAAAAAAAATCAGACAGGAATAGAGAGCTCATGAATTAAACTATAGCATGAACATTACTATTTAAAATGTTATATCTTTGTGCCATTCCTATCATAAACTCAAAATTGCTTCATCCTGTGAAAAGCTTTATGGCAATTAATCAAAATAGAACTAATATCACATCAGATAATTGCCATCAAGTAAGGGATTGTAAGCAAGTCACATGGAAAAATTCGTGAGAGGGAGGAGGGGAAGAGATGGGATTGTTTGATTCCATTCTCCTTTAAAAATAAAAAAAAAAAGGAGAAATCAGAAAAACAGTATGCTGCCTTTATTCTTAAGTGTGATTGTAAAATGAAATATATCTATTTTATGTGGCTATACAAGATACAAATTAAGCTTGTATAATGTTACTTTTTAGCATCTGTTGAACTCTTAGAACATGAGAGTACATTTTGTATTGTCAGGACACAACATGTCAATTAGCTAGTAACATTTGTAGATGTCCTATTAATAAAGACATTTCTTAAAGACAAAAGTAGCTGAGAAATTTTATTTAAGAGAAGATCGTTAGCTCAGTTTGGGGGTAGAGGAGTTAGAGTTGGCATAGAAAAAGATGATGCTCAACAAGATCCAACTAGCTATTGGTTTTCTTCTGTAGTTATGTCTGCATGGGATAAGACCCACAAGGTATTTCATATGAAACTAGAAAAATTGGAGTGAACAATGATAGAAAATGTTTACCCACAAGGCAAGTTTTTTTCTGACCACAAATAAGTTTTTATTTGTTTACTAGTTTATACTTTAATTATGGTATTATACTCACTGCTACCTTGAATTAGTAACTTTTATGTGTTAAATAGGTATTGAGAGAAATTTATTTTTCTAAAATAATTAAATTTAACTATACAACTTTGGCAATTTTTCTATAATGAAAAAAACATGAATCTGAGTTTGCAATTTGTCCTTTGGATTCATGACTGTTTTACAGGAGTTCTTATTTGGATTATTACAATACTGATTTTTTACATCTGGACAGCTTGGAGAGCCTTCGTGTCTATTATTATAAAAAACTTACTTAACATGAACATTATAGCTCTATCTGATGATATCATTAAATAGTATTCTGTCCTTATGCATACAAAAAAAAAATATTTATTTTTGTACTATTTATAGTCCACAGTCACAAATAATTCCTTTTTTAAAATAACAAAATACTCTAACCATATGAGACAATTCAGCAAATTAATCCAACTCTGTAAAAAAAACCTATGTCTAACCCAGTTAGAAGCTCCCGTCAGAAGTGAAGAATGGTTGCTTAGAAAAGACTATAAGGAATAAAGCTGAATCATTTCTCAAATAACCAACTGTTATACTTTTAGAAAAGTGTCTGAAGACTTTTCACCAAAATTTTCTAAAGAAGTTGAAAGAACTTAGGTCCATATAGACATGAAATAAGCTAGGATTGAGTGGTTCTCATGTCTGGTGAGAAACAAATAATTTCTACAGTTTCATAATGAAGTAGTAATTTTGCCATCCTTTTTCTATACATGCCTCTTTAAAATAACTTTTTACTTATATTCACTACAGTGTTAAGTGATGCACTAAATATGGAACCTCTATAACAGATCACTTAGATAAGAGGGTGGAAACCAGTCTATTCATGATTTCTGACCAAAATCTAAAGAGAAAAGGTGGTTTTGAAACTTTGTTCAGGTTTTAGTTTTGTTCCTTTGTCATTCTCCCTGAATCTTCATGATTTGATGTTCTATAAAATTGTTAATTTTATATATTGAATCATGGCCCACTACAAGTGCAGGGAATGATCCTGGAACTAGTAAAGGCTTCCTCATCCCTTGGAAGGCTCAGGAAATTTATATACAGTAGAGAAGGGGACAAATTTCTGCACCTTTGAACATTCAAGGAAGGAAAAAATGCATCTTGATGATGACTGCTGAAATTAAAGGAAATGATTACATCTTTTTAGTGTAGTTCTAGTGTACTTCTAAGTTGTAGTGTGACTGTCACTGCTGCAAAAGAAATTGCTAACATTTCAAATTAGATGATAAAGAGGTTCTGGGTCATTGTTTAGGAACTCTTACTTCTGAGAGATTTTCCTTAAAACAAGATTTTATAACTGTTACATTTCCTCCCTAGCATGCAAGAAGTACCTACAACTTTCTGTTTCTAAGCATGTTACTCAATATGTTTTATTCATCTATCCTTAAAAAACCCACACAATAATACCAGATATACAGTGTTTCTAACAATTACTGTGCACTGAAGAATATTGATGTATAATGCTCCTGTATAATATTTTTTTCCTTTTCTCTCTCTATTTTTTAAAATATAATTTTGTATAGATGGACATTAAACTTTTGATTCATATCCTTTTTTTATCCACTACTTAGCACACACAAACCAGATGAACCACTTGGTGTGTATGTATATATTTATATACAAGTGGTTTTTATTGTAGGGATGGATGCAACATACTCCTTAGGTTCTGCTACAACAACTGGGTGAGAAATGACATAATTCTTTTACCACACATTTCATGTAATAAACCTTAACTTCAAGCAAATGCATGCTATAAAATTCTATTGATGGCCTTCCCAGATGTTGCCAGCAGTACTGCTTTAATAGATACCTTTCTTCTTTCAATACAGTTTCTTTTTATTCTTTGACATATATCTTAAACAGAAATGCCTGTCAAGTGACCAGCAGGGTGCAGATGATAAACCCTGATGTATCCTTTTACTTCACCTTAGATGCTATAAACTATACACAGAGATCACCTTATATATACAGCACTTACTATATATAACAGTGTAGCAGAGGACTGCTGATAGGCTTTTATAAATAAAGAGCACTAGATATTTTCTGAGTGCAAAGGTCAACAGATTAATATACTATAAGTTTGTATTCTGCAGCTGGCATGTGTTTGCAGCTTGGCTATTACTATTCTTTAAAGCTGCCAAATAATACTACAAGGTTCACAATAAAATAGAAGAATATGAGAAACTGAGACTGTTGGGGAAATAAGTTGTCGTCTTGACTAATTATTTTTTGTTTAATAGAAAGAAAGCAATATTAAAAAACCCACCACAGAGACACTTTATATCATATAGCAACCTCACACACACACAAATTTGGAAGTCTTTTGAATTACTTTCTTTCTTTACTTTGTCTAACTTGCCCATCAGCTGCTAACAAAGGAAATTGAATCCTTGCACATTGTTATATTTCTTTCATAGTAAGGCAGAAATCTTTGGGCATATTTGATGAAGCAAAGCATTTAGAAACTGGCATAAACAGAGAATGCCACCTCTGGTTCCACTTAGAAGTGGGAATTGTAAGTTACAAATGAACTTTTCTTCTTCTTGATGAAACATGTATTCAGATGAGTTTCCCACACAAAGAATATAGTTAAGCCTAGTCTTAATCAACATCTTCCTAAATGCTGTTCAACGTCTCCAAAAATTATCTAGTTGAAGGGATTGAAAGCACCCTCACCAAGTTTGCTAATGACACTAAACTGAGTCATGAGGTGGATGTGTCAAAAGGGAGAAAGATCTGAACAAGCTGGAAGAGTGGACAATCAAGAACTGTATGATTCCCAGAAGAACTACTAACAAGACTTTCTTAGGAGACCTATGGTACTGGTGCTTGATTCAAACGCAATACTGCTGTAAATCCACAATACTTACAGTCCAAGATGTCAGTGATTTATAGCTCCTGATAACAAGTTACAGTCATGACATTATAGTTATAGCTATGTTATAGCTACGACACAACACTATCTTCTGCCTCCTCTTTTGAACATTTCTTTTAGTTTATTCTTGCGCCTTAATTTAAGTCTTTGCACTATCTGTATTTTTTCTAACCTTTTTTTTTCCATAAAACTCATTTTAAAATCTGACCCCGTTTTGGGTTCTGTTCTGTCCTCACACATTTATCTATACTGAAATAATAATCTTCAGATCTCAAAGTCTTCAGATCTCACAACTAGAATTAGTGTGAGGAAGACATGGAGAAAAACAACCATCACCATTGATCAGATAGCAAGCACTCAGAAGTGGAAGCTTAAAAAAAATGTTAAGCTGATCTAAACATTATAAATAAACAAGACAGAAAAATTTATATCCAGAACAACTGTCTGGAAAAATCCTCTCTTGGGGACTGAAAAAAAAAAGATTTTAACTGTAAAAGAAGCATCTTTGTAGATCCTGTCAAAATTCAGCATATATGGCTGGTTAGCGATATTATTCAGCAACAAAAATCACAAATGAGATCTTTATGTTGGACAGCAATACAAGTTATCTGATTTTCAAAGTTATTCAGCTTTACTACTAACATTTGTTAGGGCAGTTAGTGTGTGTCTCTATAAGTTACTTTCTTATAAGGTAAATCAAATGCTACTATTTGAGCTACAAATCTGTCTTTCCTTTTTTTTTTCAACTTTGTTTAGGAAAATATAAATTCTACTAGAAATGTATGGACACATCACACCAGATGGAGTGTTTTCCCTCTTGTATTAGCCATGTATATGCCATACATACCCCTACACACACAGAAACTCTAGACAAACCTTAAAGTCTGAACAATAGTTTGTAAAGGTTTAAAAAAATTTCAACATTGCACAGCTTCTAATAGTATTTGTAGTGTAACTACTTGCAATTACATGTATACTTTTTATATAGGAAAGCATCTTTCACATAAAATGAAAACATGTTTATCACAGTGGTGATCCAAATTGTGCGCATACGTTTATATCACGTATTATCTACTTCAAAAGTGTTAGCTAACTGGAAATCGTTGAAAGAACACTGGAAATCACTTACTAAGTAGTCTAACAACAATGACACTGCATGTTTGTTTAACTCTTGTGTCTCACAGAGTACCCGTTACTGTGATGAAGGATCCTAAAACTTGTATTTAGAAAAAAAACCAAGGTTTTTGTTGGACTTTATTTTAAAAGATCTTTCTGATAACTCAAAGTAATTTACTTCCTCAGAATCCCAGAGGAAGTATTTTACAAAGCAAAAACAAAATCTAGATTTCTTAAGTCCTGTGTCTTGACTTAGCCCCAAGATCTGCTATATTCAAATCATTAATTGTCCATGAATTATTTCTTTTGGTGTTGTAGCAGTATATTACATTTAAATTGGACAATTAGACTCTTACCAAGCATCCCAGAGGTGTTGCTAATGTATCTGACTTTTGCCCTTATTACTATCATTTCAGTACTTATACTTTCTGTCTTTAGAGAATTTCGCACCAGTGCCAACTTAGTGCACTTATACAATATTCCATCACATTTATCTATACACATATATATTATAGCTTATCTGCAGATGTACTGTAACTTATATGGTTTATGTACAACATATTGTAATCATTGCAGCTGTTTAACTTAATTTGATTATCTTTAAATTTTAGCAGAAGTTTAGAGTGTCAAATCTCTAAAAAAAAAGGAAATTTAAAACAAAAAACAAAATGGCATGTATTTTCCAGGTTTCATGTCTGACTTAAATTATTTATTCCATGTTGCATGGATATTTGTTATTTCCTCTTTTCTACTTTATGGTGTTACAAAGACATTTAAATAAATGTAGTTACATTAGTAAGGAACTGCATTAATGATGAGTGAATCAAACACAAATTTAAGGCAATAAGCCTCTTAAGGAAAGAATTTATACGTAATAGGCCAAAGAGCCATAACCTAGTCATAGGTAGGATAAAAAAGGGCACTTTTCTTTCAAATTTTGAAACTAATTTGCAAGGTTTGATACCACAATTGTAGTCCTTTTATTCTGTTTTCTGTGATTCAGGGAAGAAAGCTCCTCCTCCTCCCCCCTTCCCACCCTCCCAGCAGTAGCTGTGAAAGATCATTGCTACATCAGGCACAGCCTTTGTCATATCTTTAAGGGATAGACTATCAGACTGCTGGAATGAATGAAACTGAAGATTAACTCTTTGCCATGTATTACCACACTAAATGGCAGGAATTGGAAGTGACAAAAGAAGATTTTAACACTATCTAGACAATTAATCAAGATGATCACATGCACACATTACAGTTCTAAACTTACCTCAAAAGCAAATAGCAAATACATCTTCTTTTGTAGTCTATGGCATTAATTAAACACACAGCTCAGTCTGGGACTTTGTCATTGCTCAAAGTCCCTGAACACTCTTGCATTCCTTGAGAAAGCTAGCTAAAAGTTTTGCTTACTGACATTACAGCTGACACATTATTTCTTCCATGGACTAAGGCCAGAGCAGGCTGTCCCCATGCAACTGTTCTCAGTTTCTCTTGACCTTCCATTGAAGACTGGAAATTTAATCCTGTACTTATTCCTATAAACATTTTCAAATGTAAGAGACCAGAAGATATCTAGGACATGCTTCACCAAACACGTGGGTCATCTAACATAAGATTCCAGAACAGGCATAGGTAAGTACTTTATGCACAGAGCACTTCAAGGAGTGAAGATCAGTCTGTGGATTTACAGACAAAAACAGGTCACTAGCAAGAATTACAAGAACATTCAAATATCCAGCTCCTTTGATTTCAGTGGGATTTAGGATTGCAAAAATCTTTGTGTAACTGAGTCAAAATTGAGTCAAAATTATCCTGAGTGCATCTAATGGAGAACATAGAGCTTTCCAATTGTGTTGAATAGGAAAAAGATTCCTTTGTCCTTCCAGAATGCATCACTATATTTTCCCTGAGATGTAGATGTACTCAGCTTGATGGTTGGTTTTATGTTTTTGGCACAAGGAGGAACCAAATTATTTAAGCAGCACATGTTGAATCAACACTGTGCATATTAATTATACAGTCAGAAGTCATTGCTTCATTTATGATCCATGATCATGGATGCATTTATACAACATTTGTAATCTAAAATACAGCTGCACGGGACTGATCTGTATTCATTAAACATTTTTAAACAGACATATATGCATACAGAGTAATATCTCTATCTTTGTAGGCATTATGGACATCGTAGGCATTGAGGACAGGCTGAGAGAGTTGGGGCTGTTCAGCCTGGAGAAGAGGAGGCTCCGGGGAGACCTGATAGCGGTCTTCCAATACCTCAAGGGGGCCTACAGGAAAGATGGGGAGAGGCTGTTCAGTAGGGCCTGTTGTGATAGGACAAGGGGTAATGGGTTTAAATTAGAAGGAGGGAGGTTTAGATTAGATATTAGAAAAAAATTTTTTAGAATGAGAGTTGTAGAGCACTGGAGCAGGTTGCCCAGAGAGGTGGTGGATGCCCCATCCCTGGAAACATTCAAGGCCAGGCTGGATGAGGCTCTGAGCAACCTGATCTAGTTGGGGATGTCCCTGCTTCTTGCAGGGGGGTTGGACTAGATGACCTTTGAAGGTCCCTTCCAACTCTAACCATTCTATGATTCTATGATTCTATGGCTTTGTAGCTTAGGACAAAGAGACCCGTGGTCATTCACAGCTCATCTAACAATCTTTTTATTTATCTTTTTTCATACTCCACCTCTTCACAACACAGTCTGGTTTTAAATGTTGTTTATTCAGTGCCTAGAATTGGGAGTTCAAATATCTAGCAAAGTCTTGGGATGACAATCTGGTACCTACAATTACAACATATATTGATTTTCAAATGCTGCATATTCTTCACATTCTAATAATAGATCTTATTCTCTGACCTGCTAGTTCATATGCAGTTGTAAACAAAACTACAGCGGCCAAAAACCAGACAACTCCCTTAGTGTCTGTTTCAAATCCTGTCCCATTATGTACGGTTTTTTAGACTATGGTGACCTGACAGATAATAATCTCACACTTGAGTTGTAAGAGTTTCATATTTATCCTTCATCGTGGTTATGCTTTTAACAGATGAGAGCATGACAAGTTTCTGCAACTCTGTGTGAAGCACATCGTAAACATGTCTGTAAGAGGCATACCGGTTTTGGCTGGGATAGTTAATTTTCTTCATAATAGCTGGCATGGTACTATGTCTTGGTTAACACATGGATGTTTTAGTTATTCTTGAGTAATGCTTACACAACATCAAGGCCTTTTCTGTTTCTCACATTGTCCCACCAACAAGTAAGCTGGGGGTGCACAAGAAGTTGGGAGGGGACACAGCTGGGACAGCTGATCCCAGCTGAACAAAGGAATATCCCATATCCCATTCCCTATCCGTATACCATATGAGACTGTGCTCAGCAATAAAAGCTAGGGGAAGAAGGAGGAAGGCGGGACTTTGGAGTTACGGCATTTGTCTTCCCAAGTAACCATTCCTGCCTACCAATGGGAATTAGTGAACAAATTTCTGATTTTGGTTTGCTTGCACATGTAGCTTTTACTTCACCTATTAAACTGTCTTTATCTCCACCCACAAGTTTTCTCACTTTTGCCCTTCTGATACTCTCTCCCATCCCACTGCAGGGACATGAGCAAGTGACTGTGTGGAACTGAGCTGCGCACTGGGATTAAAACACAAGGGGATACCTGAACAGCCTTAATTCAAACAAAATAAAATTTAAGTAAACTTTAATCTGAGAGAAGCTAAAAATATCCCCCCTCAAAAGTATAACTTTCTAAATCCTGAATGCTTTCACAGGCTTAATTGTTTTTCATCTTTTATTCTTCCAGCTCCATGAAGATTAACTCCAGCTTGCATTTAATATGAACCATAGAACATAGCCTTTGGATTAAGTTTATTATTAAATTTATAGAAATTCTATTTATTCAAATTATTTTACAAGCATTAATGCCTTCAAGTATTTGATTCTGCTCTTTCTATGCACATGGGCATTTGAGAACTCATTACTTAAAGCTTCATGTACAAAGACATTAAACACAGCCAACATTACTTCTTCCCACCCCAAGAGAGATGAAATGGCATTTTAGCCTCTAAGTAGGTCTCATGAGCAACAATGCAATAAAAATATTTTACTTAAACAGCAAACATTATGTGTCCCTGATTAATAAGCACAGAATTGCAGTGACAAGGTCAAAGCAAAATAAAATCAATGTAATTTGATGAAACTATTACTGGCAGATACTACAGCCTGAAATTTCATGAGATGGCCTTATAAGAAGTTTCATTTTCATTGCTCAAGTGGACCTGATCCAAGTCAGTGGGGGAGAAATTAATCTCACCTAACCATAGACGTCTTGCATGTAGATCTTGAATCTAACTGAGCTAGTCATCTTAGACTCCGATTTCATTCACAAGAAAGATATGGGCACCATAGCCTGAAGTGCTTAATTCTTTTCATAAAGTGAGATTCATCGTATGTAAAGGGAATATAGAAAGCTAGCAAAGATATATGTTTAAGCAGTATTTATCAACATTTATTCAGATAAATCTTATCCTGAGTGTTTTTCTTCATTGTATATTTATACCAGGTTAGTATATTTATATATCTATCTGATATTTATGAAATATTCAAAATCCTCTAGAAATCCTCCAAACATGTAGTGGCGAAAGCAGATCAGCTCCTTCCACTTTTATTAATCTTCCAAAATTCTGCTGTGGAATAGATTGGGTGTATCAAGTAAAAATGGTCCTTATTTGAATAACTTATTTTGTTATACAGAAAACTGTGGTATACTAATCTAATATTTTTCTCATATAATTAAAATATTATCTAGTGCACTGTAAGTTAGTGCACTTGTTTCAATGTAGACGAGTCCTCCTTATATGAGGACGTAACTCATTAAGTTCCTTCTTTCATTGATATAACTTCCTCAATTTTTTCTATGCATCTCTCAGACTAAAAAATACATTTAGAGTGACTGAAAGGTAGAGAACTCTTCTGAGAATTTTTCTTTTATTGTCTCAGTTATCCTAAAAGAACACAATATATGCATTATACATAACTTACATATGAGGAAAGGAAGGAAAGAAAGATGAGATGTCAAAGACAGAATGAGAGGCCATGGCCTGCCATGCTCTCATTTTCTGCCGCCAAAATGAAGCAACATCTCAGAGACCTGCTGGTGGGAGTACAAAGGCTTCTTGGTGAGCACAAAGGGACACTCCAGTGAGAACTATTCTCTCTTGTGTTAGGTGTGTGAAGTCCACCCATTCTGCTCAGTGGATGTCTATGACCTGGAAAGTAAACAATGGGTCAGTCTATATAAAGAATAAGGTGGAGAATAGCATAGGGAACATCTATAAAGAGTAAATTATGTACTGTAGTCCCTGAAGGATGTTCTCTGTCATATTTTCTAGTGATTCCACCTCAGAAATTACTTCAACAGTTACAAAAAGAAAACTCCTATCTGAAGAGACTGAAAAGACCAGAAGATTTTTAGTTTTAATTTTTGCCTAAAAAGGAAATACTTACCCAAAAATACAATAGAATTACATAAAATGATGAAAATTATACACAGAGGATTTGTCAGGAGTTTTCTGCGTCATAACAGAGGATCATTCACTGAAATTATAAGATTGTGTATACTATGTCAAAGTAAGAAACTCTTGAAAGTCCACCACTACATGATTTCAGAAGGTAGGAACTTCATAGAATATTAAGAATTGAAGAGAAAATAGAGAAAAAAAATGCTAAATATTAAATCTTTATTTTGAAGTAGTGTAAGATTTTTTTTTAATGTAGCTCGAACTTTCAAGAAGATTTGCTTAGTATAGATATCAGAAAAGGATTAACTTGAATCCTATTTACCTCAACTTTTACATGCATTCCTATTAGCAGTTAATTTCATTTCATGTAACTTGATTGCTGGAAATATTAGTGTTTTAATCAAAAACTTCATGCTTTGGCTTTTTCTCAATCTTGCAAAATCTAGCACGTTTGGTTAGAATAAATGTTCTTGTGTAAAATACTAGGTGTATTCACACTGCATGCGATTTTGGCTTTGGTACTATCAGAGTCCCTTTCAGTTGCCTTTTAGACATGACAATCACAGGTATGATTATATCACATAAGTACCATATGGTGAAGCGGTTCTTTAACAAATGGCATATAAGGGAAACGGAAACAGTTTAAGGGACTCATATGAAACACATGCCTGTCAGCAGGGAGCTCTGGGGACAGCAGAAGATGGGTGAATATTAGAGCAATGAACATTAGAGGGGAAGGCTATTAAAACCAGAGAAGGAGAACCAAGACAAGAGATTACTATATCTTTACAGACCTCATTGCAAGGTTTTCTTATTTCCCAGTTGATTTACCTGTTTGTTTGCATGATATCTAGCAAATGGAGTAAGAATTTTGTCATTAATTCTTATAAGTTGGTAGAGTATGAATAAGCAATTATTTTAAGTCCAAAAATATTCTCTCACTTCCTTTCATCAAAGTGTGAAAATTACTGAAATAGTGACAGAAGGTGAGCACCATTCAGTTAAGGTGAAAACCTGTGTTATTCTTTGTTTTCTCCTCCATAGTAAAATTTGCTTCCTTTCTAAGAAAGATTCAATTAATTCATGAGTATAAATGAACAAGATAGTGCCAGACATATTCTGCCACTACAAAGCTGTTCCAGAGACTAAAAACGCAAGGTTCAAGAGAGCCACTAATCTATGTCCTCTACCAAAAGAGAGGATGGCCTTATGAATAGTAAATTGAAAGTATTTTATCTCTAACATGAACTTAAATGTTTCATCTTATTGCAAGAAAACCAAGTCAGTGTAATTCTAGGATACGCTATGAAACAAAACCTTTTTTTTTTTTTTTAAATGTAAGCATTTTTGGTGAGAACCGGGGACTTGAAGAGAGTAAATATGAACAATGACCTAACATCTACAAGTGCTTTTATTCATTTGAAACTAATGTTAAGCTTCACTTAACTTTCATATTAAACGTGTTCTTGTCATAGTAGGACACTTTTATTCTTCATAAGCATAATAAAGTGCTCTTATCTTTTAAGCACATCAAAGATTTTCTGAATGAGAATAAAAGTCTTTGCAGCAGTTTCCTCTACTACAGTGACATAGAATTTCAAGGCAGAATATAACATTATCCTGTGAGGATGTTCAGACTGAATGAACAGATTGATAAATGGTGAAAATGGGACAAACTTTCATGTTCAAAATCCCGCATTAATAAGTAAAAATATTTGATATATCATCTGGTTACATTATGAGCTAAAGAATGGTTTCAATTTAAGTGGCTCCCCTGAATGCTCAGTCAGTTTGCATTTAAAAAAAGTGAGAGAATTTTCTCAGAACTGATGAATGTGAAATATTCATAGCAGGATAGAACCAAAACCATAATATCCTTTGCCCTCATTTGGATCAGTTTCTGCTTCTTTGCCCAGTGACATCTGTAATCATAAAACGAACCTTTTTTTTCTTTCCCTGGGTCCAGTTCCTGAGAACAGGTCTCCAGCCCAGTACCAGTATCATTTTCACAAAATTAATTTTCACCTTTTGCCAGGGTGACCCTGATGGCACAAATGGGTCTTCTGATGAGTTTCTTCAGGGACTCCCACACCAGCCTATGGGCCCAGAGTCTTCTGCTGCCTGATCCATCCACTGTCACTGCTGCAGATAGGAGGATCAGCCAGGGAACATGACCATGCAATGATTCCTGCTGGGCCAACTGTGGCACCTAGGCATGCCCCATCACACCCACATGCCTCTTCCTTGGCTGGCCTGGCTGGGAAGCACAATCTCCTCCTTCACTGTGCCTCCCTGTCAGAAGGGGGTACCCAGAACCTGAGGGTAAGAGTTAACCCCAGGATCCTCTTAGGGCTGTTTTCCTCACTGCAGTCTGCAAGTGCTCCAGCTCCCAGTGCTGCCCCGTATGAGCAGTGGTCAGGCTGTACCACCACCCTGACCTACTGAGTGTGGCAAACCTCCTCCACTCTGAAGATTGCAACCCAAGAACATAATTACATGACAGCCACCTCAAATGTGATATTCTCCGGTCGTACCATGTCCTCACCCAAGCACATCCCCAGCCCTGAGATGCTTCAGCTCTTCCTAGTCCCACAGCCCTGACCTGCCCAGGCCCCACAGCCATGTTCCTGCCCCAACCAAACAAGTCTCGCCCTAATCAGTGTGCCTATATGAGTACAGCAACTTTGCTGATGTATTTCAGAAAGGGAAGGAACCCTGCTGCCCCATGGCCTGCATAACTGCCTGTTGGCCTGATCCCAGGAGAGAAAGTAGCCTTTGGGCACACCTTTGCCTTATCGCATCTTAAAATACCTGCCCTTGAGAAGCACCTCAAGAACAGTCTGGCACTGAGGCTGATCAGCCCCTTCAGCTCTCCTACTGAGCCCCTATATTTTTTATCAAAAGGAAGTATGAGGATCTTAGCCTGGGAGAAGGCTACAGCTGGACCTGTGAAAAGCATATAATTTGCTCCAAATCTGGCAAGGGAATGAGTGAAAAACTGCTTTCTGCACCAGGCATGGACACTATAGGTATTCTGTGATGCCATTTCATCTCCCAAAAGCTCCAAACACCTTCCAGCACTTTTTAATTTCACAACAGAGTTACTACCCTTGCAGGGAAATACAGTGTGGACTGTGGACCTATTTACCAAGAAAGCTTGTGTCATTCCCTTCAGGAAGGACTCATGGCTCCACAGGCTGCTTAATTTGTCCTATAGCATAGTTTCTAATGCTATGGCCTCCCAGAAAGCATCATCTTGTTCACAGTTAGATAACAGAAGGAGCTCATGGTGAGTATCTTCCAAACCCAACCCCTGCAAGTTGTGAGGTCACACCTTGTTAGCAGGAGAGTTTGTTGGCAGGGCCTTAAGGGTACCACCAGGCCTGACTGTCCCTGCCAAGCCTCCCAAGGCTCCCCCCATTCCTGACCACAACCCTGGACCCCATTTCAGCTCAAATCAGGACTGTTCATACTTGAAGTGAGGACTAAAAAATTTTCAACAGGATACTACATATGCAACAGTTGGCTTTGCATTTGCCATGGTTGTTCTGCAGTGATTGTCAAACTTTCCACTCTCTACTTTCTTAAAGTAGGAGATATTTGTAATGGAAACAAGGGAAGACTGTCTCTTATCTACCTGTTTTACAAGGGATTATTCTTAGAGAATATTATTCTGTTTTAACAGTTTAATAAGCTGTTATTTTTTTCAGTGGACAGAACAAGGACACAGGATGCATAAAAATGCCTAGATTTTTAATGTTGATTTCCAGGTTTTCATTCAATTTAACACATCTTTTCTTTTAAGATCTTTTTATGCTAGGAAATAGCATTCACTGCAATAATACTATGCCATAAACAATAATATTAAAGCTCTTGTAAACAAGTGTTGCTTGCAATAAAGTCAGTACTAGATAATAGTTAGCTAAAAAAATGATAGTTCTCAATTTGCCAAAACAAAAAATACAGGCAATGATGTACAAACCATAGAGAATGTCACTCTCGTATTACATTTCCCCCTTAAGTATAAATTTTAAGCTGTTCTTGCAAGATTGAATATCTTTATGTCCTCCATCTACAGCATTTCTAATTGTTTGCAGTTGAGGCTCACTTTTATCAGAGCGAGTAGTAATAAAGTGCCTACTTCATCATTACTAAACTCAGTCCACAAACTGCTCTCAATTTTATGAGATCTTTTTATTTCTTGCAGTATTTGGGGGAAAGGAAGGAGGGAGAGGAGGCTAGAATGATGTTCAACAGAGGTCTTCAGTGGTTGCCAAAGAAATGTGTAATAAGCTAGAATGTGCCTTCTCAGTATTTTCATCCTGGGACAGCACAGGGCAGCATTGCTTCCCTGCAGAGAAAGCTCCAGGGAGAAATTGTAGAAACTGCCT
The DNA here is from genome assembly GCA_009806455.1 of Tetrax tetrax. Lineage (NCBI taxonomy): Eukaryota > Metazoa > Chordata > Aves > Otidiformes > Otididae > Tetrax > Tetrax tetrax. The sequence goes on from WHYT01017292.1 coordinate 164,786, forward strand.
GCAGACACTTTAAGGAGTTGCAGTCTGTTCCACCGGGTAGACTTGTCTTGTTTTATTGAGCAAGAAGTAGGGTGAATCCTGTCCTTATTCATTCAAGTGGCTTGATAGTGCCCTCTCTACAGGGTATTGCCTAATTATAGTTCCTGATGGCAAAGTGTTGTGCAAATTATGACCACAGGATAGCAAACTGCAGTCAGATTATAAAAATTGAAAAGGGGACTGTTCATCGTTTACACCAACTGGAGGAAAGCAGAGCCATTCTAAGCTGTAAACTGACTTTGTACTGTGCAGAAAGGGCATACTAGTTCAGGTATGGGAGAAAGGGAAAGAGTAAGTAGGAGGGAAGCTGACTTCATGGTTTCAGTAGATTGCACCTAATTCTCAGCTGATTTCAGATTATTTGATCTAGTATCTAGATGGCTCTGCTGTGTATTCTTATAGGTCAAGCACATGTTTTTCTAATGGGGCTGAGCCACACAGAAGGAAGATATGCTGCAGTGAAGAGGACCATGAAGTAAGGTGAATGCTACCTGAGATAAATATCTTTTTGTGAGACGTCATAGATGAAGAAAGAGGCAATATTTTAAAAAATACCATTCTTCAGTATTCCTGTTGCCTGAGACAATTGTCTCAGCCAGCAACTGGGCAACCCCTCCAAGGTACCTACTATGAGGTACTCAGACTTACTCCTCGGGTTTCCATAAATCATATCAACTTCCTTCCTTTTCCATTTGTTATTTTGTGAGCTACTATGATATTATTACAAGCAGAAAGTCTTTATATTGTAGCAAAGCTTCCTATAAAAATGATCTCATCTTCTAAATAACAACTTTACTGTAAAAAGCTTTCATTGTATGCCCTGGGGTGGGGGGGAGGGGGAATACAGTGACTAGCCATATGGCAACACGCATGGGAAATACAAGCTGAGGTACAGAATGTGCCTAAGTCTTCTTTAGCATCCAAAAGAAGGGAAATATTCCACTTTCTTTTTTTTTTTATGCAGGGACTTATAGTTAAGTGAGCCACCTCAAAGCTCTCCAAAACCAAAGAATCCAGGGATTTGCACTATCTGCATCTGCTTTGGCTAAAATACATGTAGTGTTTTGCTGCCATGGTGATGAAAATGTCCATCCTAATTTCACTCTTGAGAGCTTGGAGGATGAAAATGCATTAAGTTACTATAGCTATAGGATGACAAGTGTCACAGAGAGGGTGAAAAAATTTATCCGCTGTTTGGAATTATAGATCTATTCTCAAAAAGAATGTACATTTATTTTATAAATTGTTTGCAGTTAGTGCCTTAAGAGAATATCAAATTCCAAATAATCTGAGGGAAAAAAAATAGGATTAAGTATCTTCTTAGTTGTTGATTTTGACATATTTTTACCCACCAAAGAGTGATTTGGGGGATTTTGATGGGGGTAAATGAGAGACTGGCAAAGTTCCATTTCACTTTTCACAGAAAAGTAGAAATTCATCTGGAAAACATTAACACAAACTGGAAGCAATAGCTTAAGGTGTTTCATTTGTAGATTAACATATATATGCTTCACTGTTCAGATCACCTGCTAACTCTGCAGATAGAAGTCAAAGTACAGGAGGGAATAAAACACAGATGTGAGAAACATTGATTTGCTTTCATTTAAAAGGCATAGTTTTTGTCTTTATTTTGAAAGATGAGATATATTGAAAGATTTTTTTAAGATCTTAATTATTATTTGATATGTTTTCTGTCTGAAAATCAAACTTTTTATAATTAAAATACTGAATATATAAGTAGTATTGGGGGAAGAGATTTCTGTAGGATGGAATTTCATTTTTCTAACTAACTTTTAAAACACTACTTTTTGCAGAAGATGCAGCAACCCCACAAGGGGGTGTTGGCTTAGTTGTAATTCAGAGGGAAAATGCAACATACTTGATAACCACCTGAGGTCTTCAAAACACCTTGATGACACATCAGGAATTCCCAGCTGAGACAGCTGAGCATTTTATTGGCCAAGATAGATATTACCTAGCCTGAGAAATCCACTGGGAGCCAGACACTATTTAATATCATTCAAATGATGTACTATTCATATATGGCATGCTAGGACCTACATATTAAAGAAGTAAAATATTTCCCAAATGAAGCACAATTGCTTACTGACAGTACTGCCTGGAACTTCAGTCATTGTGAAGCAACATAGTGCTGCTTCTTGATGTATAAGCACAAATTTAAGGTTATAACTCACTTCTTCTTTTTTTCTGTTATGCAGTTAGTCGATCCTTTCTCATTGCTGTATTTCTTGTGTGCTTGGCAAAAGAGAGATTCTTACCTGACATTTTTTGATGTGCAGTGTTACAGAGTGACACATGACTTGACTTGTCCTGACAAAAATTCCTCTTCAGTGATTACTCTTGAATAATAAAATTGTGATTCTCTGCAAAGAAAGTGGGGATTTCACTGGAAAACCTGGCAGTTACTAACAGTTCATTGGAAGCCAAGAGCATCTGCAGAGGCAGATTCTGTTGGTTTTCCCCTCTCAAGACATTTATTCCCGGTTGGTAGCTATTCTAGACGTCCCTCTAGATTAGTGTGGTGGGTTGATCCCAGACCAGTCTCCAACAGTGATTCACTCACTCCCCTGCAGTGGGATGGTGGACACAATCTGAAGAGCAAAAGTGACAAAAAAACCTTCATGGGGCAAAATAAAGACAGTTTAATATGAAAATAAAAAGAAAACAAAAGAAAAACTAAAGAAAAAGAAAAAGGATAAAGAAAAAGAAAAAAGAAAAAGAAAAAAGGAAGGGAAGGAAATTATATAAAGCAATCATTCACCACCAGCAGACTGATGTCCAGCTAGTCTTCAGACAATGTCTACTTTGGAGAAACTAATCCTCTCACCACCATTGCTATTGCTGAGCATGATGTTATGTGGTGTGGAATATATCTTTTTTCTGATTTAGTTTGTTTTGTCCCCTGCCAACCATTTGTGCATCCTGAGCCTACTCAGTGGAGTGCCAATGCAAGAAACAGAGAAGGCATGTATGCGATGCAGGCACTGGTTAAAAATATTGCTGTGATATATTGCTTTCACATTGCTGTGATAAAACATTGTTTTGGCCACAAATCTAAACCACTTAATCGTACAAGCTGCTATGAAGATTGTTAACTCCATCCCAAACAGACTCAGTACAGTAACTGTACTTTTAATGTTTAGGAAAACTTCGAGATTTAGGACTAAAGTCAGGTCAGGGTGGATTCCCTATGACTACAGAAAATGGAAGCATTTTCTTAGAAGCAAGGAACAATGTAGATAGGAAGGGAGATCAGAAGGTTATCTGGCCTGAAGTACTTTGCCTTAGTGCCTCTTCCTAATCTCATCCTCCTTAGCCAGTAACTGCAAAGGATAAAAAATGTCCATGTCATTCCCAGAAGATATACTTGATGCCAATATTGCATAGATAAAATATGAATTTATTTCTTGGTCTTCCCAGTGTAAAGGAAAAATTATAAATTAGTCAGGAGCAGCCAAAACTAGAATTTTCTTTCCAGATTTCACACTTGTGCATGGACGTACGCAGAGCCATAAATAACTTCAGAATGTGACTGCTTGTCATGGAGTGATGCTGAGATAGAAGATTTGTGATGAAACATCTTCTATACAAAAGATGGAATGTGACTGCTTTGATAATCCCTAGACTCTTCAAAATAATTTATTTTTGAGAGAACTGGCTGATAATCTCAAAACATGTTTATTATATAGCAAAAGTTTAATGAAGGGTGGAAGAAAGTAGAAAATTATCACAAGCTACTTAAATGAAAAAAATGTGAACAGAAGACAACACAATACAAGAATAGCTCTGTTCTTGTTTGGACTTAGGGAAATTCGAGTACACAGAAAGATGAGCACGAACAGGATTTGATCTTGTATCTCTGTGATGTCTCATGGATAAAAATCTTCTGTTCCATATGTAAAATGTATAACATCATTTTATTAAATAAGCTAAGTGGTTTTAACATACTGAAAACTCAATAATGTCAGAGTGAAGATTTACATAAACTATTATTCCAGATAGTGTCCATTTGATCTTAATGTCTCTTCTCAAAAACTACATACCAAAATGTGATTACAGTAATTTCAAAAAGACAGAAAACCAATATGTTTAAACAATGAAAAGGAAGTTTTTCTATGGGAGGGACATGGATTTGAACAGTAGTTCACTTGTTACTGTGCTGATATCACACTGAGAAAATAATAAATGACAAAACTACATATTCTCAAATGGAGATCTGATTTAAGAAACGGTGCTGAAAAACAGGGGTAGCTCCTCTTGATGCTGCTACAGATTTCTGACAACTGAGCAGATAAGAAATGATTAAGGTATTTGGCAATATCACAGGTGTGTGACAACAGTCTGTGTGTCAGTGTAAGGAATCCCAGAGGCTGCTGCTTTTTTTCAGCATCTATGTAATCATGCTACTAAAATAAGAAAAATAGTATTGTGCCTCAGAATTTCTTGCTAATACTTTCCTAAGTTTCCCTTTTCCTTGCCACTTTAAAGGAATTGCATCCCCGTTCTTCTCATATGTGAGAGTTAATCCAAATTCTCCTGGTAACAGCGTGAGAGTTGAATAATGCAGAAATATTCAGAATATTTTTTTCTACTTCTGATGCCCTGGTTTTCTTTCACACATGGGTTTTCTGTTTATTGCCACATAATTTTATTTTTCTGGTTGTTGTATAACTTCACAGGCCAAAATATACTGTATGTCAATTTCCTTCTTAATTGAAACTGGTAGAAAACTCTTAATTTTTGTTTTCCACATTTTCACTTCAACCTGCGTTCTCCTAAGGTCACAGTTCTTTGATCAGCTGCAAACCATCAAAAAAGTATTAATATGTGCACTGAAGAAACAAAAAACATCTCTCTTTACCATCATGTATTTTCAAGTCTCCAGTATGTTCCTTATCCAATGAGCCAATGGGTTACAGCATTTCTAGAGTGGAGAAAAAGAACTGAAAAATACCTTTCAGACAAAACTCTACAGAATTAAGATGTCTTTTAATTTGTGTGTGACTAGAAGTTTTATCTTTCTTACTGTTGCTCAATATGATGCTGCATATCATATCTGGTCATAATCATAATTTCCTACCATTTCATCAGTAATAAAATGACCACAAAAGCCTTTCCATTTCAGATTATAGTGACAGGAATTTGTCATATGGAGTATTTAAGTTTACCTGGGCATTCAAGCAACCATCAGATACTGATGACTTTATGTTATAGTAAGAATCCAGAAATTACTTTAAGGTAAAAGGCCCTTGACCATCTAATGTCTCTTACATTTGGAACATTTAAATATGGGGATACAGTCAATCATTTCTAGATCAACAGTACTGCTTAACGTATTTGTTGTTTCACCCATTCAGGAATAATTTAGTGAAGTATACAGGTTAAAAATGTCAAAACTGACACCAGCAGGAATCTAAAGGGACCTTGGGAATTTCTAAATTTCAATCATGCTTCAAATCATATTACTTGATTCAGTATTTGTTTGCTAAATGTTGGCAGATTTATTTCAAAATGTTAACTAAAAGTCTGTAAACTTTTAATCCTTTCATATGTAGAGCTCCAGGAGACACTTGCAGTCGATTCTGAACGGTTTTTGATGGGCTCCTGTAAGAGCTTACATATTTTTTAACCTCCAAAGATAATATTCTTGATGCAAGCCAAAGCTCAGACTAAGATTACTTAACATGATTTAGTTTCTAGAATTTTAAATTTTACTAACTGAGTAAGCTTTTTTTTTTTCCTCCATGGCATATGGCATAACATAGGCTTTTTTTTTTTTTTTTCAGATTTCAATAGTCTCACATTTACAGAAAACAAAAGATGTTTTCAATTTTGGCAAAACAAGAATTTATTTTTCAAGAAAAGCAGGCAAATATTAACATATGTGACAAGTTGTACCAGAGGAGGTTTAGGTTGGACATGAGGAAAAACTTTTTCTCACAAAGAGTGGTCAGGCACTGGAATGGCCTGCCCAGGGAGGTGGTGGAGTCGCCGTCCCTGGCAGTGTTCAAGAGGCGGCTTGATGAGGAGCTACAAGATATGGTTTAGTAGCTGTGGCAGCAATGGTAGTGGGAAGACGGTTGGACTAGATGATCTTATAGGTCCCATCCAACCATGTGATTCTATGATTCTATGATTCTAAGAGAAACGCAGCAGCATTCTCCTTAGTGCCTCCATACAACATTATCCGTCTGGTGGGAAAAAAAAGTAAAATAATGTAAAGCATTTACTAATTGCAAAAAACTCTTCTTTACCTGATAGAGAAAACTTGTTGCAGACGCAAGTCTAATGCTAGTGAATCCATTTGCAAATGTGAAGTGCAAATTAATGCATAAATAAAACTAGAAGGTACAGACCTAGTACTTTGACAACAACAGTTACATGTGCAGCAAAGATGGGAAAGAGCTGCAGCTGAAGATAGTAAAATGCTTGTCCCACATGTGGGACTGAAACTTCTTTGAGCTTTCAAAGGAGTCAACAATAAAGACTCCCCACCGTGATACTCAATGCAATACATTGCAACACAACTGAAAACTGTAAGAGAAAGATGCATTACATACTGAGAATAGATCCTCTGTGTCTGCACCTACGTTGACATACAGTTGTCTAATACAAGCCTGCTTCATCACTTACTGGAGAATTTTAAAATCTGAATGCACCTATGAAATTTTGCCTATGATACAGTATTTCACCTCTCTCTAACAATGAGTTCTTCCAATTTCTTTTGAAACATCAGTACTTCTTCAGTGGAAGACATTTGATTAGTTATACATTATTTTTGGATGGATATATCTTAAACTCTTCAGCGAAACTACTAGGTTTGTGAATATTTTAAATAAAAATGATAATTCAGTTTCAACCTAAGCAACATATTTATCATGCCATCCCTGCTTTACCATTTCACAGCTTTACCAAGCATTGCTTATGTACAACTACTATGCTTGTCCTCCTTACATAACCACAATACCTACACTGCAAAGGAAGGAAGTGTAAGGAGCGGATATAGAGAGGAAATTATTTATTTATTTATTTATTTATTAAAAAAAAAAAGAGTCAAACCCAAGGAACTGGGGAAGAGGTATGGAGAAGAAATAAGCAAAGGAAGCAGAAGAAAAGAGAAAGAGAAAGAATGCAAAGAGCAAAACAGAAGACAAAAAATACATGCTTTGTTTTCTCTTCTGCTCTTCCAAGAAAACTGAAAAGAAACATGTTAGAGATAGTAACTTAAGGATAAGATAAATTAAAATAAATGTTTTAAGAGAATACTTAAAATCACTATATAAAAATAAAGTCTACAGAAAAGTTTAGCTTTTTTCTCTCTTAAAATATATCAGAAGTACGGCCCTGTGACAAGCTGAAGTTGGGTTTATCCAACTGTAAAAGAAACAAGGTCCCACTGGGACCTCTTTGTATTTAAAGAGGTTTATATTATGGTTTATATTATTTTGCACTGCTGATGCTGGCTGTGCATTTCAAAATTAGATTTGCTGAAAGAAAACATGATAGGCATTTAAAGAAAGCAAACTAAATTGAAAATGTATTTTTGTTTTCATGTAAATTTATTTTTTATTTTGTTTACTTGAAATGTCTTTGAGTCTTTTAAGTGTAATCTTTTACATAGTATTGAAAACTTTTCTTATTATTTTTCTGCATCCAACCCTAACCATTCTATGCTTCTATGATTCCGCATCATATAGTTACCTCTAACTATTTCTGTTGACTCTGCAGAAATGTAGGTGAACACCTGATGTGACTCAATGGCACCACATCATGGGCAGAGGTCTAGCAGATACTAAAAGTAGGTAAAAATAATCAGACTGAACAAAATGATGAGGGCTAGTGCCTATTTCAGTCTGAAGTGGATAACTGAGGCTGGAAGGGACATTGGAGGTCTAACCCTCTGCTCAAACTCGGGGCAGCTCCTGGGTCAGACCAGCCTGCTCATGGCTTGGTCTATTTGAAGCTTTCTGCTAAACCCCAGTGGAGCTACATTTTTTCTGACACCAACTCTATATGCCTGGACAATATATGTAGATTCCTCCTGTGGTGTCTGTCCCTGCTTCCAGCCCATGTGCTGCCTTTCTGCAGCTCTAGCCATCCTTGCCAAGCCAGTGTCCTGATATGGATTGAGGAGAAATAATGTTTAAGATTGATTTCCTTACAGCATTTATAAGGAATAGGTCACATCAGAAAAGAAAAAGAAAAATATAAGGAAAAAAATCAGACAAAACAGCAGAACAAATGTCCTTACTGGCTGGAATTATTTTATTTTCTTTTTAATGTCAATACACACTATTTGTTCGGCCATAGGATTCCCTGCTTTCATGGGATTCAAATGTAATAAAACAGTTTACTCTCTCTGCAGGGCTTACTTTTAGGTCTTCAGTGAGATCCTTGGGCACCTTAGTAAGATGTTACCTGTGTCCACATTGCTATGTATAAAATTAGGCCCATATTGTCCCAAATTCACATAACTGAAGCACAAATGAGGATAGTCTGTCAATAAAGAGCACAAAGGAAGAGAGATATCTAGGGCAAGCTACAAATACCACACTTGTCTTCCCAAGTACCAGGATGGGCCATCTTCACAGCTGGACAACGCTGTCCTTAAAAGCCTTCCAGTGTCCCCAAGCTCCTTAGCCTTTCAAGTGTCCATCTGGATGCCACCTACCAGTTCTGTGAATAAATCAACGTCTTTTTGCCTGAATTGTGGGGTCTGCACTCTGTTACTCTCCTTCTTCACTCACCTCAAGATCAACACTGGAACAGGTTGCCCAGAGAGGTGGTAGGTGCCCCGTCCCTGGAAACATTCAAGGCCAGGTTGGATGGGACTCTGAGCAACCTGATCTAGTTGAAGATGTCCCTGTTCCTTGCAGGGGCGGGGGTGGACTAGATGACCTTTAAAGGTCCCTTCCAATCCAAACTTTTCTATGATTCTATGATTCTGTATTTAATGTCACTACAACCAAGGCTGCCACTGATTACTTGATCCCCAGTCATTTTTTGCTTGCCAGTGAATAGCATATCCAGCTGTGCATATCCCTGATCGGCCCACCCAGTACCTGTTCAAAGAAATCATCCCAATGTTCTCCAGAAACCTCCTGGACAGCTCGTGTCCCACTTTGTTGCCTTCTAGTAGATGGCTGGGAAGTGAAAATCCCCAATCAGAAGAAGTATCTGTGATTTATAAATTTTCTCAATTTTTTAAAAGAAGGCTTCATCCATTTCCTCATCTTGACAGTATTAGCTGCAGAAAAATCCCAGCAGGATGTGACAATAACTGCTCACTCCTCTGATGATCCTGACTCACAAACTGAACCATGCAGTTACGGTAACCCAGCGCTAAGCCTATCTGAGGAAATAATTGATGAAGTACACAGGAGATATAACAGATGATGAAGGACTCCTTCTATAAGATAACTAGGAAGGGACTAATTTCATTTGAGTCTCTACACTGTACACTTCTACCACTGAGTTATCTCCCTGGTTTTAGTCAACGATAGAAAAACAGGCCTTTTGAAGGCACCATTCATTACTCCTGACAGATATATGAAATAGACCAGATGAATTGCTCACTAGAATCCATTTTCTTTCTATTTACTTTGGAGTCTTGATAAGTAGCTCAGATTAGGATTTCTGCACTGTAAATATCTAAAATATAGAATCACAGAATCATAGAATCACATGGTTGGATGGGACCTATAAGATCATCTAGTCCAACCGTCTTCCCACTACCATTGCTGCCAGAGCTACTAAACCATATCTTGTAGCTCCTCATCAAGCCGCCTCTTGAACACTGCCAGGGACAGCGACTCCACCACCTCCCTGGGCAGGCCATTCCAGTGCCTGACCACTCTTTGTGAGAAAAAGTTTTTCCTCACGTCCAACCTAAACCTCCTCTGGTACAACTTGTGGCCATTTCCTCAGGTCCTGCTTGTTGCCTGGGAGAAGAGGCCAAACCCTTCTCGTCACAACCTGCCTTCAGGAAGCTATAGAGTGCAATGAGATCTCCCCTGAGCCTCCTCTTCTCCAGACTAAACAATCCCAACTCCCTCAGCCGCTCCTCATAAGACTTGTGCTCCAGACCCCTCACCAGCTTTGTTGCCCTTCTATGGACATGTTCCAGGGCTTCAATGTCTTTCTTGTAGTGAGGGGCCCAAAACTGAACACAATACTCGAGGTGTGGCCTCACCAGCGCCGAATACAGGGGGATGATTACCTCCCTGTTCCTGCTGGCCACACTATTTCTAATGCAGGCCAGGATGCCGTTGGCCCTTTTGGCCACCTGGGCACACTGTCGGCTCATGTTCAGCTGAGCATCAACCAACACCCCCAGGTCCCTTTCCTCTTCACAGTTCTCCAGCCACTCAGCTCCGAGCCTATAGCGCTGCTTGTGGTTATTGTGGCCAAAGTGCAGGACCCGACACTTG
>WHYT01017292.1:187701-256971 GCA_009806455.1 Tetrax tetrax
GGCAGATCAACACCACCACCCAACTTGGTGTCATCTGCAAACTTACTGAGGGTACACTCAATCCCCTCGTCTAGGTCATCAATAAAGATATTGAACAAGATGGGCCCAAGTACCGACCCCTGGGGGACACCACTTGTAACAGGCAGCCAGCTGGACTTGACTCCATTAACTACTACCCGTTGGGCACGGCTCCCTAGCCAGTTCTTTATCCAAAGAAGGGTATACCTACCCAGTCCACGGGCAGCCAGTTTCCCTAGGAGAATACTGTCAGACACCGTGTCAAAGGCTTTGCTGAAGTCCAGGTAGACCACATCAACAGCCTTTCCCTCATCCACCAGTCTGGTCACCCAGTCATAGAAGGAAATGAGGTTGGTCAAGCACGACCTGCCTCTTGTGAACCCGTGCTGGCTGGGCCTGATCCCCTGGATGCCACGCATATGCCGAGTGATCTCACCCAAGATGATTTGCTTCATAACTTTCCCGGGTACTGAGGTCAGGCTGACAGGCCTGTAGTTCCCGGATCCTCCTTACGGCTCTTCTTGTAGATGGGAGTCACATCGGCAAGCCTCCAATCCTCCGGGACCTCCCCAGATAACCAGGAGAGCTGGTAGATGGCCGAGAGCGGCTCGGCAATCACCCCCACCAACTCCCTTAGCACCCTAGGATGGAGCCCGTCCGGTCCCACGGACTTGTGGCAGTCCAGATGGAGGAGGAGCTCTCTAACTGTCTCCACCTGTACCACAGGGGGTGTATTCGGTCTGGCATCCCAGACTTCCAGATTAGGGCATAAAGTGCCCTGGGGATAACTGATTTGCCCATTGAAGGCAGAAGTAAAGAAGGCGTTGAGGACCTCAGCCTTCTCCTTATCCTCAGTGGTCACATTGCCTGCTGCATCAAGTAAAGAGTGTAAATTCTCCTTGTTTCTTCTCTTACCACTGATATATTTGTAAAAGGATTTCTTGTTCTCTTTTACTGCAGTGGCCAGTCTGAGTTCATGCTGAGCTTTTGCCTTCCTAACTTCCTCCCTGCATACCTTAGAAACTTCTTTGTAATCTCCCCAAGTAGCCCGTCCCTTCTTCCAGAGGACATAGACTCTCTTTTTCTTCCGGAGCCTCAACAATAGTTCCTGATTCATCCACACCTGTCTTCTTCCCCTACGGCTCGCCTTACGGCATTCAGGAACAGCCTGTTCTTGTGCCTTCATCTTGAGGATGCATCCAGGCTTTCTGGACCCCTTTACCCTTAAGGAGCGACTCCCAAGGGACCCTCGCAACAAGCATACTGAACTAGGGCCAGTACTGTTTAATATTTTCATCAATTATGTAGACAGTGGGATTGAGTGCACCCTCAGCAAGTTTGAAGATGACACTAAGATGAGATGTGCGGTCTACACACTGGAGGGAGGGATGCCATTCAGAGGGACCTTGACAGGCTTGAGAAGTGGGCCTGTGAGAACCTCATGAAGTTCAACCAGGCCAAGTGCAAGGACCTGTACGTGGGTTGGGGCAGTCCCAAATACAAATACAGACTGAGTAGAGAATGGATTGAGAGGAGCCCTGAGGGGAAGGACTTAGGGCTACTGGTGGATGAAAAGCTGGACGTGAGCCATCAATGTGTGCTCACAGCCCACAAGGTCAACTTCATCCTGGGCTGCATCAAAAGAAGTGCACCCAGCAGGTCAAGGGAGGTGATTCTGCCCCTCTACTACACTCTGGTGAGACCTCACTTGGAATACTGCGTCCAGCCCCGGAACCCCCAACATAAGAAGGATGTGAACCTGTTGGAGCAGGTCCAGAGGAGGGTTGGAACACCTCTAATCAAGGGGTAATCATTTTAAACTAAAAGAGGATATATTTAGACTAGCAACAAGGAAAAAAATTTTTTACAGTGAGGGTGGTGAAGTGTGGCATATTACGGCACGGACTCACTCATGGTGCAAGTGAGACAAAGTTTATTTTACAAGCAGTGCTTTATACTCTTTACCCAGATGCTCATTCCCTTATGATTTCTATCCCTATAGGGCAGCTATTTGCACGAGCTCTACCACCCCACTACTGTCCAATCCACTGTCATATCATGCATTGGTTAGCCAATTCAGTTACTGTTGATGTGCTGTCCACGCTCCTGGCTGGCGTTGTACTGTTGTTCTTCATCAAGTACTCCTTACTTTCTCCATCGTACTGTTGCTCTTCAGCACGTACTCTCGCTTTGTCCATTGTACTCAGATCCTGATCACTTTGATACATTTGCTCATATTCCCATCCACTATGGTCAAGCACTGGAACAGGTTGCCCAGAGAGGTGGTGGATGCCCCATCCCTGGAGACATTTAAGGCCAGGTTGGACGGGACTCTGAGCAACCTGATTTACTCGAAGATGCCCTGCTCCTTGCAGGGGAAGGAAAGACTAGACAGAGTTGGACTAGATGACCTTTAAAGGTCCCTTCCAACTCAAACCATTCTATGATTCTATGATTCTATGTCCATATGTTACATCAAGGATAGACTTTTAAATATATTCCAGGGATTAGCTTGATCAAAGATATTATGTGATACACATATACCAGTACATATACCTCCACTTTGTTTGGTGTGTATTTTTTTTTTGTTGTTTTTTTTTATGCTGAAATACTAAGATGTATTTTTCAATTACCTGACAACTTTAAAATGTGAAAATAATTAAGAAGAAAAACTACAGTTTTTCTTTAGGATTTTTGTGCTGTTTATCTCATACTAAGCTGCTCAGATCTAGCTCAAGATCACAAACCCTGAAGTGCTGCAGGCACACTTATAAACAAAGTTTTTGGCTAGGCAAGTACAGTGTGAAACCAAGCTTTTTGCTATTGAATATATTGGATCTGGCTTCCATTATCTGTGCTTGGGAGATTTTCTTTTCCATATTATTTCACTCATTTGCTTTTTCTATCGCCAAGAACCTAGCAGGGTGTACATAGGCCAGTTCATTTAACAGCGTTCATTAAACATTTTCAAAATTTTGAGCAATATTGTACATGAATATGCTGTTGCACATGAAATTATTCAAAATGTGTCAGCCAAGAAGAGTTCTCTGTGGAGTATTAATCTAGGTGATAAAGAGAAGATAAGAGTTTCAGCTAGCCTGGAAAGAGCCTCAGTTGAGAGGTAGTGAAAAGAAGTTTTTAAAATGAGAGACATTAGGGAAAAAAAAAAAAATCATTGCACTTTTCAAGATAGTAGAACTGATAAGTGATTAGTAAAATCTTCAAGTGTATCAACACTAAGCAAACAGCTTATGCTGCTCAGAGGGAGTACTCTGAGGGAAAAGGCCAGGCTGAAAACTCACTGTTCAGAGTTGTGCACGGTGGTCCCTGAGGAAGGACTAGGCTCCCTTTTGCTCTGCTCCCTCCTGCAGGGCAGCTGGGAAGCACCTTCACTGCCTTTGCATACATATCCTGGTAATCATTTGAGCAACGTAGCTCTACACTGTTTAATTTAAGCTGATCAGGGCTCAGACTTTAATAATGCACCTAGAGTAAGAGTTGATGTTGCAGATAAAGGACCCTTCCTACCACTCATGGGAAACTGCAGAGATGCAGTAACATCTCTGCTTATGTTGATTCAAGCTCTTACCTCTTCCGATGCTGGAAGAAAGCCTTTCAAGAAAGTTCCCAAGTCTTCAATGTTGCACAGAAACAAATGAAAGATTCATTAGGTGGATATAATAGAAGGTAGAAGCATGTGCAGCCGAATGCACTTAGCTATCTAACATATAAAGCAGATGTACTTTTAAATTTCAAAATATTTGAACTGTCCTGGGAGCCAGGATTAGTACTCAGAGCTATCCTAAAGGAATTACATTAACTTTTGCAGTGTGAAGTCTGTTATGTTGTGCAAGACCAAAGGACCTGCACTATTTTAACATTTAGTATGTTGACAAGGTGTTTCCTTGCACTCAGTAAACAGGATAGCTGTCATTCCAGAGATGCCCTTGAGTGCCTCAGCCAGAAGTCCTCCTGAAATAACCAAAAGGAAGCCATAGAATCCATCTAAATTAGATGTGAATTCTCAGATGCACTGCTAAACTGTAGCAGGAATCCTGGTGTGGGCAAAAAGCGGAAAAAAAAAAAAAAAGAAAAAAAAAAGAAAGACTATCCTATGACTTACTCTAGATGGGTTTCCAATGTTTTAGGTTGGAATATTGCATTTAAAGTCTTCTAAACTCTCTGGGAAATCACAAAATTGTTAATTTTTTTTATGACTCTGCCCATCAAAATATGTGTTTTATCACTGGATCAAAAATCCAAAGCTTTTCTAGAGCCTCAAAGATTCGAACAGAAGTTGGAAGAGACATTTTTGCTATACAATGATAATGAAACAAAGTGTGTTCCAGAACACGGCTTTAAATTACAGAAATACCGTATTTACTGCAATAAAAATATCTAGTAGGTCGGGAGGAATTTTTCCAGTTACTGATTTGTGCATCACACAAAGGTATGAATATATTTAAATTCCATGTAAAATACCTATGAAATACATTCTTTTACAGTTCAAATTTGCTGTTAAGTGGAGGGATTTAAAATGTCCCTTTATCTGAAGTGATATCAGATTGTGTATGAAAATCCAACCTAAAGGTCAGATAATGCTAAATGACAATCAGTCTTCCTCTGCAATCTCAGTACAGAAAGGTAACAAGCTTTGATCTTCCATTATTTACTTGAACTGACAAGATTTTTTTTAGCTCCTTGCAGAAGGAACAGATTTCAGTTAAATTCGTGTCAGGGGCCAAGGCTTAGCCTTTACCCCAGGTGGGCATTGAACTCCCAACCTTTCAGTGCAAAGATAGGTTTGATGCCGGGTCACTTGCTCAAACACTGTGTCATGTACGAAGTTGCATGCTGTTATTCAACTAGACTAGATTTATCTACTTAACTAGTTTAACTATGCTTCTGAGTCAAGCCCAGGGAGACTATAACATCAAATCCACTTGGAGGTGTCTTCACTTTTACAAGATATTGTCTTCCTTAACAAGTATATTGGTTGACATACTTTTAAGAAGCTATTTTTTGGTAAAATTTGTCTTTTTAATTTGACAACATCCATCATACGCTGTTCTTCATAAGAGTATTGTACCCCATTTGGTTTAATAATTTAGAAAACAGAGTCCTCCATTTAATTCCTTGTTCACCATTTGGAATGCATTTCCTGAATAGCCCATCTTAAAAATTAGTTCTACCAATTCCCACCTTACTCCCTCATGATCCTCCTTGTACTATTTGTGATCCAATTACCATTTCTAACGCCGAGTCTTTCTGCATCCCAGCTATCTCATACTTTTTCTGGTTTTGCCTGCTCTTCCCCTAATAGTATAGCTGCTGGACTATACAGACTTTAAGTTGTGCCTGGGCACAGAGAGCTAAACATTGGACTTTGAGAGGGAAGAACACAGGGTTGAGCAGTTGTAACTGCTTAGACTCTGGTTAATTCTTGAATTTACAGGCAAACATGGTGTGCTCTGATCATCCTCCAAGCATTTTTTTTACCTAGTCAAAATAAACGTCTTTGACTCTAAACTGGAGAAATACGGATTTGATGGATGCATCACACGGTGGATAAGGAATTGGCTTGATGGTCGCACTCAAACTGTTGTGGTCAATGGCTCAATGTCTAGGTGGAGACCAGTGATGAGTGACATTCCTCAGGGAACATCAGATTTAAAACATTTTTATCAGTGACATGGAGAGTGGGATCGAGTGCATCCTCAGCAAGCTGGCCAATGACACCAAGCTGTGTGATGTGGTCAAGACACTGGAGGGGAGGGGTGCCTTCCAGAGGGACCTTGATGAGCTTGAAAGGTGGGCCCATGCAAACCTCATGAAGTTCAACAAGGCCAAGTGCAGGGTCCTGCACATGGGTCTGGGCAATCCCAGGCAAAAATACAGGCTGAGAGGAGAATGGATTGCAAACAGCCCTGAGGAGAAGGACTTGGGAGTGCTGGCGGACTAGAAGCTCAACATGAGCCAGCAATGTGCTGAAATTTGACCCCTTTCAGCCTCCTTCCTCAATATTTATGCTTCATAGAAACTTCTCAATGAATTCCTGCTATGTTTTTAAACAATGCCAGTGTCAGTGAATGAAATCTTGCACTTACTTCCGGAATCCAGAAGAGGACAGTTTGGGCCATCAGGGCACTGCAACAAGATCAGCAAGAGTTCACCTTTTTTCAAAAAGGGGTATGGTACTGAGTCCATCAGCAACATGCATAGCTGAAACATGTAATGTACTGCCACGGTCAGCAATGAAGTGAACTTTCCTTAATTCTGTTCGAGAACAGAGGGAATTAATTTGGGGGCAGGGGAAGGGGGAAATTAGAGAGTGGGAACACTTTAAAATCATTGTGATTTGAGTTGACTAATTATATCTGTAAGTTTACATTTTATGAGGCTACTTAGACAAAATAGTTATCACTTAGCTGTTATTTTTTTATTTAAAAAAACTGTTGAAATGCATTAATTTGGGTGTTTATAGTCTATGGGCTACTCTCTGCTATCTAGCTACTTGTTTAATTCCTGCAATGTAAATTAAGATTTGACATGATGACAAGACACAATATAACCTTAACTTTGCTATCATCAGATTGTGTTTGTAGGGAAGAATACATAAGATAAATCCTTTGATCAGTGAGAGGAGTTCTTATGCTTGGAAACAGCATTAAGTTACAGTGTGAGCTCTTGCTTTCATGTGGGAGATATGAATAAGAAGAAAAAATTGCACTGATCTTTTTTATTAAAGGGAACTATTCATCCAAACCGTGTTGCACACTGTCTGGGGGCTGCAAAGAGTAAAATTCTTCCCTGTTCAGCTCTAAGTTATGAGTGATGAGAAAAACCTCCAAGGATACACAAAAGATGTTGGTCAGACTGAGTAGGAACATTATACCAGCTCTTACTTGGTTCAACTGGCAAAACAAAATACCGGCCAAGTCCCGCAGATGCCAAGAATGGAGAAAGAAGGCTTTTGATGCACAGTCTGCTCTTATGATTTTAATTTATTATTTTATTTAGGAAATGTATTACAGACAGCTATGTAGAACACTTTCACAATACTGCATTTCATTAGAGCTATGTTCTGAAGCGATGCAATCTGGGCATAAGCTAAAAAGACCATGAAAAAAATAATTCAATCAGTAGAGCAAAAGGCAAAATATGCTTATTCAGTGGTTTCTTAAAAGGACAAACAAACTATATTTTGTTTGGATGTAGTGTGCAAATTTCACTTCTTATTAAAATATTTTTTTTTTTGTCTTTTTAATCTTTAAAAAAATTGGAATGGAATATGTTTATAGTTCCATTCATGTGGAAAAATACAAATTCATATTTAGAGCAGGTGATTCTCAGCATGTTGCAGGAAGTGCTCTGCACTTTTTCACACACTTAGAATATATAATTTGGAAGTTTTAATATCAAAATAGGTGAGCAGTTTTCAAGCTATTTAAACACAGGTAACTGTCACCAAAAAGAAAACTGTAAGATTTTTTTGTACATACTGTGGGAATGACACAAAGTACTCATCAGCACATGATGTAAAACCTGCTCTATATTTGAAGATCAGACTCCAAATGGCAGCTATATGTAACTCTGTAGCATTAGTACCATTCTACATCATTCTGCAGTACTCTGGGACATCCTGCTGTCCTTTGAGACATTAATAAGTCACAAAAGAGTTCAGAGTTTCAGACAAAAATAAATCGTATCTAATAAACATCCCTACATAAAATTCTGTGAATGTTTCCTTTTCCCCTGAAAAGACAACGCTGATGATACTCATCAAGTAATCTGAGCTAATCCCTTTAGAACTTCTTGACAACCGATGGAGAGAAAAAAAAAAAAAACACAACACTGAGGTCAGATAAATTGTCTCCTGAGAACTTCCCCCTGTTGAAGGTTTCTTTAATGACTGATTCAAATTTGGAGCCAGGTTTAGGTGAGATAAATGCCACCTTATGTGGCCAAAAACATTCTTGACCAAGAATTATGGTTGTCAAATATGCCTGTTCTTCTGCAGAAGTTTTCTGAGAAGGATGAAATAAACTTTCACAAAAATAGAACTGATCAAAAAGTTGTAAATCATCTAGGTTGCTATGTAAATCATCTTTAGTTGCTATGAAAAACTGGCCTTTACAATAACATTCCACCCTCTATGGTCCTCATAGTATAAAACAACTTTTCAGGCCAATTTTTATTCCAGTTATTCTCAATGTGGGACATTTTTTGATAGTTTTAATCTTCCCCAGTCATCCAAATCTCTCACTGGCAGTGCTAGAAGCAGTGCTTCAAGTGACCTTGAAGCTCTTCTAGGAGAGAACTAATTTTTATTTGTTGTGATCAGTCATAAATAAGAAAAACACATACAGAGGCATTTGTATTACACTTTTATGATTCGCTAATTATGTCTTCCTGCTGGTTATGTTAGCAGAACAACAAACAGCAGTAACAGAAATATTTCTTGGTGATCTCTCCTAATGTGAGCAATTTCATTATTTGTCTTGCCTGTGAGAGTTTCACTCCTCTTCCTAAAAAGATAATTTAAGCAGAGGTTACTTTGTAGTGCTGGCTATACAAAACCTTAAGGGAGCATTCTTCCTTCTTGAGAGGCTGGAAAGACGCAGGCATTAGTAGTTATGACTACCTCATTAGATTTCACAGGCAGGGGCATATTAAAAAGACTAAGTAGCAAAAGGTCTAGTCCTACAGAAGAATCTAAAGACCACAGTCTTGGTCAGAGTCCAAGTTCACTTAAAATGCTGTCTTTGAACAAGGATATAAGTCATAGGCCAGTCAGAACAGATTTCTTAAGGGAAGTGGTTTACCGTAATAGCTTGATAGCAGTGTCACATCAGAAATATTTGTAAAATGCAGTATTAACCAACAATGTCATTGTGAGTTGTAACAAATTGTTTTGTCTAAGGGTGATTCAAATATCATGGTTAGATCGACAAGAAAAGGGAAAGAAAAAGGTTGGTGAGAATGCTGTCCCATATGGGAACATTTTATTTTTCCCCATTGGTTTTAGCACAAAGTGGAATAAGGAATAAATCTCCAATTTATCCTAAGATTGATCCAAAGTCTGTTGAAATCAGAGGCAGTATTGCTCTTATTTTCATGGATATGTCCTTGAGGATTAACGATCAGGACTTGTGGAGCTGTGCTTGCATCTGGGAGAAGTTCCTCCTCCTCAGTACCTGTGTACCAACCTTTGAAGAATAAAGGGAAGAGAAAAAAATGTTAAGAGCTGGCTGTCATGGCATACTGCAAGGATTAACAGTGATTTGATATTTTTCCTAGTGGCAGCTAGAGTATCTCAAATCCTGGAAGAATTAAACTACTTAGCTCTTTGTTTGCTTTTCCTGATAACCACTCTAGCAGCAACTGGATGGACCATTCAAATTATAACAATTACAGCTTTGCTTAGGCTGTGGAGCTGGGTGAACTAGCAGTAACTGGAACCCTGTTTGCATTACCCTACTTACAGAATTTACATTGGGTATTTTTCCCTGACTGCAGAACTTCCAAGGCACTATTAATATTAAATAGATAATCAGGGAAAAGTAAGGCAACTTGAGAGAAAAAAAAACTGTCACTGATTATCTTGAAAGATCACTAAGGATCTTTGGTAGTGGGAAGATGGTTGGACTAGATGATCTTATAGGTCCCATCCAACCATGTGATTCTATGATTCTATGATTCTATGATCACAGAATCATTCGAGTTGTAAGGGACCTTGGGAGGTCTCCAGTCCAACCCTTTGCCCAAAGCAGGACCAGCTCTGGTGCCAGACCAGGCTGCTCAAGGCTTGGACCAGTCAGGCCTTGAAACCCTCAAAGGATGGAGATGGCACAGCCTCTCAGGGCAACCTACTCCACTGCCTCATTGTCCTTGTGGGAAAACAGTTTCTCCTTATACCCAGCCTCAACCTGTTGTGACTTGTACCTGTTGTCTCTCACCCTTCCCCTCTGCACTGCTGTGAGGAGCCCAACTCCATCTTCTTGATGACTCCTTGTAGGTGCTAGGGGGCTGTTAGATGCTCCTGAAGCCATCCCTTCTCTATGATGACCAAGCCCAGCTCCCCCAGCCTCTCTTCTTCCCTCACAGGGGAAATGCTTCAGCCCCACTGCCTTGGGGGCCTTCCTCTGAACCACATAATTTCTGTTGATCAAAAAAGTTCTCTTGAGGAAGTTTAATCTTTCCTTTCCCTACAAACAGGTATTTAGAAAAATCCTTTCAGAAGTTGTCTAGATTTCTGTGAGTCCACCTTCATTTACTTAGGCCACTCAAAGTCAAGGGACTGTAGCTGTACACAGAATATTTAAATACTCAACTAAAATATTCAAGATCTTTAAACTGTAGTTTTCTGTTATAAACAACCATAAACTTCAAAACTACATACATCCCATCCCAAGCTCAAAACTACATCAGAAAATGGCTGCAACTGTAAATTACACAAATATACATACACTGTGTACTCCCTCAAAACAGTTTAGAGTGCTACCTTATTTCACTGGTCCTTCTCACAGTTAACTCTACCCTAAAGCTCTTCCCTTCAATTCTGAATCTTCAGAGAATTTCTGCCAGTCAGTTATAAATAGCTGGTAATTGAGCTAACTGTGAAAATGCTGACACAACATCAACATTAGTGGGATACAGTTAAAATGAGAAAGACCCTGGACGGCGCAATCAGTGCTGCTTGTGTACATGAATTCCATCCCTGGGGAGCTATATGGTAACACGTAACTGTGGAATACATTTAAGGACCCAGAAGATAAATCTCACCTGGGAAAAATTGAAAATTCATGTAACTATAAAAATAGATAAATAAATTGAATGGTGACTATTATCAGTACAGGGAAGTATCTTTTTATCATTGAAAGTAATTTTTCAATTATTAGTGCTAGCAGGAAATAATAGCAAAAATGTGTTGTTTGCTGTCAAAATTCAAAAGAATTCCCATGGTTGGGTATATATTGATTCATCTATTAGTCTTTCTTTGTGCGAGAATACATATGCAAGCAATAATGATTTTGCAGGGCAAAGACTAACACTAATTTATTACCAGAGGTCAGAGAGCACTGGTGTTAATGGAAATGTTTACAAGAATGAAGGTCACAGGATTTGGTAGTGTGCCAAGAGCAGGAGTCTCTTCTCTTCCTCGATGGACCTGCAGCTCTTTACTGCAATGTTGCATTGAACTCAGCAGGCCAGGGTGTTGCCTGTCATGTGTCTTTGATCCTTCATTCAGACCAGTTAGCAGACATGTGTTGGAAGGGAGCTAAAGTACCTTTCTTTGTCCCTAATGTAAACATTGAACCTGGAAATATTAGGGGATCCAGGGACAGCCTCTACTGTCTTGGCTGTGCCATTGCTGTCCTTTTATCTGCCTGGAGGGTGAGCTTCAGTCTTCAGCATCACCTGCATTTACTCTGTGAAGTCCACACTACCTGACCTTGCATGTGAGTCAGAACCATATTTTTAGAGAGTTTTCTTGCCTGGAAAATTAATGATCCAGTGGGAAATCAAGAAGGTTAGGCTTAAGCAAGGAGCTATAAAGCTCTGGGACAATAGGCCATGAATCGTTTTTGCAGTTCAAAGAGGAAGGAATAGATGGGAGAATCTACAATAGTCTTCTCTCCGGTCCTTGTAACTGGTGATAAATGTGGAAGACTGTCTGCAGGCAGCAGCAAAGGTCTCAAGCGGTCTTTCAAATTACTCTCTCAGAGACAGTAAATTCTGCACCTTAGCTAAGTTTCTTTCTCTCACAACAGTGGCTAGTGAGATCAAGCAGCTCTGTTTCTGATCATAAATTTCAGAAATTTCAGCTAGACCTAGAAATTCTGTGTAATAAGCACTCAAGTACAAGAATAATATATTGAATCTTATAAGACAATCCATGAAAAAGAGAATCAATAATAGGAATATGAACCCCTCTCTTTATTCCAGCACAACTATAATAACAATATTTTCAGAAACTCTTACTGTGAGCAGTAAATTTAATTCTATTATTAAAAGTATCTAGATAATAACAAATACTTTGGTTTGACGTTCACAGTACTTGAAATAAATGTCTGTTAAAATAAGCGCACAATTTAGATGAGCAAATTAGAAGATGCAATAAAAATTAGAAAAATATGATACTGTGGCCACTGTAATATAATAATATACTGTTTCAATGCAATCTATTTTAAAAGGCATCGCACTTGCTGTCTTTGTTTACAATACAGTGTCTTATTTTTTTCTGCTCTTATCTTAAGTCCTTGAGATGAAGTACTTGGAATATGTGATTCAGTTTCACCTTATTTGAAGGTAGTTTTTTTTCTCTGAAAAATATGAAGCAGTTCAACCTCACATTTTAAAGGAATATCTTGAACATAAATTCAATTACATTTCTTAGCATTGGATTATTGTCAGGAAAACTATGTAGTCTTTTCATTTTCTTTGAAATGCCCACAAAATCTTTCCAGATTTGTAGTAGGTTAATCTAGCTATGATAGCTGTCATTGATGTTTTTTCTTTTCAAAGTGAAGGTCTTCATGAAGCTACCTTAGATTATGGCTCTTTTCCTGGGGGGAAAAAAAAAAAAAATCCATTGAAATTCTTCTTAGGATTTATTTGCTATAAATAGACACCTGAAAAAAACCACGTATCATAAATTATCAAACTGCTCCATCAATTGTATCACCCACCCCATCAGGGGGATGATACAAGTCAGGGGATGATTTCTCACTGGCCTAAAGTAGCCCAGAATTTAAACCATCATTCTTCTATTTCTTCACCACAATATGAATTTTTTGATGCCATATTTGTTACACAGTCAAACATGACATTTTAGTAGGTGAAAGGAACAAGACACACACTTTCATTAAAACACTTCTTTTTGAAATTGAATGCAATTAACAAATTATCCTATTTGTTGTGACATATTTTCCAAAAATTGTTCTTCAAAGCAGTACAACAGCATAAACCTAGTCTTGTCAGTAAATTTTAATTAAATTAAAGTTAATGTCTAATAATGTTAAAATAAAGTGGTGTATGACACATGCTTTTCAGGTTTCAAAGCCATCCTCAATGAAGACATGTTACTTCATCAAGCTTCAAGAGTAAGCTTCAGGACGGACTGAGAATATGAAATATTAGCACTACTTATTGTAGTGAAGAGTTTTTAAATAACCCGTGGGTTGAAAGGTATTTACAAAGAAGCTTTTTTATTAATACATTTGCAAATATTTAATTCTGTTCTCAGACAAGCCAGGAGTAGACACCCTTTGGTAAATGTAATGCTGTTGTATTCATAGCACATTATAGAGCTGGCAAGATTTATGCTTTCACTGTTTCCAAAAAATGTATCAAAATCTCAGATCTTGCTTTCATGAAAAGGAAGCTGGCTGATGATGCGCAATACTGGTTTAGTTAGATCTATTCTTAATGGAGTTGTATGATATAAAATTTTATGTTTGTAAAGAATCTGATAGAGCTTTACCTTTTCAACATGTCTTGATGAAAAAAAATTTGAGATACAACAAAGGCATCCAACAAAGGTCATTCTTTTTAAGGCTGAAAGACAGAGAGAGGAAAAAATATCTTATTCCTGTATGTTAAAGCAACACCATACAAAAATACACTAATATCACAATATTCACATTACTGATAGCATTGTCAAGTATTTGAAAATATAAAACTATTTTATGCCAATGACCTAAAAAATCAATTGCAACTTCAAAATGTGCTATGAAATTGTCATTATATGTTATGTCAAAATCCAGGAAAAAAAGGCAATTTCCTAGGGGGAAAAAAAAAAAAAGTTAACTAAATTGTTTTGAGGAAAAAAAGAACCAGTGGCAATTAACAGGTCATTGCATATCACACATTTCATGACTATTAACAGTAAGCCTTAGGTTAAATTTTGTCACATAGTTGTTTTGCAAGCTTTAGGCTTTAGCTGTAGCTTGTTTAAATTGGTGTGATATTAATAGGAGTTACAAACCTCAGATTCATCAACAAAAATAATGATGACAAGTTTCTCGACTGATGTTACTAAATGTTGTAAACAATGTTTTATTTAGGTTCAAAACTAATTGCCTATTTTGGGAAAAATATAATAGAAATTGAGATTAGACTACTCACATAGATCTTTACTAAAACATAGTAGGATAAGGGTATTATCATGGAAATTAAATACATGGGAAGGAAACCACGGAAATTTATCCTAAGCTATGTCCACCTACATTACAAATGAAATCTGGAAACAAATTTTTACTGGATGAATACTAAACAGAAATGATATTAAACTATACTAATAAAAATATTATGAAGAAGTTCTGCAAGTTCCAATTCAAATAAACCACTGACAAACAGGAAATTTTATAGCAAAATTAGAAATCATGAGCACAGAAAAATATCATTTCCTTGGCACAGTCATTCTCATACATTTATGGCAATTCTGCCTCAAAAAGATATTGTCATTCTTCAAAGAGGTCAACATCAGTGCTTATAAGAAAAAAAAATAGTTTATATAGCCTACTTGAGTGTCCAAATTATTAGACCTTTATTAAAGGTTGTTGTGGAAACTGAGGAGTTAATAAGTGAGAACCAAATTTATGCACCAATTTATAGATGGCTGCAGTTGAGGGAAGTTGCCAGCAGAGTTGTGTATGCATCTATTCTGGGAAACCTGCTACTCAGTTCTGAGTAAATTTGAAATGTAAGTGTGACAGAAAGTTGTATTTACTAAAAAAAGCTTGGCCATAACCCTAATAAGTAATGAGTATGTAAGCACAGAGCAGTAACAATACATAACTTCTCTGAATAGGTTAGTATACAGTAACACTCGACATAACACATCTTTTTTGTCTTTTGACCAGATGGGCTTTTAAACTGCCATTGTTATTCACAACATTTGTCTTGGCACCCATGGAAAATAAAGCACCAAGATTACATAGTGCATAGCTGAAGGAATGAATTCATAAAGATCTCCTATAAGCTTCACAGTTACTAAGCTGCTGAGGGACTGGGTGTTGATGCTAACAAACTCCCTCAGCTAAAGCATTGCAGTTGTATTCAAATTTATTTTATTGCGACCTTCCATGTCTTTTCTTTTTTTTTTTATTTTTTGTATCCCACTTCACTTCTCAGTGACCTTTTGACTTACTCTCCCTCTGCTCACAGAATATTCCTGTCTATTCTACAGGGGTTCAATTTTTTTTTTTTCTTTTCAGTATTTCTTTGCCTGAAAATAACCCAAATCCCAGATTAAGAAGTGTATGCATATAGAAACACATGCCAAAATACTCTAATTGACTCCAATGTGCATTGCTTCATCAATTTCCTGACAACATGGAAGGACTGGCAGTGCCATAGGTGCAAAATGAGAATAGTAGAGCTAATGAAAAGAGCAATTATAGTTGTTGTAGCTGGCCACTATTCAGGTCATAGTTCCAAGAACATCAGCAGTAGACAACAATTTATACATTTGTCTGCAGCTTTCATTTCTCAGTTTTACTTAAACTTTATGAGAAAATACAGTACAAATAAGGCTTAACGAAGCATACTAGTAATCCACCTGCATCTGGAAAAGTAATAAGTGCTAGCAACATCCTAATCTTCCAGAAAGAAAAAAAAAATAATAGTAAAATAAAAAGAGTCTCTGTGAAGTTTAACCACTTACCGTGGCATTTTGGTTTCATAATAAATATTACTTAACAATATTGTTTGATTGGATATTGTCATGCTTTTTTTTTTTTTTTTTTTTCAACTTAGAATATTATATAAAGATTTAACTTTACAGTCTTGATGAAGTTGTCCTTGTTGATTTCATAATTTATAATCTGGAACCAAATGGCTTCCCATTTATATTTCTGTGTTGAATTTCTTCTTTCTATTCAGCATTTTAGTATATATAAAAAAAAGCTGACTCTTCAAAACAAAAAAAAAATGTGATATCTCAGAGGGAGTGATCTGAAAATTTTGGAATTATTTTCTTGCTTATTCTTCTCCTACTATTATTTTATTGCAGTTAATATGTATAAACCTCTAAGCAGCTTTTTGTTTATTTTGAGCAAATAATATGCCTAGGTTCTCAGGCAAAGTCTGATATAATCAATAGCCATTTCACCATTGACTTCTGGGTCCAGAAATTCCACATGAGATTGCCTTTCCTTCAAGATATCTTGGAGAGAAATAATTTCTTACAAATCTGCTAGACTACAATTTCCCATGAATTCCTTGTCTCCAAACCTATTTTACTCTGTTTGTTCTGCCAAGTTGGATATCATGTTATTACTCTGGGAAGTGGCCTGTATTACTACTCTTCAATGTGACAAGATCAAAGTGTTCTATTTGCGTTTGATGCTCCCCAGCATTCCTATCCAGAGCACTCGTAGATTGCATTTCTGCTGCTCATCTTGAAATGATGCTGCATTGGTATTTGTGGTATTGATCTTGCCTCCTGCCTTCAACAGAAGCAGCATAGAACTGCTGCCAGCATAAATTATGCTGCAGCATCTGAAGGAATTAATTACCTGGCTCCTTAGTCAAATCATTTATATACTTATCCAGCAAGCCAACCACACTCAGCAAAATTTAATTTAAGATTAATCATATGTTTAAATTTTGATCTTTAAATGAGTTGAGAGTCTTATCTGTAATTGAGCCTTAAAAGCTGTTTTTATGTGCCACTCATCATTTTTAAATACTTAAGATATTCAGAAGAATTAGATCAGCATTTACCAAAAATGTGACAGAATTACATAACTGTGATACACTGTCATCTCCCCAAATTACCCTCCCAGGTGGTTACAAGAACAAAGTGCAGATGTACTCAAACTAGTTCATTTAAAACTTTCAATTAGAGGACTGTCATGGAGTGCTCAGCCTAAACTGAAAAATTCACTTCAGCAGGATAAATTCTTCTGCTCTGAGCTCTGTTCTGCTGTAAAAACTGCAGTTCAGAATCAAGGAAACAGTGGCACCCATATGCCCCTCTAACCCCAGGCCCTCCTATGAGCCTCCATGATTTGAGAGATGCCAAGACAACGGAAGAAGCACAGAAACCCAGGATTATCAGATTCTTCCCAATTACACAGCTTGCAGGTTTCCTGCCCCCTTCCTGATGCTGCAGCAAGTGATGCTTCAACACTGGAGTTAGACAAAAAGAACTGCTGCACAGACACTGCAGAGGTGTACAGAGAAACGCTAGTAAGGGTTTTGCATTTGTGATCCTGCGGAAACACTTGTTATGCCCTGTCCTTGCTCTTTACATACACAGACAATAAACTTCTCTGAATGCTAGCTGTACAGCACAGTGCTTCCCCATCCCACACCTTAGCAAAACCTGCCAGGGATGTGAATTGCACATAAATCTGCTTCTGTTCCCGGTTTACCAGTAGCTTAGACTCTGCCTCTTGCAATCTCTGTGTGTTGACTGGATGAGAAGGAAAGTGCCTTGCTGGCCTAATGAAAAGTCCTTTCTCACTCCCCCTGGGCTGTGCTGGGTTGCTGCCCGAGTATGCTACTGTGTCCACGGGCACAGGAGGCGGCTAGAGCACTCCAGATATAGGATGTGCTGCCTCCTCCTGGAGTAATTGCTCTGGAGAGGGATAGCTTCTGCTCCAGCCTTTCTACAGACCTTCCCAACTAGACTCACGCTTGTTGTTGAGACATTGACTGAGTAAACTCACGGCAGTTCCCAGAATGGGTATCTGCTCTACTTTTTCACAACGTGCTCCCTCAATATGAACTTTAAACATTCATGTATTTTCTGTCTCATCTTTGATCCTGCAGTAGCGAATGTTTATTTCCTTCTAAAACGCATGGTTGAATTAGGCGGTAAGAAAAAAAAAAAAAAAAGCACAGGAATTTTCATTTCCCTTCCAAACCACACTCCCTCTATCAAAGTTTCAGGAGACTTTGTTATACAATTTCAGAGCTGATGTCAAACTGTAAAATATTCCATATACCTTTGAACTTAAAAATTAACCTGTCCTATATTTTTTGCTTCAATACTAAATGAGTTTCTCCTGTAGTATGTTTCTAGGATGTAAACTTGAAGTTGCCATAATAGCTCCTGAAGATCTGGAGTGTTAAACTACTGACTGCAAACTACTCAATAAGACTAGGTGACGGGTGCTGCACTTGGGTCACAACAACCCCATGCAAAGCTACAGGCTTGGGGAAGAGTGGCTGGAAAGCCACCGGTTGGAAACGGACCTGAAGGTGTTGGTAAACAGCCAGCTGAACATGAGCCAGCAGTGTGCCCAGGTGGCCAAGAAGTCCAATAGCATCCTGGCTTGTATCAGGAACAGTGTGGTCAGCAGGAGTAGGGAAGTGATTGTCTCCCTGTGCTCTGCTCTGGTGAGGCCACACCTCAAGTACTGTGCAGTTTTGAGCCCCTCACTACAAGAAAGACACTGAGGAGCTGGAGCACGTCCAAAGAAGAGCAGTAAAGCTGGTGAAGATTCTAGAGCACAAGTCTTACAAGGAGCGGCTGAGGGAACTGTGATTGTTTAGTCTGGAGAAAAGGAGGCTGAGAGGAGACCTTATCACTCCCTACAACTACCTGAAAGGAGGTCATATTGAGGTGGGTCTCTTCTCCCAAATAACAAGTGATAGGACAAGAGGAAACAGGCTCAATTTGCATCAGGGGAGGTTTAGATTGGATATTAGGAAAAGATCGTCAAGTATTGGAACAGACTGCCCAGGGAAGTGGTGGAGTCACCATCCCTGGAGGTGTTCAAAAGATGTGTAGATATGGAACTTAGGGACATGGCTTAGTGGTGGACTTGCAGTGTTAGCTTTACAGTTGAACTCAATCTTAAAGGTCTTTTCCAATCTAAATGATTCTACGGTTCTGTGATTCTGTCATTTGCACAAAGATGCTACAGATTACATTATATGTGTTGTTGACCACTGTACCCAAAACACTTCTTCAGTGCACTTTGTCAAAGACACTTTCAGACTCCAGAAGGAGACCTAACTTACATATTTCACAGACACAACTGCAAATGAACACATTTTTACCTTACCTGAATGTGCCAGAGAATATTAACATTAAACTTTGCACTTAACTCATAAATATAATGGAGTAAAACCTATGTTAATTATGTCCCAGCTAAGGTATACCATACGATAGAATAGTTTTTTTACATTCTAAAATACTCTCATAAATTTCTTGAAATTTCAAGGAGGCCTTTGAGAAGCTCATGTAAGACATTATAATATACTGCAAGAATACTGACACACGATGCCTTCTATCATTTCTTTTGAGGTCAGAGCCATCTCTTATTGTATGCTTGAATATTGCCTCATACAAACAAGCCCTGATTTCAATTACAGTTGCTAGGCACTACTTTAATTATTCATAATGGGATCAGGTAAGACATATGGTTTATGGAGTTTCTACAGGTTTAGTTAATGGTATACGTTAAATATTTATATGAGCTCCTTTCCATATCCACATAGGTAACAACACCATAAATGAGTACCATATGACTCCCCAAGTCTTTTCAGTAATTGCTGTAATATAATACTGCAAATGCTGTCTGTGTTTCCAGGTGAACCTTTGTGCTGAAGTACCCTTGTCACTTATAAGGAATGAGCACATGGAAGGTTTGGGTGTCTCTGACAGAGAACAGCAATCCCTTCTACTGAACTGATGCATATTTAGGAAGTTAGATTTTAATGACTTTTAATAGGACCTGGGATCTTCAGTCTTTAGCCCTCAAAGGTATTGAAGGACTTAGTGGAAATCAGTCAAAAGTAGTTGGGCTCCTAGTCTCATCTGAGAAGCTGTGTCTAATTGTTCTAGTTACTCCTGAGTGTAGGTGTTTAAGGGATTCTTTAAAAAAAAAAAACAAACCAACCCTCGTATTTATCATTGTCTCCCTTACTTAACATGCAGCTTTGTAGAAACCTTTCTTATATACTAGTTTGACTTTTAGGTCTTTTGTCCAGAAAGTAAAAAATGGGGTTTAGTTCCTGATTCAGCCTAAGTTTACTCAGATCTTCTACCTCCCAATTTCCTACATTTTTTTCTGAATTAGATACTGCATCAATTAAAAAAAAAAACTAACCAAAAAAACAAAACAACAAGTAAACAAGCAATCGGAACACCACACTCAAAAAAAGCCACCATCACCAACAATACTTGCATAACCTTGGCAGCAGGAGCCAGACTCAAGCACTCTTGTACCTGATGTGGCTGCTGATGCTAGATGCCCCAACCCTGGTGAAAGTGCTCTAACTGGATGGGGCACCATACACCTTCTTGCACACTTATCCTCTAGCAGCAGCTCAGTAGTATTAGCTATGCAATGACATATATTCCCCTCTCTTTTGTAATTTGCTGAGAAGAATAATTTTTTCTGAGTTTTCTATTACAGAGCATGATGTCACACATATTGATGATGTTTTTTTTCAAGTGATCAGACTGAGTTTGATTTAGAGGTTTTGGTTCAGATCTGTCCAGTTTTAGGTGATTGTTAGGAAACCAGATTTTGAGGCCAGGCAGCCCTAGTAATAGAAACATAGAATCATAGAATGGTTAGTGTTGGAAGGGACCTTAAAAAGTCATCCAGTCCAATCGCCCTGCAAGGAGCAGGGACATCTCCAATGAGATCAGGTTGCTTAGAGCCTCATCCAACCCGGCCTTGAATGTTTCCAGGGATGGGGCATCCACCACCTCTCTGGGCAACCTGTGCCAGTGTTCTACCACCCTCATTGTAAAAAAAATTTCCCTAGTATCTAATCTAAATCTATCTCCCTCTATTTTGAAACCACTACCCCTAGTCCTGTCATGTGTATACAGTTGAGCTACAGACAGAGGGGGAGCTCAGTTGACAGAGGGTTTCCCTCACCAAGGAGTTACTGAGGAAAGTTTCTCTAAATCATACTTTTCAATGCGAAAGCTTAACACTGTTTTGGATGTGATCGTAAGTCACTAAAATATTATCACCAGAGTTATTGTATTAGACTCAGTGGTGCTTTCTGAGTGAAAAGATACTGCTTTTATTTCTCCTCTGTAATGCACATAAGATTGCCTTTATTCAGTCTGCTGCCTTCGTGCTAGCACAGCATCTTTTTTCTTTCCCATTTACTCCCATATGGTTTGTTAATTAACTTTTCCTTGGAACTTATTCTCCATATTTGCTGACTCTTTTACTAGCAGTGTTTTCTCTTCCTTTGCCAAAGGATACATATCTTAACAGGTTTGAAATAACCAATTCATAGTGTTAGCATGTGGTGGAATATCTGATATGCTTGGTACACAATGCAAAAAGCAATAAAAAATTACAGTTTGAAAGCTGAAATCAGATAAATAGCTTGTTTTGCTAGAAATCCTCAGCCTTGATAAAATACATAATCTACCTAAGACACCAAGAAATCTAAATTAAACTTTATATCTCATTTAAATGAATTTTTTTTTCTCATATTTTTGCAGGGTTTTTCTGTATGACGTTGCTAGAAAATATCTTTAAAATCAGATGTAGCATAAATATAGCTAAAAGTCTTGTTAAATGTATTAAACCACTTGAGGTTACACTGTGAACAAACTCTGCTTTTCTGGATTTTGAAGCCAGTCTGACTTTTAGATGCATAATTTCAATGGAAGCATATACTAATTTACATGTAATTAGCATTGACATTTTACATGCGAGGCTGATACAGTTTTATGCCTCTTTTGATTATCTGTTGTAAACAGTCCCATATAGAGAGCATACTGACATAGTGTGGAACATACTGTGCACCTCTTTTTCACAAAACACATATCCTTTTTTTTTTTTTTTTTTGCAATTAATCTACTGCCATTGAATAATCATGAACAGAAACAGACACTGCTTTCCTTTGGTTCTACTGAGGCTTTGTACTTCTATCATATGTTGCCCTCTATCCTTTTTGTCATTTATACTTGGGTGAAATGAATACCAAATGCCACTAAATACGAGTGGAAACCTTTCACATTTATTCTGAAGTGGCTACAAAGGGTACAGGACAGCAGAGAATCAGACCACGATTAAGCTTCTGTTTAGCTTGCTTTATAAATTCAAATGAAGTATAACTTCTTGAATTGAGAAAGAAAAGGACATTAAAATTGACTTCAAAAGAGGGAAAAAGTGAAGAGAAGTTGACTCTGAATTGGAATTTCTGTTATTGGAATCAGTCTTTCTCACTGTGAATTACACCTTTAGCATATGTTGCCCAGAATAGCCTTGCTGGTAACAATGGAGCAGTAAGATTTACGTCAGCTTAGGATATAACCTAGTATTTAAGTGTAGTGTCTGCTTACAATTAGCCATGAAGTACTTTACACAAACAAAGTTGAAGACATATTATTTTAGTTTCCTTCATAAAGCTTCTTTTGCTTGCCTATTAACAGATGCCATGTATTTCCTCTGCCAAAACTGATGTTATATTGGCAACAGAGCAGGGAATCACACATTTACATTTTCTGTAAAAACACTACTTTAATTAACTTCTGCCCACTCCCAGAGACAAAACATTAGACAATACAGATCTCAAGCCAGACCTACAATGGCAAGCCCTACATTTCTAAATACTTCTCTTCATTTTTCATAATTCACATGTATGTTGAGGACTGTTGGCAATTAAATTTTGTGGAGCACAAAACTACAACTTGTCCAGTACAGCTAGTATTCAGCCAGAAGTCTTTTTGCTTTCTTCTAGCTTTCAATGGACACCAGAATAAAATTTAAAGCACACAGTTCAGTGGAGAGAGATCAAACACTAAACACATGCAAGAAGAGAAAAAAAAAGAGGATACACAATTCTCGCTACCGAGATCAAGTAACAAACACCTGGTTGTGACAGGAAAAAGACCGGCTCTTGTAGTTTCTTCCTTTACAGCAGAAAAATGCTGGGGCCTGTCTCAGGCACACGCTGACACCAGCCAATCTGGCTATTAGCGCAACTGTTAAAGTGAAATCATAAGTCTCTTGTGTTTCCTTCTTTTCCAGTCATAAAAAGGCGAGGCTTGGCTCACATTTATATCAAACACTACATTTAAATGTTGTAGTTTACTTTCTTTTCAGGGAAATCACCCACCAGAGTAACCAGGCTAATTACAGCTCACTTTAAATCATTGGAAACAAGGAGAAAGTAGGAGTGAAAGAAGGAAAACAGACTGATATATTGTTAGTGACAATTCCCAGCTTTGTAACTTATTTTCCTCTGAGAGCTCTGTGTGCTTCCCAGCAGCCTGGAGAGGATGTTTCCCTGTCCTCTGAGCTCCCATTTCCAAACAATTCTGAGCCAGAGGCTTTCTGAAGAAATTTCACAAGTTCTTTTTTCCTTTTTTCCCTGCAGTTCATTTATTCTGCCTTTCTTTTCTTCCAGTGTGGTGTCTCACTGTCTGATTTGTGAAAGCCTTCCCTCCCACCTTTTAGAAGCGGGAGCATAGCAACCAAATGACACTCCATCAATAACCACGCTGGCTGCTACGGAGAAGATCTTGCTTGTTTCTTCCCGGCTGGCAAGAGTAGGAATGCACCCAAAGACATTACATCTGACTTGCACTTTGAATGAGACACCGCAAGAAACTAAACTAAACTGAGCTAAGCTAAGTAAAATAAAAGCATTGATCAACTGAGACAAGGTTTCTTTCCAGCATCTGCTATTTACACTGATCCTAGGTATTAAAACAGCCTTGCTCCAAATTGTTTTGAATTGCTAAATGGCCTGGATGAAAATAAGCTTTCTAAAAACACACCTGGTATTTTCATCATAATAATTACAATCACAGGCTTGACTTTTTCTTGTAGACAATTACTAATTATTGTGTTGGTCTAGAAACACAAGTGTCTCAAGTTCAATCTTTTCCAGTTCCATCGAAAATTACCCACCTTATGTGCATCATAGTAATTGTCTCAGGTCCCATCCATTCAGTATCATTCTGCTGCTGGGAGCAGTAACCAACAACTACTCCTTCCTAGTAGGGTACAACATCACAGTCTGTCTTGAGGCTGTTAATCAATATGTCATTGTAGAAACAGACAAGAGATCAGTCCACAAACCGAAGCAGATTATGGTGTTATTTTGAATCATGAGTTTTCCGATAACTGCAGTTGGATCTGAATAGGTGATCCATTAAATACACAATCTTTAGCCTAAAATATCCTTTGATGTTTTACTGCAAGGGATTTTTAATGAAATAATTATGACATAATGCATAAGAGCAGGCTACAATAATGAAAAATGACATAAACGTAGCAAAGAAAAGAATGTAGGAAATCTGAACCCACTGCGAGTCTGGATTCACTTCTTTCATCACTATGCTCTGTTCGCAGGTTCAGCCTAAGACAAAACCAAAGTAGAATGTTTTTTAGACTTAAAAGATTTATTCCTCATATAGAGAAGGAATAAAAGACGTAAAGTGAGAGATTTTTCTTAAGAATAATCTCTACAGAGGTTTTATTTCTTTGAAGCCAGACAGCAACTTCATACAATCAGCTTCCTCTAGAAGTCTAAGATACTACATCTTACCCTGCCTTTGGGTTAGCTTTCTGGTACATTTCTGGCCTATCTGGCAACTAACCATGTCCGAGACAATGCCTGTGCATTCAGAGTTTGTTCTGGGTAGGCAATTCAAATGTTTCTACCATGTTTTCAGAGATATTTTACTTCTGTGGGTGTGAATCATGGTTTGCCGCTTAGCGTCGTAGCCAGAGAATTGTTCATGGATTCTCTCATTTTACAGAAAAGACATGACCTTTCTGTCTTCATGACCTAAGAAAAATCAAATTAATTTAAGTATTTTCTTATTCTAAGTCACCTGACTTTATATTTTGGGAAATTCCTACCCCAGGGTCTTTTCCCCTAGGCAACATGACGTAGATTTTTTTTTTTTCCAGGTATCTGCCACACTTTGAAGAGTTTAAATCCCTTTATTGGCCTGTTATACCACCTGAGTTCAAAACAGCTTTCTCCATTATCACTGCTTATAGGTAAGTCAGAGAAACACTGTCTGGTTCTTGCTTCTTTGCATCTTCAAGTTTCAGTGCCATCTCACTATCATACACAGCTCAATGGTAACAGTTTGTAGAGTGTTTTACCCATCCAGATCATATTGTGATGACACAGCAGAAAGCATTCTCTTCAAAAGAAGGGTAGTAGATTCCCACCTCAGAAGTCACCAGAAGCTGCGTGAGCATGTTTTCTTGAATGTAAATTAGAAACTAATCCAATAAATGGTAAAATTTAAATGAAGTGACACATTACCAGAAACAAAAACCTTCTTTTAGTATGTTTCAAACTTATATATCATAAATGTCCATTTTTACTTTCAATAACCATACAATTTAATTAGCGTAACCTTCAGATTCTTCTTGAAAGTGTTACTAAATTTAATATATTTCAATATACTTTATCATTAATTCATATAAACCATTACATATAGAGTTGCTTCAAACAACTTTTCTGAATTATGAGTGCCATAAAGAAAAGGCAATTATTTTTTTCACTGCAGCACATTTTGTTAACTGCATGTAAATAAGCAAAATGATGGCAATAGAAAGAAAAACATCGTAATTAAATCGATTTGAATTTGAAGCTTAGCCTTAATAGAATTGATATTTTGTAGGTTTCTGCAATCTGCCAAGGTCTGTTTATACAATATTCTTTCCAATGCTGCAACTGAAATAATAATAATAAATTATATACATAATAAATTCTCTAAATTCAATTATATTTAGAAATGTTAGATTAGGAGATAGACATGTATTCCATTTCCTGTGCAAGAGTTCTGAACCACACAAACATGTGCATGCCCGTACACTCAAAACCTCTATACATAATACTCCTCATATAAATCATTCATACCTGGCCTTTTGTCAAGAGTTAACCTTTCAATAATGCTTACGATCTTTTGTAAAGCTAGAATTTTATTCAGAGATACAACTAAATCTGGTTAGAGTAATCATGCCTGCTGAAATCAAAATATCAAATCAGGAATATGAGAACCAATACATGGCATATCTTTCCATATTGCTCCTTTGCCATGATAGTTTTAGGTAAGATTTATATTCCTTAACTGTTCATTTACTTTTGTTGTTATATGCATTCTATTCTAAACTTTGACATGTATGAGATCAAGTAATTCTGATTTTTAGCTTGTATCATGAGAAAAATCCCAACTTTGCTTTAACACTGTTCTAAGAGAAGTGTAACAAATAGTCAGTCACTGAAGAATAGTTTCCCAATAATGAAGATTTTGTTTGAACATGATACATCAGTTTTATCCTTAAGTTAATCTTAGAAAACACTTGTTATTCTCTTGTGTGAACCATTATCTATATAAATAGAAAAAGGAGTAAAGCTTTTTTTTCCTTTTCTTTTCTTGAAAGTTAAGTTAGATTTGCAGTCATTATTTTCTCCATTTACATGCTATTTTGCATCTTGCAGTCTTCTGCATATGACTGTCCTTATACTAATTTTAAAACAGAAGGAGGTAGATTCGATTAGACATCAGGTAAAATTTTTTTACAATGAGGGTGCTGGAACACCAGAACAGGTTGCCCAGAGAGGTGTTGGATACCCCATCCCTGGAAACATTCAAGGCCAGGTTGGATGGGGCTCTGAGCAACCTGATCTCATTGGAGATGTCCCTGCTCCTTGCAGGGGGGTTGGACTAGATGACCTTCAAAGGTCCCTTCCAACCCAAACTATTCTATGATTCTATGATTCTAATCCATGCTACCTAGCTGATCAGTGCAAATCATGACCGTATACATTCTGGAAAATTTTTCAAGATGTTTTAGTCAGTTATTGCAGCTTGCTACCAAAGTGTCACTATTGCATTTACTGTCATGAAGTTCCTGATCTACACAAGGATACACCTCACCCACATAAAACAGTAATTCTACTTTGTGTCATGACCACCTTGTCAGGTCTGTACCTGTCGTATGTTAAGCTAATGAAAACCAAATAATGTCTTTGTAGAGATAGTGTTAAGACTGCAATAAGTTTGTGTGATAAAATCATTATTAAACTTGGAACAAACTGAGCATGTAGGCAATATTTGTAGCATTTGTTTTAAATAGACTACATTAATCTGAAAACACATTCCAATTTATTTAAATATTTTTATGGTTGAAGTCTTCTCTTCACAGATTTTATTCAGAAACTGTGTTTTAAGAAAAATTGTGCAAAGACAACTTTGCTGAAATGCATGAGAAGACATTTCAGTGGTTCAATATTCATTCCAGATCTTTTCTCCATCCTGGCCAGGTTTTTAGGTTGGAAGCAGTAGTATAAAATCCAAGGAAATCTCTATCCCTATTTATCCACAAGAGTGTACCATGTAGCTTTAAATGAGAAAGTACTACTAAACTTTAATAGAAGTCCATATATTTTTTTCCAATTATTCAGCTCTGTCTCTGAAACCATCTTTCTAGATCTTTCTCAGTAGCTTGGAATTCGTAAGTGATGCAAGACATAAGGGCTTCCTCAGAGCTGGACTTCTGCCCTAAATATAAATTGATGATCCTCCACCAAAAATATATCAAAAGCTCTCAGAGGTAGTTATGTGGTACAGAAATTGAGCTTGTTTCAGAGCTCTTTAGCCAAGAATCACAAAACTCACTGCATCTTTCAGAATGGGAAGAAGAATCACAATATATATTAATGTTCATAGTTCTTCTACTAGCATAATTTAGTTTCTCACTAGAAAGAATCACAGAATCATAGAATCATAGAAGTTCAGGTTGGAAGGCACCTTTGAAGGTCATCTAGTCCAACCCCCCTGCAAGGAACAGGGACATCTTCGACTAGATCAGGTTTCTCAGAGCACCATCCAACCTGGCCTTGAACGTTTCCAGGGATGGGGCATCAACCACCTCTCTGGGCAACCTGTTCCAATGATTCACCACCTTCATTGTGAAAAATGTCTTCCTTATGTCTAGTCTGAATGGAGTCTTGGAACATTCCATAGTGTTCTGTTTCAATATTGATAAATAGTGATGGTAATTTTCTTAAACCTTTAAACTCTGCTGAGAAATGGGTAGGTAAAGAGAAGGTAAGTGGATCCTAATAATGACCCAAAATAATCTGAGACACAGATTTTTTTTTTTGTATCTCTACAAGCTTTATGATCCAGGAGTGTCAGCCCCTTCTTGATAGTAACACATCTTTGTAAGGATAGTTCCAATAGCTCATCCAGCAACTTCGAACTGATTAGTAAGTGTTCAGATAATTGGGCTTATTAATAATGACATTTGAGAGTACTGCTGAGACAATATGTCACTTCAGCTCCAGAGAACTCTAGGAATGTTATCTTCTTCATTTGAATTCCCCCATATCCTTACCCAGCTCCGTCATACCATTCCCAACAATTACTCCCAATTGATTGACCTCAGAAAGCGAGACCGTTTCAGAAGAATGTCATGCACAATTTACTGCTCTGTTTTGTCTTTGCCCTCATTTTTCCACACATCCGTGGTTGTTTCCCAAGGTGTCCAGAGCCATCTGGATATACATTTGTTAAAATACATTCATCTTTCTATAAATATTAACAATCATCAAGACCCCAACACAAAGGAGCATTTTTTCTGCATTGGCTAATAACAGTTTAAAATGGCAAGGACCCAAACTGTCAGGAGTGAGATGAGCAGATAGGAATTACAGAAGTCTTTTCATGTGAGTCTTGATTTCAAAGTTTTAGAGGGTAATAGGTTCACATCAGCACAACAGAAAGCAAGGCTCAATCAACCAAACACACGTACATTTATCCCACACCTAAATCCAAAGCACATTACTGTGTAGCAGTGAGGTCCTTAGCAGGTCCCCAAGTCCCAGAATAACTGTGCACTTGTTTAGAAAGTCAGTCCTTTGGAAAGAGATATTTACATCACCTATCTTTAGGGAATCGACTAATATGTCTAAATTAGGAGTTCATTGTTACTGGTATCCATATATCCATACACAAACATTGAAAAGAGGGAGACTGCTCCAAATATTTTCCTGCCCTAAATCACTATATCTGGAGGAGAGCAAGGAAAAGTCAAAGTGTCTAAAATTAGACACAATCACAGCAATCAAAAGGAAAATAGCCTGAAACATGGTGAAATTTCTGGTTTTAGAAATATTAGATTGGGTGAAACTGAAAAAAAAAAATGTAATCTTGAATGATTTTATGCTTGAATATGAGCTTCTGCACTTTTTAAAGTTGAACACTGTACGGAATTTCCAGTGAGAAACATAACAGCAAAGCTTCTTGCCCTGATTCTGTGGTGCTTGTATTTTCTGTAAACTTTGCCATTTAAAAGTAGACTGACAGGTGATAATGCAAAACATGGAAAACGGCAGAGGAGGGTTAATTGACTACAGAAGAACAGAATTTTTAATAACTGTTGCTTCAAGGTTCCCCTGACTCTCCTTTGAGTCTCCATAATGAAATAATAAATGTATCTTTACAAGTGTGCACCAGTACAAAATGTGAAAATTAAAATACTGGCTAAACTACCATGTCTTATTCACAAGGAGACCCTTGGTGAAGAAAATCTGTGGATTATGGAATGGGAAGGGTGGAGAGTCAATAAGGATTACAAATCCCTAGTGTATGGGATGATTCTGCATGGGTAATGAGTGAAACCTCTACCTCCTTAAATGAAAAAGCTTCAATGTGTAGTCTTTTATAGTGACTGATGAGGGAAGAATTAACCTTATTTGACATATATTTTCTTTGCACTTTGTGTTTTTCTCTTAGGCTTATATGGTGTGGTATTTCTAACTATAGATCAGTGCTGTAAGTGTTTTCCTAGCTGCTGACAAGGGCTAAACATAAGTCAAAATATCCCCCAGAAACTCCCAACCATCCTTCACTCAAGTACATATGTTAGGAGATTATGCATCAGTATCCTGGCTCAAATTTACCAGAAAATGACTGGATGAGGTAAGACCTAAATAACCCCTTATTTGCTTTACAGGATACGAAATAAGTTCTTTCGTAGAGATACAGGAAAGAAAGGCATGTAATTCACTCTTGGGCTGAGAGCTGGACTGATTTGGGGAGTTCCAAATTTGTGAATTGTGAAGACAATTTTGCAGATGGGATCAAAAATATCTGATGTGCTTGTTCACACATACGTGCAGATTAGGGAGGGCTTGGAAAACAGTGTAACTTCCCATAAGTAATTTCCAGCACCACGTAGGACTGATTTTAGATGCTACACCTCTGAGG
The DNA here is from genome assembly GCA_009806455.1 of Tetrax tetrax. NCBI lineage: Eukaryota > Metazoa > Chordata > Aves > Otidiformes > Otididae > Tetrax > Tetrax tetrax. Next base: position 217,910 of record WHYT01017292.1, read on the forward strand.
ATTGGTAACAGGTTGCTGGACTAGTCAAAATGCTGCTAGGATGACCATCATCTCTACATGTCCTCATTTCTGCCTAATATGAATTCTAAACTAATTGCTTTCATTATGTTACCCCTTATGACTTACATGTCACATCAAATGCACACTTATGACATAGGATTCCCACTTTGATTTTACAGATATTTATAATTCTCATTGCTCACTAGAAAACAATTTAAAAAAAAATAAGCAGAACACTTTGTAGTTCCTTCACCAAATTTCTGTGGACAGTGTCTATTCTACTAGTGTTAGGCAAGCACATCAGCTCCCCATGACCTGTGCTTCACAGCAGACCCTCCCAAGCACAGACAGGTACTACACCTCCCTATCCTTCTTTGCAGAGGTGTTTATAGATGTTAAGACCAAAGGATGTCAGCTTCTAGTTGCTGGGAGATGCACTTCCAGATTTTCATGTGGCTGAGAGTCCTATATGCCTTCAACGCTTTCCTTACCTCTTTCCAATCCAAACTCAAGTTATTTATTTTTCCTGTACACTTTCCCCTTTAGATTCCAGTTTGCAGATGGAAAGTTACCAGCATTTAATCTGTCTTTACACCTGCATTAAGTTCTCTGTCAGCTGCTGGTGTTTCTAGAGCAGTTTTGGAAACACTGCTGTATCTGGAGTGCTTTGCCAGCATAAGGTATGTAGACAGCCGGAGCTCTCTGACGTAGTGAATAGTAGGAAGAAAGAAAGAAGTGAAATTATTAAATATCATACCTCATAATAAAAGAAAAATGGGTCTCCAAATGAAATTATAGGTTTAAAATGGAACATAATTCAGTTACTGAATTCAGTGGCACATGATACTACATAGCCTATATTGTAGATAGTTTCAAAAAGTAAAATCCAAACATAAGCTTCATCAGTGGCACCCAAATAGAGTGGGTAGAACATCACCATAGGTCCAAAAGTTTATTTAGATTTCTGAGAGTTAGAAGCTGAGTTGTATGGTTCATTGGCCAGAATCACCAATTTAGGATACTGAGCTAATGGAACTTCAGTCTGAACTAGGTAGACACACTTCGTCTTCTTACCTTTCATGCTGTAAGGTAGGCAAGTAGTGTATTCTTCATTTAATAGAGTAGCTGGGCAGGGCACTGATCTCTGGCTAAACAAGTCTGCTTTTACCCCAAGAAATGCTTAATGCCTGTATCAAATTGGGAATGTGCAGTGCAGAAATGCCGTTTGCGGCTGGCACTGACTGCCCATGTCTGTGTAGTACTCACATTTCTGGGCTGCCTTCAGCCTCTCCTTTTGGCAAGCTGTGAGCACTTTGTACTTTGCACAGCCATCAGAAGCCTGCAGATTTGTCTGTAGGCAACTACATTTATTTAAAGCAATTTAGATTTCCTTATTTTTTTTTTAAAAAAATACCCCTCACCTTATTTCCACATTTATTGCACAATATGCCTTCTGCAGTTGATTTCAGTTGCTGAATACTCTTCTTTATCCGCCTGTTATATCTTCGCTGATTTCTTGTGAGGTTTTATGCTCAGCTTTGTCACACATTTGTAAGTAAGCATATGTTGTTCTGAGTAGGACTTAAAATGCTTCTGCAGTATGACCTCTCCTGTCAATCCACAGCTCTAGTAATAGCAATCTTTTATTTTCTAATCTAAAAATCAAGAGTCTCTTTCTTTGTCCACAGTATAGAAAGACAAAAAAAAAAAAAAAAGGAATATATTTCAAGTGTTTTACTGAATAAGCCATTACCTTGAATAAGGCTTTTGTAATGTCGATGCACTGTGACTCATGTTATTCAGATCTGAAGCTAATATGCTGTTTGAAAATGTACCCGCTGCTGAGATGATTCCTAAACAGGGAGGCAGAGAAGTGATTATTAGATAGGACAAGACATGAGCTGAATTACTGAAATGTGCAATAAAGAGATCTCAGCCTCTACAATTTGCTTGTCAAAAATGTACCTTTTAATCAATTTAACCAGTGTAACAATATATTAGCTCAGCAGCCTGCCATCTCAGCATGTAATTTTAACTATAAAGAACATTCTACAAACACTATAAAGCCCCTAAGTGCTCTTTCAAAAAGTGTCTAAAATATAAACAAGGTTTTTAATAGCCTGTGTCAGCAGGACTAGAACAAATCACAGGAATGTAATGAAGAAGTTTTTTTTTTTTTTTTTTTTTCCCCAGAAAGGATTCTACAGCCCTTGCTAGATAATCGGACTACACTCCTCATTCTTTTGTGGAGACAAAATTTAACCTTGATTTGTCATCTTCTCTCCAAAACTTCACTATTTTTCATGCCTCATGGAACTACTTATACTAATCTTCATTAGTTCTCTCAGGGTGCTGAAATCATCCATTCCTAATTCCAAAAATATTCTGGCATACACACAAAAAACCAAAGGAATGTTATAAAAGAGTATTAAGGGCAGTAAAATATTTCACTCTCAAACTGCACTGTTAGAATAATTTTTCATAGGAAAGTATTACCGTGTATTATCAATAAGTTGAAGCAGGATGAAATAATCATTTCTATTATTTTGTTGCTTTAAAACATTTCAGTGAAGGAATTACTGTCATTAACTTTCCCTCATGTTTTCAGTTTTCCAGTGGCTCACTGTGAAAATTGCCTGACCGAGCCTCTCCCATCCACACAAGTCACCAAATATTTGAAAGTGAAGAAAGCTGAAGGATCATGCACATATTCAAGAGGCCTTGTCACAAAAAGGTGTATTATAGACACATTTTTCTGTGAGACCATGAATGCTTGCAGTAGTATTTTAGTGCAGTGTCATCTGCAAAATGAACTTCAGGTTCACATCATAAATGCACCATTCTGTATGCGCAGGCTACTATATCAACTGTTTTCTGCTCTTCTGTCCTCCAATGCACCTGGCCTCCTCCACGATTATGGGAAAGGTTGGTTGTTGCTTTGACCTTCTGTGGTCCCTTCCCTCTTTTGGAAGTTAAGCTAGGGAGCAGTGACTGAACCTTGCACAGGGATGCAATTGCCTTTCCATTGAGCTGAGTGTGCTGAAGATCCTAATGCAAACTGGCCCCTGAAGAAAACTCTGCGTATCTTTGTTCTGTAAAAGGAGAAAATTTATTCTTGGTCCTCAAAGGAGTGGCAACATGTGCAAAAGGCCAACAGCTGCACCATCACAACTGAATCTTTAAAGTCTATCCAACTCGAGAAACAGATGCGAATTTGGAATAAATTTAGGGACTTGTCTCCCTCAGTGCACTGGTCACAGGGACACAAGAGGCAGCAAACTAAATCCCAGGACTGCTATTTGTGCCTAGGCAAATCATGTATGTAAACTGTCGCATTAAAGAAGAGACACTATGGCTCTGTGAACCAGCCTAACCAGCAGCGTGCTTCCCCCAAAATCAGCAGTTTTCAACTTTAATAGAAATGCTAATGAAAGAAAAAGAAGTTCATGGAGGTAAAGTACATAGGACCATAGATCAAACTCAATGCACAGGCCACTTTGAAAAAGTACTCTGCGTATCTGTATGTAGCAGCTATTCTACCTGTAAAACTCAGTAGGATCCTGGCATGTTTAGCACTTCATACGTGTTGTGCAAATTAATAAGTTGCTTGGACAAATCTCTGCTCTTGTGATTTTATAGAATGGGATTTTCTGAGGTTCAGTGATTCCCTGCAGATTGCTGCTCATTTGCAATCAGCTATTAAGGAGTAGTCTGGGCTTCATTTTCTTAGTTCTTTCTTATGTAGCACTTATCATACGAGTACATGAGAACGTTTGTCAAAATTGGTGAAAACAGCCACGGTGAATTTACTTCCATGGTATCTACAACCCTTTTTTTCCCTTTTCTATGACCAGTGATGTGAATATAGACATACATGTATGTATGTGAATAAGAGTTTGTGTGTGTGAGTGTGTTTGTATTTTGTTGATATTATTTATGAGAACTATAATGGAATAATTGTATCAATAATATAATAACTGCATCAAGTGTTGCAGCTTCACTGGCATCAGCAGCTTGAACTCACTTTGTTTTCCCTCTTCATTCCAAAAGTTTTAGCTATCTAGTGAAGGAGTAATAATTATGACAAACAATTCCTTTCTTTTTTTTCTGTTGAAAATTTTTCATTGTTTCTGTTGGAAATTATTGATGTGTGTTTTAAGCTATATTCATGGCAAAAAGATCCAATCTATCATGAACAAATTTATAGGGCTCACGTGGATATTTCATAAATTTTAACAAGGTTAAACACACGGAATAAATAATTCACTTCAAGGAGTTTGCATGGTCTACTCCTGTTTTAGAGCTTTTCATTGTAAAGTAATAAATATACAAATAAAGTTCTGCTAATAGCCACTATTATACAATTGAAATGAGTAATCAAACCCCACAAGATATTTCCTATTTACATGTTGTACTAATTTGATTGTCCGTAAACGATGTATTAGCCCAGTCAAAATAGATCCCATAGCGTCAAAACCACATCTGGTAGGGAATTCTAATATTCTAAGCACTGTATCTCTTGTAAAATAATCCTTCTATATCTATCAACAGCTAATTATTTTAGACAGCTAATCAGTTCAATTATTAGCCAAATATTTCAAAACCTTGGCTTGGTAAATCTTCATTTACTGTAACAAAGGGTGCAGTTATACAATGTGTTCTCTCTGGTGAAGTTAGCTAAAGAAGTCCCATTCCCTCCTCCCTATTCTCATGTTCATTCTCAGGCTAATGCTTGTTTGCTATCCTTAATACAATTGCTTATGAAACCACAATGTAAACCAGGTCACTTTGATTATTTTCATTTCGAAAACAAACATTGCAAAACGTTTCTGCATTCCTGCTTATAGCACAGAATAAGTGAGAATATAGAAGATTGTGATGGAGGGCAGAAAAGTGTTCAGAAAAAAAAATCATGTCTAGATCCTGAACTGTAAACAGCCCAAGAACACTGAAATCTATGTGGCTCATTTCCAAAGAGAATGCCTTATTTACCTGCACATAAAATATCTGGAAGGAGGCAGGTGACAACCTGGTAAACCATTAGCCACGAACACAGTGCCAACAGCACTGGGAGAGAATGGGTCTCAGTGGCAAGTCAGTTGTCTGGTAGGACTCCATGTCCTAAACTCACATAGAATTTACCACTTTTTTCATTCCAGTCACAAAATATAAACAAAGTCAAACTTGGCAGCAGAGAACTGAAAACACAAGTCTCCTTGTTTAACTCAGTGCCTAATCATGAAAGTGAAAAAGCTGGGTTTGTGTTTATTTGCTCGTTTACAGACCTTTCCTTTCTTCTGGTGTCTTAGAAGTGGCCAAAACAGCAAACACATTTTTGGGCTTAATGTTCCCTATCAACTGTAATGGCACCCTACTCATGATTTGGCTTTTTAGATGCTACCTATCTGAGGACTGAATTCTCTTTTCTTTATCTGTGGTGATTAGGTGTTTAGCTAAATTTCCTTGAGTCACTTTGCTTGGCCCAGTTGTGTAATTTTCAGATATTTTCTGTTCAAACATCTAAGTTTCCTCCCTGGATCTTGGATCTTGCTCAAAGCTTGTGGTGTTCTTTGAAAAGCTTAAATGGAATGAGTTCTAGAAATGAAAAGTCTCTACTGTTAAAGAGAAAAAAAAATTGAAAAAAACCCCACTGTTGAAAGACATTAAACATTTCAGAATTTTTCATATTTTTATTGAAATAAACTTAATCTCATAGCACAGCTTATCTTTGCACGCTCACACAATATCTATATCTTCACTAGTAACATTTAGCTCCCTGTACAGACAAAAATGGCAAGGAAGAAGCTACATAGTTTGATTCTTCTGACCTGTTTTAGACATCAGTTAGATATAGAATCATTTAGATTGGAAAAGATCCTTAAGATCATCAAGTCCAACCATAAACCTAACACTGCCAAGTTCACCACTAAACCATGTCCCTAAGTGCTATGTCTACGTGTCTTTTAAATCCCTCCAGGGATGATGACACAATTACTTCCCTGGGCAGCCTGTTCCAATGCTTGATAACCCTTTCGATAAATAATTTTTTTCCTAATATCAAATCTAAATCTCTCCTGGCTTAACTTGAGGCTATTTCTTCTCATCCTATCACTTGCCACGTGGGAGGAGAGACCAACATCCACCTTGCTACGTTCTCCTTTTAGGTAGTTGTAGAGAGTGATAAAGTCTCCCCTCAGCCTCATTTTCCCCAGACTAAACAACTCCAGTTCCCTCAGCTGCTCCTCATAAGATTTGTGCTCTAGACTCTCTTCCACCTGCTTTTCTACCAGGCAGCTTTCCAGGCCCTCTTCCCCAAGCCTGTAGCATTTCATAGGGTTGTTGTGACTCAAGCACAGGACTTGGCGATTAGCCTTTTTGAACTCGACTTGTTATAGAATCATAGAATAATTAGGGTTGGAAGGGTCCTTTAAAGGTCATCTAGTCCAACCCTCCTGCAACGAGCAGGGTGTCTTCAAGTAGATCGTGCTGCTCAGAGCCTCATCCAACCTGGCCTTGAATGTTTCCAGGGATGGGGCATCTACCACCTCTCTGGGCAATCTGTTTCAGTGTTTCACCACCCTCAATATAAAATGTTTTTTTCCTTATTTCCAGTATGAATCTACCTCCTTTCATTTTAAAACCATTACCCCTCGTCCTATTACAACAGGTCCTGCCAAAGTGTTTCTCTCTGTCTTTCTTATAAGCCCCCTTTAAGTACTGAAAGGCCACTATAAGGTCTCCCTGGAGTCTTCTCTTCTCCAGGCTGAACAGCCCCAGCTCTTTCAGCCTGTCTTCATAGGAGAGGTGCTCCAGCCCTCTGATCATCTTCATGGCCCTCCTCTGGACCCTCTCCAACTGGTCCATGCCCTTCTTATGTTGGGGGCTCCAGAGCTGGACACAGTACTCCAGGTGGGGTCTCACAAGAGCAGCATAGAGGGGAAGAATCACTTCTCTTGACCTTGATTGACCTTGTGGCCATCAATCCAGCCTGTCTAGATCCTGCTGTAGAGCCTTTCTATCCTTAAGTAGATCAAGACACCTGCCCAACTTGATGTCATCTGCAGACTTACTAAGGGTGCACTTGATCCTCTCATCCAGTTCATTGATAAAGATATTAAACAGAACTGGCCCCCTTCTTGTCATAGGAGATCAGGTTAGTCAAGTGAGACCTGCCTTTCATAAACCCATGCTGACTGGATCTGATCATCTGTATGTCCTGTACATGCCACGTCATGGCACTCAGGATGTTCTGCTCCATAACCTTTCCTGGCACTGAGGTCAAGATGACAGGCCTGTAGCTCCCTGGATCCTCCTTCTGGCCCTGTAAATGAAGGTCACATTTGCTAACTTCCAGTCAACTGGGACTTCCCTGGTTAGCCAGGACTGCCTTGGGCAGCACTTCCACCAGCTCCCTCAGCACTATTGGGTGGATCTCATTCAGCTCCATAAATTTGTGTGTATCTACCCCTTTGTTCCTCTTTACCAACTTTGGAGAGATTACAGACAGCAAGCTCAAATGTAGAGGTATACTACACTTTTGTCTGGTTAGATAAAACCTATTGTAACACATGTAGCTCCTATGCCTTTTTCCATTCCTTATTTTCTTAGTATGCCCCACTACTTTTAAACAAGTTTTGAGCAGCTACATGACTGTTAATCTTGTAAAATTTACTTGATACAAGCAAATAGAAGGAAGACAACAAATCTATTTTCACTTTCCACTCGACTGGATTCTGCATTCTGCTCTCCTAAGGAGTTCCAAATACACCCTATTACATCAATTGTTAGGTCATTAACATATATGTCTTTAAAGAACTGTATGTCTTTATACAGAGAGAATGAGACAGGTTAGATATATATTTATATTCTATATCCTTAAAATATTATATTTTTAAATGAAAAAAAAATCCTATGTATAAGAAATTAAGGTTTTAAGAACATTCAAATTACATTACACTGTAGCAGAACACAAATCTATATTAGGCTAATTTGCTAGCTTGCTTTTAAAGAAAAACCCAAGATTTAATACCGTTGCAGGAAAGATTGTTAATCAATATTCTGTAGTGGTTCAGTATATCAACTTTTATGTATTCTAAACATCTTTCTAGCTCTTTTCCTGTGGCTATTCATGGGAAAACTAGTACAAAAGATATTATAAGCTAAATAGAAGCCTGGTAATTAATGTTCAAATGCTAGAATTACTGGATATTAATTCTCTAGAAATGACAACTACAGACAAATATGATGTGACTTACATGTCAGGGACATCATGATGTAGACAAAGACAAATCTTCAGATTAAGCCTTCGAACAGTAATATTCTAAAAGCTTGAGAACATTAGTTTTGCCTAGATACTTATTAATCCCTTTAAAATAGAACTGATGGCTTTGGAGTTCATATCCATATCCAGCTCATCCTCCATATGAACAGCAAACAGTCAGATTCTAAGTGTCACACATGGAAAGACAAAATTAAGAGGGGGGAAAAAAACGTTCTTTTTGTATTAAAACCTGGCAATTAGCACGTCTTCTATAGTCTTGCTGTTAAATGCCATCCCTCTGACTTCTTACCATTTTATGACAAGCTCCATTTATTCCACCTACCATTCTGTCGTGGTGTTTGAGCAGAGAGATTGCTCCTCCTCACAGGAATGTGAAGACATCTGTTTTCCAAAGTCCTTCAAAGCATCATACTTAGCTCCACGTGGATCTCTGACTCTATCAGAGTGGCCTCGCATTCACTCTCCAACCAGAGAGTCTTCAGCTCATTTAATTTATATCTGCTCCCTCAGTTCAAGACTTTGTTCTCATGTCAAATCTTTCTGTAATATAATCTGTCAAAGACAATTCTTGGTTAATAGCTTTGACGAATGTGCCAGCTTTGTATGTTTTAATGTAATAACAAAAATGGAAGATTTTCTGCTCCGGGAAAAGAAAAATATAAATGAACAGAATAGACCATGTCTAGACTACCCTGTACATTTTTTATTGCCAAAGCTGCAAATGATGTTGACTAGACAGCACCTCAGCTAGGATTCTGCTTCAAAATCAGCAGTGTGAAGAAAATGCAATTCTCTTTTTTTTTATGATACATACATGAAATTTAACTTCAGGCACATTCATACAGTCACAGATACAAAGTATGTCCATACTAGCTCTAATAATTAATAAAATCTTGCTCCTATTGACATAATTGATAGTTTTTTTCATTGACTAGGAGAAAGGGAAAGGTAAGCTTCAGTTGATAAGGTGCAAAATGATACAACAAATGTGGAATATTCCAAAACCTTTCTAAAAATACCGTGTTACAGCAACATCATCTAAATCACAGCAGCAAAACTCAAGGTAAACACAATTGTATAAATAATTAAACAGATATGATTTAAAAATTGTTGAAAAATGACATGAATTTAGAATTATTTCCTAACGTGTCAAGCCATGCGTTTGGCCTGCTCCCCAAGGGCACCATAAGCACTGATTGCCCCTGCCCAGCCCCCCAGGCTCCCCTACTCTGCCCAGGGCCCTGGACCCCACATCAGTCCTTCTGGGCTCCTCCACTCTGCCCATGGCCCAGGCCCCCATGTCAGCATCCCAAGGCCATCAGCCCTGCCCCAGCAGCACTGCAGCAAGGTTGGTCTCCAGCTCCCCACAGCCCTGCCCTGCCAGCCATGGGTCCCGCCGAGACAGGCCCACCCACAGGTCCTGGCCTGATCATGGCCTGTCCCAGTCCGCAGGGAGGTGCCCAATGCCGGGGGCTGCTCTGATGCCCCCAGCTGCCCTGCTTCTGGCTGGGGCTGGGATGAGCCCTGGCTGCCAGGCCCTGCCCTGAGGTCACTGTGGGGAGCCCTCACCAGCCTTGGGGTGCCCTGAAAATCTGAATTAATATGCAAAGAAATTTAACCTACTTCATGAATTTTGAAGTTTTCTAGTAAATCTTTTTAATATAAGTGATTAAATCGCAATGTCTTTGTTCTTGCTTTTATTTGATATAGCAATAAAATAGAGGGGGGTTATTTGGGGTTTGTTTTTTTTTTTCAGTCAGTATACCTGGAAAGATTTCAGTCTTTACCTAACAAATTGTTTTTCAATGTTTCTTTGTATACTCATGGATATAATGCTCTAAGTACTGTATCCATAAATTGAAAGTTGTGTATTTAAAAAAACACAGGTAAGGTGTGTTATAAATTTCCATGAAATTACAAACTGCAGAAAAAATAATTGTTTTAAGATTTCTATCAGAATAAAACTATGCAAATTGCAGAACTGATCCTGTTTTCTTGTCAGAATAATAATACAAAACAGGAAAGGAGGAAGTTTACCATTACATATGAATTGAGCTAAACATAATAAAAAAGCATGTGACAGAACTGTAATGAAATCAGTTAAAATGATAAAAAAAATTGCTAATATGAATTTGCAATAGACTAACGGTGAGAGAATGAAGATATATAATCCTATCTGCAGCTTGGTGTTTCAGTAGAGAGAAAAATATGCTCTTCAAGTGGCTGTCCATGTGATGATGCTCAGCCTGCAACATAACAAATGTAGTTAGTATATATAGATATAAGTATGTGCAAAGATAATATCAGTCTTCATATGATGCATTATTTTAGACTTTGTCTTAATGTTTATTAAATCATATATATCATAGTACACTTAAGAGACTGTAAGCTCATTCAAAAAAACCATAAACTCAATCAAAATCCACAGTGTACTTTCTGCTTTCAGGTATTTATTTCCTTCCTAGCTGGACTGCAACCAAACCATGTATTATGTCAAGTAGAAGCACATATGAATCATTTTATCTCTAATCAATACTGAAAATTATTCCTAATCAATCATTCATCACCATCATTATACATAGACATATATTCTAACATCAGTTGTACATTTACTCCGAAGGTTTTGGGAGGACTCACAATGAGGACTGTTGTAGCTCTAGAAGAAACTGACCTGACTGTCTGAAACCAAACCTCTTCTAAAGCAACAACAAGTCTAAACAAGTAACATATAGAAAGTAAAGAGCAAATAGGTGTCCTTTTTTTTTTTTTTCTCTCAGTACACCGGTATATACAACAAAGCAACAAGAAACTATCTTCAACTTCCACATCTTCTGTCCTTTCTGACTTCAGTTCTGCATCCATTTCCTTTTTTTTTCCCAGAAAGACTCATCTCTTCCTTGAAACCATCCATACAGTTCTAGCGCAATGCTTAGGTTAATATTTATATTCATATTAAGCCTAATTTTCAGAACTTACATTCTAGGGGAGAATGACCATTTGCTTACTTTTTCATTGTACTGTATACAAATTTATGTTCCAGATTGGATTATCCAAATCAATATGAGATAGGAGTTAATATGGTTCATAATATGTAACTGGAGTCTAGTCAATACGTCACGTAATAACGGAGGTATGTTTTTCTCAACTCTCAGTTAATATAATCTGATTCTGCAGGCAAAAGAACAGATTTAAGAAGCATCAGTCTTCTTCTGTTTATTCCAGTATAAATCAAAAGTAATCTGGTGAAATGAAATTAGTTTTACTGATGTCAGATAGGTGTGACACATAAAAATGAAAACAGAAGGTCTGACTTCGGTAACAAAAACTTTTCTTAAGTGCATGCAGAAAGATAGAGAGAAAAAGGATCCACAGAAATAGTGCTGAGCAGGTAACAGCTAAAATTGCCATGATAACATGTCAATAGAAACCAGGATGGCATTAGTTTCCACTCTTCTCCTTTACAGCTCTTTGGTTACACGATGACACACCTCTAGCTGCAATGCACAGTTCTGATCAATGTCCTCCAGTCAGTCCTATTTCACAAAATGCAGAAATAAATACATATAATTATAAATACAAATACATGTGGGCAGTATGAGTATATACACATCCATTGTGAATTTACTTATCTCAAGTGCCTATATAGTGTACATATAAGAAGGAGGCACAGTGTCTTACTAGCTAGCAGTTTAGGGAATCACGAGTAACTAAGCAAGCCAGTCTGAGGGGATCTGAAATTGGTGAGGTCACCAAACTATTCATGTTGAAGTGTTCTATTTTGAAGGAAAAAAAATTAAGTTTTCATTGGGCAGAGAGATGAACATATGTGAAAGCATGAGCATAGCTTATTGGTAACAATATACTCACGTGGATTCAGATTTCCTTTATTGGGTACTGTGAGACATGATTGAACATCTTACAATTTTTTTTAGGTGAAACATGTACACAAGTATCTCTCACACATGATTGAAGTCTTTTAAGTCTTGAAGCACTGTTTAGGTGTATAATTGACTATATGGCAGAATTTTTAAGTTTCTCTCTATAACACTCCTAATATTATGGCTTCTTGTGTCAGTTATGTCAGCCTAAGGCATAGATTTTGTTTGTACAGATATAACTTTTTATAGACATACACACACACATATACACACACTGATGGATGGAATATATATTTATATCTATCTCCAAATATATACATACTTGGAGACAGACATATACATACACATATATGTACACATACACATATATACATACGCAAGTATACACACACACAAGTGGATGGAAGTTTTGTTCCTGGCTTCTTAATGGCCAACTGCTTGAGATTCCATTTAAGGAAACTAAACAGCTGAAGATCAAAGGTGCTTTTAAGAAAATAAAATCTACAGGTCAAATGGGCACACTCAGAGCACAAAGAACGCTAAGGAAAAGAGCACAGAGGAAAAACTGTTTGTTTTCAGTCATATGTCTTGTGTATGTTAAAACCCAAAAGCTCACCAAACACTGCAGAGAGTGGATATTGGGAGATATATTTATATATGTAGATATTGTTTTATCTACCTACCTACAAACAGCATATACATATATAGAGTTCATTATGGGTTAAAATTATTATTGATTGACACACTAAATTACATTTGCCAGACTTCAAAAAAGACAGAATACTCCAGAAGAAGAACTATCATTTTAAGCATACTCACTGAACATATTGCAGCAAATGTTGCTATTAATGCATCAATTACAAAATTAAAACACATTCCATCATGCTGGAAGAAACAAATCCAATTTTAACAAAATAGTCATTGAGTTCCAAGGTTTTACACATGCTCTGAGTGTACAGCCTTCAGGCTTGAGAGCATTTGAGAGGCTGATTGTAGGGCAGAGAGGCAACAGAGAATCTCTGCAACAGGTGGATCTAGAGAAAGTTTGCTGGATGTTCAAACGGTATGGAGTTTTGCTTGATGAGATGCATATATAGCACATGGAATAATGTCATCAGAAATTAAAACTTAGTGCTATGTATAATGAAGTCAAACAGAGAGAAGGACATACACATGTACATAGAGGTAATTGTATTAAATAGGGCAGTAATAGAAAAAAAAATAAATTATATTAAGTCAGCTATTTAAATCTTCCTTCTATGTAGGATCCTGCTTTTATACCAGTTCCTTTAATATAGGTTCTGAATGAGTTCTAGGTCCAGAGCACATATACATGCTGTGAACAAAACTGGAACTGAATGTAATTCCATGGAAAAGCTAAAATAAACAACCCTTCAGCTCTACTCTTTGGAATGATCCACAGGTCCGCATATTTTAAACTCTGAAGAGACAATATAATAATTGACTATGGCTTTTGCATAGGATAGACCACAGAATCTAGACAGTACTTTCTTCATTACAGCAATAGCTTCAAGTTTACCTATGCTATACTTTCTAGAAAGTAAGTAACATACTGTAGTATTTAAATTTCTTAAAGGTCTTTGAATCATTATAACACGTACAAGTTTGTTATGAAAATGAAAGAGGTGCATTTTAAACTTTTGAGCAGTTTAAAAATTTGAAAATGCCAAATGAACTTAAGATATCTATTAATATTAATATTACTTTCGTAATGTATGCTCCACTGAAAAAAAAAAGAAATACATTTCCAGTAAAAGCTAGAGATAGTTTAAACACAGAGTATTTGTGGATAGTTTAGGAGTTTGGGTGCCTTTCTAAATTCATCATGTTACAAACTCTGGATGAACTTGACCTAAATAAAAATATGTTAAATAAATCTTGAAGAGTATGCATTTTGATTGTGTGCAAAAGCAGAGTAATTTGGAGCACCATTGCTCAAAAGAGTGCTAGACTGATGTTACATTTCATCAAATGGAAAGCAACATGAAGTACATTACCAAAAGACAGTTTCTCATACTAAAACATAAATATTAAACTATTTATGACAACCAGTTCATTTCTATGTTGAACTCTGACTTTCAGACTCAGAAAAAACTTTCTAGGTCTTGTGTGTATATTTTCACTTGAAAAAAAAAAAAAGGATCATTATAAAAAACAAGCTAAAGTTAAATTAATTCTGATTTTCCCATGATGGAAATCAAGCCCTGATTAACTTCAGCACTGTATGAGGGCAAATTTACTGATTACCACTGAGACATCTTTAGGTATTTTTTTCTCCACAAAATCAGGTTTAGGTGACTTACCCATAGGAACCGAGTACAGAATTTGTTCTGCATAACTTAAACTATTTAGAAGGTAATTATACAGCATAATCTATTTTGGACTACTTAGATAGGTGTTTACTGTAGGTCACCGGAATCACATACTAATGGGGCCTAAAGGGCAAATTATTGAAAGAGGAAGCCTAGAAATCTGTCTGTCAGGTAGATGGAATTGAAATTGTCTCACCTCTGTGCCTGGCAAGGTCATTGAACAGATTCTCCTAGAAACCATGCTAAGGCACATGGAATACAAGGAGATGACAGATTTGCTAAAGGTAAATTGTGCCTGACTAATTTGGTGGCCTTCTATGATGGGGTTACAACATCAGTGTACAAGGGATGAGCAACTGACATCGTCTAGCTGGACTTGTGCAAAGCATTTGACACTGTCCCACATGACATCCTTATCTCTAAATGGGAGACACATGGATTTGATGATGGACCACTCGGTGGATAAGGAATTGGCTGGATGGCCGCACTCAGAGAGTGGTGGTCAATAACTCAATGTCCAAATGGAGAGCAGTGATGAGTGGCATTTTTCAGGGGTCACTAATGGAACTGACAGTATTTAACATCTTTGTCGGTGACATGGACAGTGGGATAGAGTGCACCCTCAGCAAGTTCACCGATGACATCAAGCTATGTGGTGCTGTCGACATGCTGGAAGGGAGGGATGCCATCCAGAGGGACTTTGACAGGCTGGAGAGGTGGGCCAGTGCCAACCTCATGAAGTTCAACGAGGCCAAGTGCAAGGTCCTGCACCTGGGTCATGGCAAACCCAGGCACAAATACAGGCTGGGCAGAGAATGGATTGAGAGCAGCCCTGAGGAGAAAGACTTGGGAGTGCTGGAAGACAAGAAGCTCAACATTATCTGACAGTGCATGCTTGCAGCTGAGAAAGCCAACCGCATCCTGGGCTGCATCAAAAGAAGTGTGGCCAGCAGACCAAGGGAGCTGATTCTTCCCCTCTACTCTGCCCTCCTGAGACCCCACCTGCAGTACTGTGTCCAGTTCTGGAGTCCCCAACATAAGAAGGACATGAATTTGTTGGAGTGGATCTAGGGGAGGGCCACAAAGATGATCAGAGGGCTGGAGCACCTCTTCTATGAGGACAGACTGAGAGAGTCGGGGCTGTTCAGCCTGGAGAAGAGAAGGCTCCGGGGAGACCTTATAGCAGCTTTCCAGGACCTAAAGGGGGCTTATAGTAAAGATGGGGAGAAACCCTTTAGCGGGGTCTATTGTGAGAGGACAAGGGGTAATGGTTTTAAAATAGATGGAGGTAGATTCAGATTAGAATTTGTTACATTGAGGGTGGTGGAACACTGGAACATGTTTCCCAGAGAGGTAGTAGATGCCCCATCCCTGGAAACATTCAAGGCCAGGTTGGACGGGGCTCTGAACAACCTGATCTAGTTGGAGATGTCCCTGCTCCTTGCAGGAGGGTTGGACCAGATATCCTTTGAAGGTCCCTTCCAACTCTAACTATTCTATGATTTGAGTTCTGTCCTGAAATGGGAACTCCACTTCAAGTCTGTCTCCCTTAAAACTGCTAATGAAAGCACTATTTGTATTGGTCTTATGCTCATAAACTTACTAGAAAACAGATAATTTCCATCACTTCATTTCAGTAACAACAGTCATTGAAAAGCTACTTTTAACTGCCTATTCATTTAGTTGAGATCTGAACAACTGAGTAGTTTGCTAAGAAAAATTAAAAATGCAATATATATCTTAATCACTCTTTCCTTATGATCATTCCTCTGACTTTAAAATCAGGCTTCTGCTAAAATTGACACATTTCCCACTAAGCAAAAATATGTTGCATTAAATTCACTGGTTTCTAAAGAAGAAAAATTTGTGTTAGGTTGATTGACCAACTCTCAGCTACTAATGTTTGGCAATACTCAGAGAGCTACATTTACAATAAACATTGTGATAAGTGCTAAGAGACAGTCCATGAAATTTCTCCCAAGTTCCTTATCTGGTGCACACATCTGGTCATTAAGAAAGCATTGTATGAGAATAGTTTTGTAAACATTATACGTCTACATGGTAACAGTGTCTGACAGAGGATATAGGTAAAGCTGTGCAAACACTAAAAACAGAGCCTAACTGCAGCAACTGTCTCTATGAAACCTGAAAAAATATCTGATCAAAATATAGAGGTAAATCAGCAGCAGCTGAGAAGAAGGAGCCTGAGAGAGAGCAGGGGTGCTGAAAACGCATTATCTTAGCCTGCAGATCTCGAGGTTGCTCTCTGAAGACCCAGTCTCCAAGTCAGAGAAACTATACTATGTTCTCCCTAATGGTACTAATGATGTGACACAGCAAATGAAGATAAGGACAAAGCAGTATCATTGTTTTCCGTTTTCTAGCCATGTTTCACATGTCCTCAGAAACTGAAAGTTTGATGTGTGACCTGTATCTGTTGACCGGAAGACTGTCCTCTCATTCTGAGGAGTATCAATAGCCAGATCTGTGTTATCATAGAAGAAAACAAATACATCCATCAGTAGATGTGACACATCACATCAGTTACTCACTACAACCTCATATTTCTTATAGAATTATAGGTCATGTCTATATTATTAAATTAAATGGATCTAGGGAACAGCTACTTAAATTAAGCAGTGCTAAGTCCAAGCACTGGAACTTGATCTGTACTGTTAAACAAGTAAAATCCCTGGTATGTCCTTTGTACACTTTTGGCCTTTACATTATGCTCCCAAACCATTCCTAGAGCTGGACAAGTGTTGACGTGGGCTAGGAGCCATTCACAACAAAGTCTGGATGCAGCTTCCCACCTTCTCAGGGCAAGGTTGTTTAATGTCGTCAATGTGATCTGTTCCACATCAGCTGTCCTCGGCACTAAAGAACAGTCACCAACACATTTAATGTCTGAGATAGAAACAGACTTTGCAACAGACATATCTTGCAGCAGGAAGATTCTGATTAGATAAAAGGAAGACTTATTTTTACTGTATAAATGGTCAAACGTCAGCATAGGTTGCTCAGAGAGGCTGTGTGGACTCCATGGAGGTCTTCAAGATTTGGCACAGCCATGAACAATCTGTCAAGAGAGGAATAGGATTCAATGATCTCTAGAGGTCTCTTCCAACATAAATTATTCTGTGATTTTGTGATTCATGTTCTGATTCAAAATACACAGTAGGCTGTGCACACAGATAAGGATAATTTCATTCAGCAAAAGCTATTATTTCTTAAATTAGCACCATGGATCAGATGAATGAATTTTCCATTTATTTTATGACTAACAAATTTAATCCCAAAAAAAGACCATTATAGAAAGATGACATAAGCATCATGTTATATAAGGTAATGTGTATTCACTTAACAGACACATGCAATCCATGCATGAATTATATATGTCAGAAAAATGAAAAGAAACATGAAAAAAATTCTACTAAAGTCATTGAACTCCATAAGCAACCCTCCTGAATGTAGTTGAAAAGGATTTGAACAGCTCTCTTTAAAGATCAATTCACATCTTTACCATTAGAAAATAGGCTTTCACAGACAGGATCTGGGTCATGCATGAAATTTGATATGTATACTTTTTAAGTCTTTTGAAGTTGTGACTTAAATTAAATTGGTATGTTGGGGTTCCTCATTTTGCTGAGTAGATTTTTTCAAAAGTCATGACATTCTTCAGTAAAATATTACTCATTTTCAAAAGCAACTAACTCACCTAATAAGTATTTTCCACTGGAAGTCAAAATGGTCATTAGTTTTTAAATTGTATGTAACACAATTGTACGTCTGTGTCCCGGCATATTTTCTCCCCACCAGATTCATCAGAAAGAATATGTACAAAACTATTTCACATGAATTCCCTTTGATGGCAATTATAATAATTTAGATTGTACAGACACAAAACCAAACAGTCATTTCTCAATTCTTGCAAGAGATGAACATATTGCATGAAAAGGACAGATAAATAGTATTTGCTGTGAAGTTATAAATAGTATGTCTTGAAATGAGCTTTCTTTCACACAGATTTTATTATTATTTTTATATGGCATGATATAATTAAAAGCACAGAAATATTTAAGTGAAATTCATATATTTCTTACATTAAATTTATTGCCACCACTTTCTAGACCCTGCGATGAAATCAAAATACATGATTAATTGTCCTTACCCATGCATCATTTACAAAGTGTACAAAAATTATTAATGATCATATCACTTCATCCTTACAGAGACCTTACTCACATGGATCACTGGCAAAATAAACTATAACAGGAATCATGTAAATGTGTACATGAAGTCCTTAATCTGCAGCTCTGCAAATGAACCACATCCACATACTGATGGCAAGCATAATGTTTTTCAATACTGGAACTGTTGATAGCTAAACAAAAAAAAAGTTAATTAATATTATGGAGTATTGACCTCAATTATTTCCCTTCTAATGTAGACATTTGCAAATAAGATTTCACACATAGGAGATTCAAAATCTGAATAGTTAAAGTATTTCCTCCCCACTTTGAGCTAGGAGAAGGAGTATTTGATCAGGTAAAGCAGAGACTTAAAGGCTGTGGGTCTGGTAGGAACTGCTCCAGTCTGTGCTAAGGCACTTCAGTGCAGTTCCCTCGACCTCTTTTCTGAAAGCACCTTTGGTTTGGCTTCACTCTAGCACTCCCTTTCTGACCTATTTCTTTCCCCTACCACTTTTTTCATTAATTTGCATCCCATTCTTCTCATTTTATTTAAGCACTTAGCTAATTACTTCCTGGAATTTCACTTCCTGAAATTATATCCCCAGCATGGTGTTTCTGCCACAATACTAATCTTTCAGTGTGTTCTGCTTCTGTTCTTTTGGTCTTTCTTTTCTGATTTATTTGGACTGCAATAAAGTTAGGGAAGGCATTATAGCACCAAATGAAATGTAGTCCCATTCCTGATTGAACACAAGTCACTAGGAATTAAAAATAAAAATTGTGACCCTTAATAAAAATTTACCAAAAGTATTATTTCCAAGAGTGGGAAACAAAATCCTCATTTCAAAAGTTCTAGCTTTGCAATATATGCCTACAATCAGCTTGACATATCTAGTACTATAAAAGACAGCCCTTCAGGAGAAACACTGGAAAGCATTTCATCAGGAAGAAAATGCTGGTAAGAGAAGGTGGTTTGTGGATACATAAAAAAAACACAGAAGAAAGGAAAATGACTGAATCACCAGAATAAAGTCTTAAATAAACAGTGTATTTTCTTATAAATAAGAATATGTATAAGAAAAATGCATCTGCTAATTATGTATGAAACTCATAGATTTCATAGAGAGGTCTCAATTCTAGTCTTTGTGCTAAATCTGATCATTTTCTTCCCCACTATTTGATTGTGTGTCTTTAGAAAAGTATTATGCTGCCAAAGGGGATTAAACTGGATTTGAGATCCATGATGGTCCTATTATTTCAAGCATTTGGGAGCAGCTTTTTGATTTTGCTCTCCCTTAGGCAAACTGACAGCCTTTAACTTATCCTTCCTGCTGAGGTACACTGTGGGCTGGGGCTGATTTCTGAGTACCTGTTGTTCTATTTTTCTCTTAATTTAGTCTGTTTTCAACATTACAGAGAAAGGCTACAGACATTCAGTTAAAGCTTGTGTAAAACATGGCTTAGTCTACCTAGCAATGTCAATCTTGGCCCTAATCCAGCAATGCTCTTGATATTTCTTAATATTCTCATTACATTCAGTAGAAGAATTGAAAATCAAACATATACTTGAGCATGGAGTCAGCTCAAACCTTTCAACGTTATCTGTGTTATAACAGTGCAAAGAATAAGAACACATTATACTGGAACATTGTAAATCAAAGGGGCATAAGAAAGTTTTCTGGAGATTGGATTAAAAGCAAAAACATACACAAATTTAATTTTTATGCTAATTAATGTAGCTTGGAGACAGACTCTTAAACTAGAGCTAGTTATATCCTACCGATACTGATCTTTTCTTAAAATGTCTTTCTTTCACCTGGGGGTCAGATGGCTCACAGTGGACAAGGCCAGGCTAAAGATCTCTCTGTGTATCTCTGTACTGTATTAGAAAAGGACCAGAGACTGAGGTCAGAACTGGACCATAGTATCCTAACTGCCTAATTTTTAACAGCACTTCCTGTCTCTTTTTTATTGGAATACTCCAGCTCGTTCTTTCCAAGATAAATTTCTTACAGAGGTGGTTAGCCCTAAACACTGTGGACCACAGCCAGCTGGCAGCCTTCAGTCTTCTAGCGAAAGATCAATCCCTGGACTTTTATTTAGCAATATAGATGGAACTTCAACTTCTATGGCTGGGAACAACTCAGAAAATTAAGATCCCTTTGCAAAATGCCTTGCTAAAGGTCTCTCCTTCCCCTACTTTTTCTCTTCATTATCTCTCTTCTATTGCAAAGGTTGTGAAAACTTTTTAACTCTATACATGGATTTCTTAGCCTCTCTGTCTTTCTACAGCTAAAACAGAGTATCATTCTTCTGCCTCTGGTTTGATAAAGCTCCTGAAAAACTTGCAGAATAAAAGGCCTTTGAAAAGGACCACTTTAGGTTTTAAGTAGTCCTTTCTCTGTTATAGGCGGCTATGTAACCAAAACCTAAAATCAGAAGTTTTATAGTACCATCAAGTTAAAAATTATTTTTATTCTTCCTGTCTTTTTCTTGACTGTCTCCCAAAGGCTTGAATCAGATCATGCCACCAGACAAACATTTCAGTTTGTAGAATGTTGTGTGTGTTGCATTCTATAGTCCCAATTTAGTCTTATCAAATGGGTAATAACCAACTGAAGGACAGAATAAATATTCATTTTCTTGTAGTGATTTGAAGCACTTAAAACATGGCTAAACAATGAGAAGGAAAATAACTCCAAAACAAGTAGATCAGCTTCCTCTATATGTCTTAATGAGATGCAACATAATGTCCTGCAGGATATTTCCAATAATCCTATATTAGCTACCACAGCCTGTTAGAAATTCTCAGATACTTTCATTTTTCTCTTGTGCTTGACAATGAAAACAAAGCCACTCTCTACGTTCATTTGTACTCAGAACTGTGTAGTTCTGAATATTTGTGAATACGTTCTGCTGTAGTTTTGGATACTAATAATTCTTGACTATGCACAGATAGGAAGCCTCCTCTTGGTCTGATTATAATTGGAAAGATAGTTTGAAGAACAAGCAAGTATACCAAGGAATAGCTTATATATTTCTAAGGGAAAACAAAAACAAAAACAAAAACATAAACCCAACAAAATTATGGCTCTCAGAAAAGAAAAAATAAAACAAGAAAACAAGGATTTTTAGTGCAGGCAGTAAATTGTATGTATCACCTTGCTAAGCAAGGATTTGAACTGCAAGATGGTGTCTTAAATAAATGGAAAACATCTCAGTAAATGGAGAAGTCAGCTATCACTTCATTTAACTGATTGATTTGTAGGCAGGATAACATGTTTATGATACTTAAAAGTGAGTGAAAGAAGGCTGAGATAAATTCTTACGGTTCAAAATGACATAATGTTAACAGTGGCTCTGAAAAATCATGAGAGATTGTTCTTGAACAGTTGCTGGAAAGTGATACATGTAATTATGGTAGATAAAATAAAACTGATTTCTCTAACACAAGGAGAACATAAGGTTTTATAGCTACGATATGTGGATAATTACATTCATTGTCCTTAATGTATTGACTTGTATAAGATAACTTGTACATTAGCATTGTACTTGTATCCATCATGAAAGATACAATATTGATTTTTAATATGTCTATCAACAATTGTCGAAGATACTATCATATAATGGAGCTAATAATAATGGGCTTGGTAGTCAAGTGATATAAAAAAAAATGCAGCTAAAGGAATCAAGAGCTAAATATTCTCGTTGCTATGTATTTTACATGCCATGAATCTAGTAAAAAAACCCCCATCATTATATATATATACACACTTCAAAAATTGTTCATAAATATCCAAATGAAAGTTTATATATCAGGATATAAAATACCAAGCATCAGTCACATCACTGGATGTGTGTTTTTCTTGCTTAACTAAATGGACAAGCAGGAGCAGTGATTTCAGTTTTTGAGAATATCTGGGATTAGGTAAAACTTGGAAGGCTGCTAAGGATCCTAGAATATGATATGTAATGTTATGGACAGTAACCTTAACAGAACTGTTTTGTTTTTCCAAAGCACTAAGTCAAAAAGACATAAACATGACTTATCTACCCTACCATCTCAAACTGCAAAGGCACAGCAATTTGCTTCAGTTCAGCTGATCAGATAGAAGCTACAATTCCTTCTGGAAGGAAAATCGTCAGAAAAGTTTAAGGTCAGATACAGTGAAAAAGTGAAACTTTGCAAAAGTTCCCAAGAAGTTTAAAGAGATACTGATTAATTAAACTGTCTAAACTCAGCACACAAAAAGTAATCGTACATGCGCTACCTCAAAGTAACAGATATTGAAATGTCTGGTATTCAGCGTAAGATTCAACTAGAGAACATATACAGTTATTACTAGTCTTGGAACTCTGCCAAAGCAGCAAATATAAGAGATAAGTAAGTTCACAATGTTCCTTAGGTGAATGTTTCTACTCTCAATCAAGACAGAACAATGACTCTATTCCAGCTCTGCAAGACAAATGTCACCTTACAGAAAGAACACTGAAGTTTGTTCAGCAGTATCTCTTTAGCCAAATCCAGTATTGTCTGTTTTTCAAAGCAATCAAGATGACAAAGAAAGATGGTGGTGACAGCAGGAAGCCGGGCTGAAGCTGCAGTTAGTTTCAGCCCTTCTGTAATACGCTGTGACAGTCAGAACTACACGTGTGCACATGGGGCGAAGCTAGTGGTGTGCAGCTTCTACATGTAAAAAAATCCATCATGTCCAGAAATCCAGTGCTCAGGTTGCTGGAACACTTTCAGGTTTGTAAATTATTCTTTTTATTTATAAATATTTAAGAAATATTTTTTAAGCCATAGTTGCATACAACCACTTTAACAAAAGTAAGTGGAACAAATTTCTTGGTTCCCTTTATATATTAACATGTTTCCTGTTTCGGGGTGGGAGGTGGAGGAGAGTTCAAAGTTGCTCTATCCATCTCCTCTAGTTGTCTTTTGTATTGCTAATCAAGTGAGCAGACCACCACAAAACACGAATAAACAGAGGATTAGGGCTGAATGAGAATGAAGCAGAAGAGCTTTACCTTATGAAGAAAAAGTTGATAATCTGGGAAAACAGGTTATGATTTCCCAAGTTCATTTTAGCAAGGAAGATACATCATAAAAATGTAGCAATGCATCTAATATTAATGTATTTGCCAGATGTATGAATTTTCAGTATTACTGGAGTTTCTTATTTCAGAGTTACTGAAGTTATAAATTTAAATCATGAACAGAAATACCAAAATGACTATATGGAACCCATACACACTGGGACTTCCTTCGGCCCTAAGCATGCAAGAAAATCTTCTTTACCCTGTTTCTAGGTCTTTTTTTTCTTCTTTTGTTAGTATTTTGCACATTTGACCTCTAACCTAAAGCTTGCTGCAGAAAGACCCAATGACACCCTTTCTGAGTTATGAAACAAATATAAGAAAGATCCAGTTATACTTCATTCATCTCATTGTTGTTTTCACTTTGCAAAGATATATTAACCTTTTTCCAAGCCCCCAAGGCAGCACAACAGTATTACAATAACATTTGCTGAAAGCTCTCAGGAAGACCTCCTACACTGCAATTCCTAGTTGGCTGGCACACCTATGTGTCGGTTCTTCTAAATCATGTGTCTCAGCAGGTTTTACACACATAATCATTCATAACATGTAAGCTGCTTGGATTTGGGGGCTCACTTTCTTTTATCACAGATTGACATATTGTTGAAATTAATATTTTCCCTAATGGCTGCTGCTAGGAATTTGGGTATGCTGGAAATTCTGTTGTGATTTGGGAAAAAAAATATTAATGTTAATAGCAGCTGGTTTGTGTTATAATACTATGTAGAGTTAAATGGTAAGGCAGTTAGTTATATTAGAAGGCTACCCTGGCAAACTGACATACTATTTGTTATATTGCAATATCTGATGTGGGGAGGCCTTTAATAAGGTTTTATCTGTCTATCAAATGCAGGTTTTATTTCTATATAAGGACTACTTTTTTACAACTATCAACTATCTATGACTCCAAGTTTTTTAAAGTGCCATTGTCTGTCCTTATCACCTTTATAGAACTTTATTCCAGTAGATCAAACCCAGGCTGTTCTGAATTGCCTTCAGATGAAACACATGTACACTTAATGATAGATCACTGGACTACTGTGTGAACTAAACTAACAATTTTCAATGTTGATTTCAATTAAATGAATTAATTTCCATTCTATCCTTCAGCTGCAGAAATCCACCAACGTAGAGGTTCGAGCAGAAGTCACCTGGTGGCATTTATTTTTGTTTATTTTGGTCCAGATTACTTGCTCAGTTGGTACTGAAAGCAATCCAATTTTAAAATAATTTTAAAAGAGGTATTTGGAAAAAATCCCTAAAATTGTTGCAGCTTAGGACATTATTTTCATCAATAGCTTCCCCAAGCTACCATTGATTTAAATGGAAAATAGATCATGCTCCAAGTGGATTAGGGAATAATTTGTTGCCTGGAAGCTAAGCTAGGGATAATAGTTAGGCAATGTATATAATAACTGATGAATATTCAAAAACTGGCAGGGACCAAGCTAAGGAGAGAAGAGTAAGAGTTAGTACACAGACAAGGAGATGCAAAATGAGCTGCTAATGCCAGAGATAAGATTAATTGATCAGTCAGAACTTTTATTGAGTAATGCAATGGCATACCTCCAGTTAGAAAAACTGGAAAGAGTATACGAGTCCCCCAGAATACTTAATCTGCATGCATACTCATGATAGAATATCATTTGCTCCAGGAAAGTGGAAAGGCTATCGATCAGACATGAGACAGCAGTGAACAACTGTCCTATTTTATTTTCTGGGCTTTTTTTTACCCCAGAGGTAAAAAAAGAAAGCAGGAAACAGTCATTGCAGTGTCATTTCCTGGACAAATGCTCTCCTGAAGAAAGATGAGCTATTGTGATTTTTCTTTTGTAGACTGACACAGACCCTGTTTCCTGCAAATATTTTTAATATGTGACTTCCAGACAGACATTCCTTCAGTATGTACATGATAGTGCAAAGGTGGTGGCAAAAATGTATGAATCTTTTTGGGCCCAAACTGGTTTTGACCAATTTTTTACTGTGCTGGGAAAACACTTTTGTGCTACACCTGCTACAGTTGTTGTAAGCAAAACAGATATAAAACATAAAAAAATAGTGGTCCTTGCTTCATATTTGCTTTGATTTTTCTCCTGAAAGAACCAGGTGATTGGCTCTGGCAGCCCAGTCATCACCTTCTGCTTGAGAAAGTGAGCAGCTGATCTCAGATAAGGAATCAGCTTTTAATTATCAGGTTGTGCCACATAGCTGATACCTGAGTCCTTCAGGTGCCTGTCGCATCTTTTTTCTAATGTCCTGTCAAAGTTTTCTTTTGAACCACAACCTTACTCTCAGCATCTACCAACTGTGCCAGCTGATATCAGATCTGGCCTCTTGTCATGCAAACATATTTCCAGACTTTCCTGAAGGCCAATCAGAAAGCAAATATCTACTTCTATGAAGCTGTTAATATGAATCACTTCCCATCTGGGTCCTTCTCATAACTCTTCCCACCCTTCACAGCCTGAAGAGTACATTTTGGAGCCAGCTATATGGGAAGATGTCTCCATCTAGTCAAATTAGTCTTTTGGACAAGTATGAATTCTGCACCAATGTATAAGTAGTTCCATGTAGGCTGGAAATCTGTTGTCTGTGACAGCATGGTGGAGATTGCCATTTTGTTCCAGTTTACATTGTGCAGCTTTGCAAGAAACAGCATGTATGAGTATAGTTTTGATTAGCTTCACATGTGCAGTTAGGCAATTCAGATGTGACCGAGCAAACCAAATTTCTTGTGACATTTTGGAGCTAGAAAAAACAGAGGTTATGGTATATGAGTATTCCTTGGGCATTAGATAAGAAGAGGTCCGAACTGTGCTGGTAAAAAGTATCACAAGTTACACACAGACCATAACATTAGTTCTAGTGGTGGTCTTGGACCTGCTTATCACAGGTAGCTCCATTCAGTGGCC
Source organism: Tetrax tetrax (assembly GCA_009806455.1). Lineage (NCBI taxonomy): Eukaryota > Metazoa > Chordata > Aves > Otidiformes > Otididae > Tetrax > Tetrax tetrax. The sequence continues at coordinate 244,607 of WHYT01017292.1, forward strand.
AGATACACATCTCTTGCTTCTAGTGGAGTGTGGTGGTCACAGTTCAGCACATCTAGGTTCCTGCTAACTTTCAATAGACTCTAAAAAATCTATCTCTTCAAAGGCAATGTCTGGGAAGGTGACTGTAGTTTGTTACACACCATGACCTTGAGCAGAAAATCTAAGATGTGAATAGGTCTTCATCAGTGCCTGACAAGTATCGCTCCTTGCTACGTTTGTTCAGCAATTATTTCTTATATCTCATTATGTCAGGGAAAGAAGGAAAACCATCAAGCACACATCCGAAATCTTTTTGCATGAAGAAGTGATGACAACTATGATGAACAAATGAGGTACAAGGTGAGGGAGAACTGTATTGGCATAACACAAGTTTATCTTACAGGCCTGAGGCTGCCCAGATATCCAGAGAAGTTAAAAATCAAACTGCTCACTCAAGAGTACTATCAGAATTAAAGGGGAGCTTTTTGACTCACTAGCCTGGGCATCTTCTGTAATGTCTTAGAATGTGACATTTTTGCAAATGAGGCTCTGTGCACATCAGAATTAAGGTGAAGGATGGTATACTCTATATACACCTTATTGTTATTTACAACATTGAGGAAGGACACTTTCTTTTTCATCGATCTCAAGCAATTTATAAAGAAGCAGTTGGGCCCTAAGAAAGAAAACTGAAAAGTACCAATCACACTTTCATTCTTAGAATAGTCAAGGACCTGACTATATGATAGAAGTCATCTACGCTTCTAAGATAATATTTTCTGAGAGATCATAGTTTGAAATTTTCTACCCATTGAACTATTTTTTTAGTTTAAAAAAAATTCTTTTCACTTTGCATTTTTTTTAGCAGGAAAAAAGCCTTACTTTAGCAACAAATCTTATCCATAGGGAAATCTCTCATCCTGTTTAGAAATGCAGATTACTCAAAGTCATCTGCAGAAGGTGTGACTAAAACAATACAATAACATTGGGAATATTTTTATTGCTGCATTGTACAACTGCACTTTCTTTTAAAATAGGAAGAAACAGCATGATATTAATATAATATACTAAAACCCCCAAATGATATTTCTCTACATTAGGAAATTAGAAAAACAGAAAGTTTCCTGATGCTTAAAATGCTGCATAGCTCTATTCAAATTAAAACTGCTGAGACATAAAAAAAAAAAAACTTTAAAACATTCAGATTCATAATGCAAGTGGTGACAGATTTATACAATATATATGTCTATGTATGTGTCCTAAAATGAGACTCAAATGATTAAGCAATCTGAGCAAAACATACAAGATGGGCAACATGGGAAGATGTTCCCTAAAACTGTATAACATCCACAGTAAAACATAAAATGAACATAAGCATCATAATAACAATAATAAGCAGAGCCTAGAAAGCTAACCAAAGAATTTATGCTTGCAAATGTGTCCCACGTGTCTACTTTTGAAATTGTGAACACAATTTTACTGCTTTATCTTTTAACAAGATGAGTTAATACTCTGTTTTTTAAAGCAAGCAAGGCAAATGTGCTCTAAATGTGCATTAGGTGTCTCACCTTAGTGACAGAACACTCTGTTTTGTCTCTATCTTGTCCTGTTTATCCATTCCGACTGTTTTCAAATTGTAAACCAAAAGTGATTTTCCACTAGGCTTAATTGTAACAGAAGATTTGGGGAAGCAGGTGGCCATAATTGCTTTGATAAAACAAAGTTTCAATAGAAAATATTGGTTTATCAAAACTGAAACTTGGTGCCTTCACTGCTGCTAAGACAGTGGAGAGAGACATTCACAAAAGTAGAAGAGTGGGCAAAACCGATATCTCTCATGCTCTTTGAAATTACTGAGAGTTATAAAGCATCTTGTTTTAAAATCTAACACAAATTAGAATGACGGTAACAAATGTGGATTTGAATCTTTTCAAGCAGAAAAGGTAATAGAATTGGGTTTCCCAAATCCTAGATAGGTGCTATAAATACAGATGCAGTAAACAAAAAAAAAAACCAAAGTACTCCGTTCTCATTACAAAGTTCTAAAAACTGCTATTTGCAAAAACCCCAATATCAGTTAATTTTTAAAAGCCATCTCAGTCTAGAGAAGAGTCATTGCTATAAATTCAAAGCAGAACTTATGGAAAGAAATAGGGTTAAGAAACAACCCCTATTCTCAAGTTTTGCTATTGACTGAGTCAGTATGCTGACTGTCAGTTCTGAATTTCGTTCTGCATGGCATTGCCCTCATACTTCAATTAGAGACAATATTTGTGCAGGATTTTATCCTCCATCAGAGACTTTGTAGATAATGTAAAGCAGTGTAGGGATCCTTGTTGCCTCTTCTGAACTTATATTTCATAATCCAAAACATTTTAAAGAAGGGGGTTTTTTTGTTAGTAAATATGACTATTGAAGTCTTGATAATATTCAACAGTATACTATATGATACATCTAATTATTCAGTGTTTCTCCATCAGGGCTTAGATGGTGGCAGTCATAACATCTATGAGTAGAATGCAGCTGAAGCGAATTTTAAATGTTCTAAAAAATGTCATTCAAACTATATATACATTTTGTTGTTGCTCTTGCAAATTTTTCCCATCTGCAACACTAGCCCTATTCATCTCCACTTGAAAATAATTATCTCATCACTAGTATTTAAAATGGATTTCTGGATGTGACTATGTAGGTTCACTATTCAGGAGCAAAAGAAAGGAAAACAGAAAATAGATGAATATGCTGCACCTCTGAATTTAACAGGAAAATTCTTATGTTGGTAGAAGTTTAGAAATATTTCAAATTATTAAATTAGATGTTCTGTATGATATTTCTGCTCTCTTATGCCATGAAAAGTACGGATGTTAGGAAATTACATATAGATGTATGTGATACATACAGATTTTTCAGAATTAAAAAATATTTTTAGATTGCCCTCATATATATTTTACAATGAGAGTGGTGGAACAATGGAACAGGTTGCTCAGAGAGGTGGTGGATGCCGCATCCCTGGAAACATTCAAGGCCAGGTTGGACGCTGCTCTGAGCAACCTGATCTAGTTGGAGATGTCCCTGCTCCTTGCAGGGGGGTTGGACTAGAAGACCTTCAAAGGTCCCTTCCAACCCAAACTATTCTATGATTCTTTCCAGTGGAAGAACTATGAACATTAATTTATATTGCGATTCTTCTTAAGATGCAGTCAGTTTTGTGATTCTTGACTAAAGAGCTCTGAAAAATGGTAACAAGCTCAATTTCTTTACCTTTTGCTGTACATAGATTACACAACCGTATATAGCGTACGGGCATGTGTAATACAATGGCAGTTTATTAACTTATTCTTGCATCATAACCTGCAGCATTACTTCACACAAAATTTTCATGAAGAACACTCTGAACATCATATGAACACAGGACTGAATGTTCATATTTCCTACATGGTAGGAAATGCAACAACTCCTTCTGATGAACAAGTGGTAATGAAAGCCTTGGCCTTAGAGATTACAGTGAGCGATGCTGTTCTATCATTTGTCTTAATTTTTTATGAACTTTCAGCAATTATTAGTGTTACAGCTCCAACAGTCATTGCTGAAAGCTCTTTCAGCAGTACCATGGCCATATATGTCAGAAGAAGTTAAGAAACACAGAGATATTTCCATCCCCTTCCATACCTGTCTAATGTAACATGAACTGACAAAAACTTGGTGTTTGCTGGAGGTTATTTCCAGCAAAAACAAAGCAGATTTTTATCCTATAAGCCTACTGTGGTCTTTTTAAGACAGAAGATTCTATTATAAGGGTGGTCCATTTTACAGAATTTCCTGCATCTAGAAGAATCTTCTTTACTCTTTCCATTTGGGAAGTTAAAAAGCAAACACACAGGTGGCCAGGAAAGACTGGACTAACCTTTTCCAATTATGAACTAGCTGGGTCATTGGCAATGCCTGCTGGCACACATTATGTTATGCAAGGCAACTTTTTGATGGCAATACAACACTGCCCAAAGTCAATTTTTAAATACAAGTGGATTTGCACAAATCCCTAAGTGTATGACAAAAACATACACTTTGTACTAGAACTGTATACCATTGGATAATGAATCTTTTGGGTATCTCTGGTCTAATACAGATCATTTGGAGTCCCTGTATATTCTCAACAGGAAATACAGAGTAGCATTTTATATTTCTTCCAACAGCCACCATGTGTTTTCAATAAGAGTAGCAGTCTGCAGGTGCAGTTATCTTTTGCAGTACATAAATTTTCAGGAGACTGAATTCTTTTTCTCCCCTAACAAAGACCTCTGAGAGTTGCTGTGCAGTTGAGACCTTGCCATTGAGATGCAACCTCTGACCTCCAGTGCAACATGCAGCAGAAGAAAGCAAACTCCTGGTCTGTACAGAACACCTGCCTCAAACATCTGCAAGCAGCAGAGTTGGCAATTTAATGAACTGGCCTACTCACAGCCCTGTGACCACAATAGCTCTGCAAAGATTCTTAAGGAGGCCAAGACTGAAGTGCTTAGGATAGTATGATTTATAATGTTTACCTTTTATAGACTTACTATGACCAAGCCTCATACTTTGGTTTGATGCAGCCTGTTACAAACATCAGCCCACTTGCCTGTTGCATGTTAATACTTTATGTGCTTAGTGTTTTTATTCTCCCTCGTTTACTTATGGACTTTCACCCATTTGGAATACCCAGTGGAGGAAAACTCCACTGTAAAAGGTTGGAAAGAAAACCTCTGTTTTCCTCTTCCTTCATTTGTGACAGTAATACTTGTATCAGTTTATACAGTGATTTGAGATCTCTGAATAAAATAGTTTTTTTTCCAATCCAGGTCACTGTAAGAATGTCATACATAAGTCCTTATAGAATCTAGACAAAGTCCCATAGACCTATCAAGCTTGCTGGGAACTCTGCTTTGAACAACATAGTATTTCCATCCCTGGAGGTTTTGGTTTTGCGTTGTTTTGTGTTGTTTTTTTTTTTTTCTGATGGGGCGGGAAGTGGTTGGGGAAGGAGGTCATTCCTGAAGGGAAAACAGTTCTACTTTGATTAGTTCTACACATTTTGGGTAGTTTCAGAAGCATAGTCTGCTTGGGAAAGTGTTCTGCTGTGGGAGCACACAAAGCTCCTTTGACACTCCTGTGGGTAACTTCTTCCTACCCACCGGGGTCTGTAAATATACATAGGATAAAGTAAATGGCACTTGTTCTCACAGCTCTACACCAGCTGACTATGCTTTGTAACAATCTAGTCAGATATGAGCTCTTTTTAACAGTATATTAAATAAGCTTATTAAGTATGGCAATCGTGCCATATTCTGAGCAGTACATCTCCTACTGAAGTTAATAGTTCTCACTTGCTAAGGACCTGAAGTCACACTGAAATCAAGGAACAATACTGGGAACCAAAAAAAGCTACTCAGGGTAAGGTCCAAAATGGCCTTGCTGTGAAGACAACATAACTCTTCTTCCACTGCAAAGCTTGTAAAACAATTTTCTGCTGAGCCTTTGCCAAATATAAATCTTACTTAGTTATCTAGAACATCCTAATTGAGTCATTAGCTCTTCCACCTTATCTGATCATTGCTAAGCTTATCTTTCCTACTTGGCCACAAATTTTTCTTTGCTTCTTTCTACTGCAAAAAAAAAATGCAAGACATAGTCCATCCTTTTTCACTGTATTAAGACTGATAAATCTCTAAGGTCCGTAGGATTTTAAATGAGGAGAGCTTGCCCTTTGTTAGCCTGAGTGTTTGGAAGTTGAGCTCCCAGATGTATTTATGTACTGCAAATTGCAATGTTGCAGAGCATAACTTGAGTGCCCAGACTTATTTCCTCAGATAAATTATTTTCCTGAACGTCTTAAAAACTGAGATTTACCCAGTCATCCTCTATAGTAACACCTGTAATGCTGGTACCCTGGCCATCCCAGACAAGGACATCTGCTGAATATATTTAGGTTCCTTCTCTGTTTAGCTCCTAAATCTCATTCTAATTAATCTAAGGCACAGGGGTGGGGTAGCACAAGTAGAAACACAAGAGACAGGTTCATTTTCACATGTTGCACTGTCACAGTATGACAGAAGATTACTAGGTCTCAGAACTGCTTGCAGGTGCTCAAGATACATCGTCCAGTTTAATTTGAAAATTAAATAAGTTTGGTTTGAGTATTGAACAACTCTTTAATGTCATGGAAGGAGGAAAATCCATTAAAGAAAAATGTCTTTAGTTATATAATCTTCTACGAAAGTTGCTTTCCAGCACTGTTTTTAATGTACTGAACAGTCATGGTTTCTTTTAAATTTCCCTAAATTTTTCTTCCTATTGTTCTGTTGTGAGAATGATTCTAACCTAATTAGGAAACTGCTTTAGTCTGATGGAAAAGTTGTGAGCATGTAGAGACAGAAATGTCTGAGAAAGGACAGATTTACAGGTTCCCAGCTAGTTCCATTCCAGGATAGTTCTTTGCTAATGTCCCTGTTTCCTACCTCTGAATTGGGTGCAGTGTAAACTTTACCAGATTAAAATCCCAAAGAAAATTAACAGAAAGACTATCTTCTTCAAATGAATCTCTGATCTCATAGGCATCTACAAAAGTAAAGAATTAAGATGGTCTCCTGGAAGTATATTCACTACAAGCTACAGAAATAAACACTAAGTCCCTCAAAAGTGCACAAGTGACTTTATCCATATCCATGTTGGATCCAAAAAATGATTTTTTTTTTCTTTTTAAAGGACAAATCCTCCATTGTCTAGAATTGAAAAATCCTGTCATTAGGGGTGTACCTCAGGGATCACTACTGGCTCCTGTACTATTCAACATTTTCATTAATGACCTGGATGATGGACAGAGTGCGCCCTCAGCAAATTTACATATGATACAAAACTGGGAGGAATACTTCATACGTCAGATGGCTGTGCCATCTTTTAGAGGAACCTGAAAAGGCTGGAGAAATGAGCACAGAAGAATGCACAAAGCTCAGCAAAGGGAAAAGCAGTCCTCCACCTGCAGAGGAGAAAGTTCTGTACCTATACAGGCTGAGGGCTAACTGGCTGAAAAGCAGCTTGACAGAAAAGAACCTCTGGGTCCTGGTAGACAACCTGAAGATGATGAGCCTGTAGTGTGCTCTTATGGCAATGAAGGCCAATAGTAGCTTAGGTTACAACAGACAAAACATTGCCAGCAGGTCAAGGAAAGTGGTCCTTCCTCTTTGCTCAGAACTGATGAGACACCTCTGAAGTGCTGGATCCAGTTCTGGGCTCCCCAGTACAAGAGAGACATGGACAGAGTGGAGTGAGTGCAGCAAAGGACCACAAAAGCATTTAAGGGACTAGAGCATCTTCAAGACAAGGAGAGGCTCAGAGAGCTAGGACTTTTCAGCCTGGAGAAGAAAAGGTTAGAGAAGTATCCATGAGTGTAAATATACGATGGGGAGCATAAGGAAGAGTGAGCTAGACACTTCTACTTGTCAGTAGAGTCCAGTGACCAGACAAGAGCACAAACTGATACACATGAAATTATATCTGAACATCAGGAAATACTTTTTTACTGTGAGGCTGACTCAGCACTGGAACAGGCTGCCCAGGGAGTTTGTGGAGTCTCCATCCCTGGAGACAGTCAAAATCTGACTGGACATCATCCTAAGCAACCTGCTGTAGTTGACCCTACTTGAGCAGGGAAGCTGGACTAGACAATCCCAAGAGACCGGACAATCCAACCTCATGTATTCTGTGTAATTGTGATCTTGGGAAGCAACTGAATATTTTCCTTTGCAAAAGAAATAGAACGTAACAAGCCTGCCCAAAACAGGTTCAAAACGCAGCTCTGAGAAATTTGGCAATTTTCTCTTGAAAGAAAGTTTCAGAAGAGCGTATTGATTTCTGGAGATGTATCTCAATCAATTTCCTGATTCTCTTATATTTCGTTTTCTCTTTGGAGTTGGAATGAACTGTTGATTTTCTCCTCTCCTCATGGAAAACGGAACTTTTAACTTTGTCAGTTGTTAGCTTAGATATATGAGAAATATTTGGCAATCAGCAAGCCTCTCGAAGTACAAAGTTTGAGTTACCACATATGGGTTTTATCAGGACAATAGCCATTAATATTTGTGAAGTGCTTTGTGTGGACAATGTAAGAGAATGACACTCAGAATCAGCAGCTTTTACTTCTGTTTTCCTGTTTGTTTTTGTTTTTTTTTCTGTTAACATTTTATGGAGCTATCTAAGCACAAATACATATTGAAAAAAGTACATGCTGAAATTGAATTAAACTTGCATAAAGGAATTTCTGAAGTTAGATGGGACACACTAATTCACAGGAGATACATTGCTGTATATTCACTGCAGATCTAGGGAACATTAAGGAATCCTTACCTTAAGGATAATAGGAAATGCTAGATCATCAAAAACTAGGGACTAAATATTAGAAAAGGATGTTTGCCATTGTCTAATTCTGTCTGGTCAGATTAAAGCAAAAATGCAGTGTTCAGAGTATTTGTATTTTCTTCTACAGAGCTTCCTATGTGCACAAATGATGACACAACTTAGATTTCCAAAAATCCATTTCTACTTGGATACAGTTAAATGTTGCTCAGCTTTTGCTGTGATCTTCAGTACTGTTGACTTATATAGGATTTAAGCACATCCAAACATACTGACCTGAATTAAAATGATCTCCAGAGCCTCGGCTAACATAATATCATCAAAAGAACCTCATCAGCAGAGAAGCTTGTAAGCTCAATGTAAGAAATTTGTCTTGTTGCAGAATCCACAAATGAAAGTCTGAGAGCCATTCAAAATATTTGTAATAACTTCACTGCTTTTCATTTCATGCAGAGCAAAAAGCTTTGGAAAGTACTTTTGGAAAGCATTTTCATTTGAAAATATTTGTTGTTATTTAAATATTGTTATCGGCTATACTACTATGAGGGAATAGGATGCAAATAAGGTAGAATATTCCAACAAAGCAGAAATACATTTTTTTTCTTTCAAGAGCATTTAGAGAGAAGTTAAAATCTTTGAGAATTGTATTCTTTGTGGCTTTTTTAAAACCTGTTCTGCTCAAACACAAAGTAAATCATGCTGCTCAAAAAAAAAAGTCCCTTCAGTTTCCAGTAGGGACCATTATAGTCATCAGCCATAATGATAGATTTCAATCTCATCCGATCAGATATTGCAAGTGCAATGAAAGCCAGTTTCCTTTGGGAAAAGAACAATCTGAAATATTTTCCGGGATGCAAAATGCAAGATGAAAACAAGGGCTATGTTTTTCTCTCTACTTGATATGTTGCCCTAGGCAATCTTGGGAACCTTGGTAGTTTTGTAATATTTCTAAATCACTTTGTTCTTACTCTTTTTATAAGCTGATGGAAAGTAAAGTAATTTTGAGTAATTAGACATCTTTTGTTAGCTACTTTAGAACATTATCTCCTAATTACAAAAAAAAAACCAAAAAAACCCCACTAACATTCCTTGGGGAATTTTACTTTTTACTAGGATGAAGTTAAGTCTGAGATTTACTACTTTACCAAAAAAAATCCCATATTCTGTGTTAAAATGAGGTAACAAATTTATCTGTGAACATTAGATGATGCAGTTTTTTAAAATCCAAATACATGTAAAATAATACTCCATACAAATGTAAACCATAAACAAAGTTATTCTATTCATGATTTTATATTAAGTTCTCATTAATATGGTAATGCCCTATTAAGTGTAAATGCAGTGCTTAGAATCAAAGTAAAGATTAAATAAAAGTAAACGACTCTGCCACAGCCTCAATCTCTTATAGATACTTTCCAGGTGACTAGTATGCCTGACTGTTAAACAAAGCAAAAAAATGGACCATTTGGAAATACTTGGAAATCCTTTCATCATTTGCTTAAAAGAAATGTGTCCCAAATAGTTCAGCACATCATCCTCTGGAAACCATTTAACTAATTTATAAAAACAAGACCACTGTTGAGAGTGTGGCCCGAATCCACTAGGCATAATGATGCTGCCTTATGTTTTGTTCGTTCTGGAAACAATCAGTCACACACGTGCCAGGAATAATAGTTACTACATTTCAGAAAGTACCCAAACACCAGAAACACATGTATCTCATTGACTAAGTGGGGAGTGTAAATCTACACCAACAAGCGTCATATTCTGATATCTATAAGATATTTTATTTCAGCTGCTGACTGTTTTAGATCATTTTTATATCTACTGCATCATAGTTCAAAAATACTATGGAGATAAAGCATGTGAGTGAGAAAAACAGAGGGCTAAGGTGAACTGAGAAGTGAAAGCAGCAGAAAAAAAAGACAAACAGAAGACAAATTAATTACTTTCTGTGGCAAATTTTCAGAGTAGCTGGAGACATCAAGCAGATGTAAGTAACAAAATATCCCATTTCTACAAATATGCAGTTATTATAAAATAAAATTCACACAACTCAGTAATATGTGTTAGAAATTAAAACCAATATGTCTCAGAAGCACAATCTATTTTCACAACACCACTCACAGGATTAAGTGTTGTACAACTTCACAAAACTTAACAGAATCAATTCCATAACAATTCTTTTCATACATAAGTATTACTGGCAGGAACTTGCTTCCCTATAAATCACTAATAACCATTTTAGAAAACCAGCCACCCATTCTACCTTCTTCCAGCCACCCATTCTACCTTCTTCTAAAGCTTTTCCATCCCTGTTAAGAGAGTGAACTGGGAAACATTGCTGTACACAAAGAAAAGGAGAGTAATGAATTCTGTATCAGTTGTATCTGATCAGAAAGATTTTGTTAATACCTTGCCAACAGTTGATATGTTTATGTTACTGTGGACTACAAAGTGTCTTTTGCTCTTTAATTCATTCAGAATCTCAGCCTGAAGAATCTCAGCCCTTGTTGGAACTGGACGATACTTTGCCTTCGTGGGTGAGGGGCAGACACAACATACTGGCATTATGGACAACAGTTTCTTGTTCTCTTGTCTAGTTCACAAAGTATTTATGGGGATATATCCTCCAGTGACAGCATTGGCAGCACAGTCTTCTCTTTCCTACTTTGATTAGAGAAAGTACCTCCCTTTAGTTACATAATTCAGTTTAATGTACGTTGAGAATAACTACACATGGGCCAATAGGTTGAAACAGATGTAAATCAGCTTGTCTGAGTCAGATTTAGCAGGCGAACTAACCAGTAAAATGTACTTTTACACTGAGGCAATAGACAACAAACACAACTGACCTATTACGGGCAGGGTACAGATGTTACCGACTAGGGGCCCATGGGTTGCCTTAGCACAAAATCAATCAGGGTTCAGATTTGATCTCACAGGATGAAAGGATTAGTGCATCTGAGAAATGTCAAAGAAAACAAGATTACAGTGCATGTGATGCATAAAGAACTGAGGGTTAAGTATGCACGGGGTCTCTGCTGGGTCAGTTTGCTGGATCTGCTCCTTTTCTCTGAAGGCAGAGTAACCTACTATCAAATCTTTGCTGAAAATGCATTCATTATTAACTCTGCTTGCATTATGGTTCATCTTAGAAGTATTATACATTTCATATTGAGAGGTACACCTTTAAAGTGTGATTAGTATAGAATTAGATGCAGGTAAGCTAGTGGAGGACTTGATGGCTGTGATGAGACATATAGTACCACGCAGGCTGGGAGTGATTGATCAGTTGGGGTGATCCTACTGGCTACTTGCAGGATTGAAGGGCACCACCGGCCCCCTGGGTCTTCCCCCAGTCTCCCCAGAGCCCAGGACCATATGTCAGCCCCCTAAGTGGCTGGCTGATGACCACTCTGCTGAGGGACTGTCACGGCACTTGTTCTCCCTGTTCCTGTGTTATCATTACTACTGTCGTAGTTTAGCCCCGATTGGGACCAGACTACGCAGTCTCTCTCTCACTCCCCCCACCCTCCGAGAGAATAGGGAGAGATAATTTAAGAGAAGAGAGATAATTAAGAAAAAAACGACTCGAGGTTTGAGATAAGGACAGGGAGAAATCCTTACCGTCACGGGCAAAAACAGACTCGACTTGGGGAAAAACTATTCATTTATTACTACAACTAACAGGATAATGAGACAGAAAAACAAGATAACCCCCTCCACCCCTCCCACTTCCCGAGCTTAACATGATCTACCTTCCCCCCCCGAGCGGCACAGGGGGGAAGAGGGAATGGGGGTCGCGGTCAGTCCATTATGTGTTGTTTTACGCCGCTGCTTCACAGTTGGGGGAAGAACTCCTCACATCCCTCCCCTGCTCCAGTGTGGGGTCCCACCCATACGCCACAGTCCTTCATTAAACTGCTCCGGCGTAGGTTATCTCTTCCACGGAGTGCAGTCTCTCCAGAACAGCTGTCCCAGCGGGCCCTCCACGG
>WHYT01017292.1:256991-301102 GCA_009806455.1 Tetrax tetrax
TCTTCTCTTTTTTTTTCCTGTTTTCCCCTTCTTAAATACGTTATCGCAGAGGCGCTATCACGGGACATTCTGCTCCCAATCGGCTCAGCCTTGGCCAGCAGTGGGTCCGCCCTAGGCCCGGTCGAGTCCACTAAACAAAGGGGAGCGACTTCTAGCAATTTCCTACAGAAGCTACCACCTTAGGCCCCCCTCACTAAGCAAAACCACAACAACTACCATGTGGTTTTTCCACTAAGCTCTCTGGAATAATAAGAGGATTGTACTATAGCCCATAAGAGTGTGGTTTTACTATAAAATGAAGGTGGGGGTGAGTGACATTGCCTGAGCTGCCATGTGAAGGGGTACTAGGCAGGGCAACCTAAACCACATCATATGTGGTTTAACAGAATACCCTGGTTCCATCTTTTCCATACTGCCTTGGGAGAGGAGTGCCAAGAGAAACTTATCCAAAGTCTGGCCTTTGTCCTGGGCCTTGCTATTTGGAGCAGTCCTACCTAGGGCAGGAAAAAAAAAAAAACAACAATTAAGCAATATGGCTGGTCAGGCAACTGGTACTGAAGATCCTGGACTTTCACACAGACTCACAGAAGCAGTACATACACCTTAATTACACAAAGCAACAGAGCGTATCCTGCCTGAGAATTTATTATACTTTTCCTAACTCCACTTTACCTATCACAGGATCATAGGATGGTTGAGGCTGGAAAGGACCTCTAGAGGTCATCTGGTCTGAGCTTCCTGCTCAAGTAGGACCGTCTAGAGCCGATTGCCCAGACCCTCTCCAGGCAGCTTTTAAATATATCCAGGGATGGAAACTCCACAGCCTCCCTGGGCAACCCTGTGCCAGTACTTTGTCACCCTCACAGTAAAAATGTGTTTCCTGATGTTGAGAAGGAACCTCCCGTGTTTTACTTTGTGCCCATTGCCTCCACTCCTGTCATTGGGCACCACTGAAAAGAGCCTGGCTCTGTCTGCTTTACATCCTCCCTTTGGGTAGTTGAATACATTTGCACCTCCTGTGGCTTTGGGCTTAGGAAGGGAAAAGCAGACAGGGGTCTCTTCTGTGACAATGAATTAAAGACACAGCATGAGGTTCAGTAACAAACAACTGACTTTTTGTTGTAACTCCAGAAGTAACTTCAACTCTGGTATCTCCTAATTTTCAATACTCGGCTTTCAACTTAATACAGTTCAATAAGTTTGGGGGATGTAATGGAATACACATTTCCCTCCAGGTATAGCACAGCATAAAATTCAAACAGTATCTCAGTTTTTGCGCTCACCTAATGGAGTTAGGTGCATCTGTTAATATATTTGCATTAAAGAGGACTTATTTTAATATATATTATCACTGGGAAACCTTGTGTCAGACAAAAGCATTTGTGATAACATAAGCAACAATAAATTTGCTCTAGTCTCACCTGGAAAATCAGTTTTGGTATCATGTTTAAGTTACAAACTGAGAAGTAATAGTCTTCACTTTGCAATTTACAGAATTCCTATTTTACTGGAATGGAAAAATAAAATATAATTTTTATTATTTATATGATTTAGCTATTACTGTCCATATACGTACACACCCCTATGATATACACGCATGCACATGTATATACACATGCTGTTCTAGATACAGTGAGGTTTTATTGATAAGCAAAAGTTATCAGGGAGAATCTCTGACCTGGGTCAAGCTGATGAGGCAAAACCGATAGGTCATGAAGGTCAAGACCTCTTTCAATTAACCCCACACCACATGAATGGCATTAAGTAATTACTGTTTTAGATGTGCCAGGGTGGATTTATTGTGCATCTGTTAGCATTTAGACATTGAAATAGTTATGAGTGAAACTTAGAGTATACTACTACAGTCTATTACCTGTAGGATGGTAAATACTGATACTTAAAAATATTTTTAACTACATAAGTTTCAGTTTCTAGGCAATAAATCTGCATGATGGCCAAAATACTGTCATTAGTCAGATGAGCTATAGAAGCTTCAAGGCTTCAGAATCAGGGGTAATCACGCTACCATTTAATTAAAGGAGTAGCTATAGGCCCTTATCCAAAAAGAATTGAAATCAAGGAATGACAAAAATGCTAACTGATGAGAAAAATATGGGTAGCCTTTAAAATTATTAGCAGACAGTAAACTTTAAAGAAACGCATATAATTGATGTATGAATTATAAATTTATTCAATCTGGCACCATAACTAGTTTTTTATGGCTAATCTGTCTATTGTTACAACATTTATCAGCATCTTGATTTGACTTAAGAGAGTATGTGTATGTTTGTAATTCCAACATTTGTAAATATTTCTGAGCAAGCAGACCGCAAAGGGCTTTTCACTAAATTAGGACTCAGAAGGTTTGTTTTACTCCTTCCTCTCTCTTAACCTATTGATTAAGAAAAATTAATTTCCCTCCTGTGTAAAAAAAAAGGGAAAAATTCAAGAGACGTGAAAACTGGAAAAGTGGGAATGTTCTGAAAGTTTTGCTTCTTTTCAATTATCATGTTCCACTTAGGCTGACAAATGGCCTTAGACTGTTAAATTGGCTCTTAATATCACAGAGAACTTTTGGACTTTAGGTGCACTGTAGCTGGGTACGCACAGAACTGCAGCTGCCAAGCATTCAGGGGTGCGACTTTTAGTTCTGACCTGGCTTGATCAGAAAATTGCACCTCTATTACAAGCTACAGTTCAGGCCACAAGGATATTTGTGTTATCCTGGCTTCAATATTAAGTCACAAAATCTTGAAGCTACATAATCACTGCTACAAAATTCTTCAGTCTGTATGTTTAGATGCACAGATTGCTACAAGCAGATCACCTTTTACACCGGTTTTCTCCCTGTGTCAAGACATTATGACCCTTTAACATAGTCTCCTACCTTTGCAGCTCTCCCTGTCTCTGCTCAGGATCAAGGCAATGTGGAGATCATCTTTCTCAGTGAATGTGTTGCTGGTCCAGGACCAGTCTGCTGGAAGCAAGACCAACCATGGTGTGAGGCACCAATTAGAAATGTGCTTCCTTCTTTCACAGGGGAAGATACACAAAGAAGAGCCCTGGTTACAAGCAAAAGTACTTCCATAACAGTGTGCTTCCGTAACAGTGAGTGACTTATGGCTTAAGGCCTGGAAAATGAAGAAGTTCAGAAAAGAAGGTTCTGAGCAGGTGAATAGATGGCACCTCTTGTGCAAGAGTAGGTACCTGGAAGAAATCTGAAATCCAAAGCTCTGTAAAGCTTTGGAGCAGTTCTGTCCCTCTAAATAACATAGGACACTGGCCACAGTAAGAGCTCACAAGATAAGCTACTGCTTCCTTGAAAAAGATAATCCAGTTCTTCATCAGTTTGCTAAAGTGAGTGGTGTTAGATCCATGCCATTGGCATCCCTTAACAGCTGTGTCCACGAGAAAGAATATAGTGATGTTCATAAGAGGGAGAGACTATACTTGAACTAGAGCAAGACTGAGGCTTTAGATTGTCATAATACAACAAAATAGATTGAAAGACCCACTTTCTCAGAGCACAGCAAAAAAAATAGTGCGTGGCTTATGTCCTGTTCAGTTTCTTATCTGTACACAAACATCTAGTGCGCAAACAAAACTAAAACAGAACTGTAAAAAAGCCTCGCAAAACACATCGACATCTACTGTATTCTGAATTTATCTTTCTTTCTCCTGTGCCTCAGCAAGCCACTCTCAATGGAAATTTAGGGAATATATTTTGCCTGAAAAGGACACTTTTCCCAACATTTCTGCACCTGAAAATACTAGTTAATCTAAACTAAAATCCTTGCATTAAAAACTTTGAATTTCTATGTATCTAGGATAAAAAAAAAAAGTTTATCAAATCCAGAATACGACTGTCAATAAAAGAAGGAGCAACACAAAGGACTGTATCACAGAGCAGACTTGCAGCTGGGCTCTAGCATTGCAAGGAGATATTTAAATGATAAAATTTTACTTTTCACAGGCTGGATGTCTGCTTTTCCATGGCCAGGTTTATTCTCCTGTAGAATAAAGTATGGAGGTTCTCTGAACAATCCTTACTTTTTTTTTTAGGCAGAGGAATTTGATAAAGAGAGAAAGAGAGAGGCATTGTGTTCCCTGAGGGATCTTCAGTTTGGGCTGCACTTCACTACCTACACTGAAGTACAAAATAATCTCCTTCCCAAAACATGGGGAGAGAGACAAAGTGGCTTATAACAGTCTTTGCCAATGTTTTATTGCAAATACTAATGCAGCAGGATTATTGACCTCTTTTGACCTTTTGACCTTGATTAACTACACCTTTAAAAAATACCATTTGCTGCATGCATTTTTCCCCAGGAATGGGACCAATTTTTTAACCTCGTGTTATTTGTTAGGCATAACACAGTCAGGAGTAGCGACAAAATAAATGTTTTAAACATAGCTAGTGGCATTTTGAATTCTGAGCTTTATCATTGAAAAAGTTTTTTGAAAAGAAAACTTTGCATTATAAGAAAAATTGTTATTCTTCCTATTGGCTTCAGAAAAGAGTAAAAGATTCTTATTTCTCTCTTTAAATTCTCAGGAGTTACACACAAACTGCAATGGGAAGTAACATTGAAGTACATGAGCAGTTTGCCCATAGAGGTTGTTAATCATTTAAAATTAAAGCAGTACATATGTCATTATAAGTTCATATCTCATTATAAGTTCTAGATCTTCAGAAACACAGTTCTCTCTTTCATTTGGGTCCCAGTTTCTTGTTTTAGTCTTTGGCTTTAGTCAAAGAAAGCACAAACTTTATGACAGAATGACAGGCTGAAAGCACCTAATTAATTATCATCATTAAGAAGATTCATATTTCTCTTTGCACATAGCCTGTATACTTACATTTTAACTGAGACAGAATCACCACTTCCATGTACTTTTAAACATCAGAGTTATTTTGAGAAGCTATAGCAATTTCCATTTCAAAATCTTTCATTTTTCCTTGTCTTGCTAGAAACATGTCACAAGGAAATATTTCTCCCTGTGCAGATCTTTACACAAACACCGAATTTCTCACTATTCAGTCACAGTTATTTTTGATCCTTTATTGAAGCCAAGGAAACAATACTGTACTGCTTCAGTTGTGTGGGTCCCCCAAAAATCCTTTTTTTCTAATATCACAGTATAATAGTCTATTCATCTTTCTGTTAATTTTTTAAAGTAAATATGTTTCCTTTGCAGTCTCAGAGACAAAATATGGGCTGTTAGGAACATCTCCATTCCAGTCCCATTGATTCACTGAGCCTTGACTCAGTGAATTATGAGGGGTAATAAGGCTTCCAGCTACTAGGTTAATTACAAAAGATATTAAGGATATAGTCCCAGTGATGTTTTCGTCTAAAAGCAGTACCAACATAGGCCTCAGCCGCACTTACGAATTTCTAAGATGTCACAAACCACATATTTTCTGCTTTCATTTCAGTACTGCTAACAGCAGAGCTCCCAGGATCTGTGAAGGGTAATCTAGTTAGTAGTTAAAGCTTTCTCATCTGTAGCAAATGATGTGCGTGGCACTAATAAAGTTTACTGTTTTACTAACATATAATAAAAATCCATCACAGATTTTAGTGTGAAACAGACAACGCCTCAGGTGTTCCTGAGGTTTTATGTCTACCTACTCACTTCTGAATAAAATGTAAATGCTGATTACTCCCAAATGGCATTTGTGAGCTAAACAGCTATTTAACTAGGGGAAAGAGGTAAAGATTATACTCCCACCTCTGCAGGTTTTCCAGGCCAAAAAAAATTGAAACAATGTCTTTCAGATGTAAAGAAAGATAGCAGATACTGTATACTGTAGCACTGTAACAATTGATGGACCAAAACATTCTTCAAATCAAATTATTTGGAAAAGTATTCAGCTCTTCTTTAGACCAAAATATTTGTTGTATCTTGAATTAATATTAATTAAATCACTCAGTATCTCCTTAATTTTGGCTGCCTTTCCAAAAAGGAAATAAATCACAGTTTTCCTTTAACTATAAAGTAATATGATTTGGCTAATGTTAATAAATTGTTCTATAATGTGATCAATCCATTTCTTCCAGAAGTATTCCAAAGCGCTGTATGTCCAGTCTGTTGATTACTAAATAAATATGTAGGAAAAAAAGAAAGGGGAAAGGTCAGCATTTAAGAAACTAAACTAATCAAAGCAGTTTCTTTTAGAGTTAATTTGATTTTTCTAGGCTAGACCTTAATACCCACTGTCCAGGTGTGCATATTTAATGCTGTTTAGCTTTTTTACTGAAACTTCAACAATCAAGGGATGCAGCCTTAGCAATTACAAAGTACAGTGCAGCAATTGCTCTGTGCTGACTAATGCTAATATATTAGTATGCTGCTGTTTTAATCTAGAGGTCATGACTTGCAGTGAGGCTTTGGCTGATTGCTACCAATGCCTTTCTTTTGACAGAAATATGTAGCAGTAGAAATTTATAGGAAATCTTTTGAAGCTGTATTCGTATCAAGCAAACTTTGATTCTGAGTGTATCACATAGATCTCGTAATAAGACATGAGTAACTTTTCTGTGTTTATTATTATTAATTGATTTTTTGGTGTGTGTTTTGGTGCACAATCCCACTGCATTATTTTATTACTCTGAAGTTGGTTTCTTTCTTTCCCTACTATAAAACACAACAGATACACTCCTCAAAAGAACACTGAAGCATCAGAAATATCCTTGTTTATTTGTTTCTAGATTAAGTGACCCTGGAATTAAAAGCTCTTGATGGCCTTTTCAAAGCTCCTTAATATTTTATATCTGATGGACCCATATTTGGCAATGTGGTCCTTGTAGTGCGGGGAGCACTTCATGAATGCAACAAAGGTTTAGCTTTTACGTTAAATATGAACTCAAATCTCCATAAAAATCTTCTACTTAACCCCTCATCTACTAGATGAGTCTTATGCTCTTCATATTTGACCATCCAACTTTAGTGTGATAAAATTTTAATTGGTCTCACTCAGAAACCTAGTATATTTTCCGTAGGTATTTTGTCAAAAAAGCTAGAAGAATAAAGGTAAGACTTTATGATGAAATCATTTATCTTATAACTTCTTTTTTTTCAGTCATTTTTCTGAATATATTAGCTAGTGCAGAAATACCAACATTTTATTAGAGCTCTTAAGTTCCTTTCATGCCATTCAGGGCATTAAATCCTAACCTCTATACGGCTCCATTTTACTACTTTGTGAAGTGGAATTAGAAAATTTCATTAGCCTCTCAGGTGAGTATACAAAACCTGAGTGTTAGCCAGTTCTCGCAGTGCAGAGAACTCTTTATGAATGAACTGGGAAATATTCAGGGATAAAATGTTTCTCACTCTCAAATCATCCCCAAAATCTTCCCTTGCATTATAAAATTCCTGTATTCCACCACAAGCTGATGCAATTTAGAGACTGCTTCAAGGATTCAGGGGAGAACAATGATTGATTAGTGCTTTCTTGTTTTGTTTTCCTTGGGTTATGTAAAGTATGAAATTATAACAGAAACTAGTTTAAACTGCTCTGGAAATTATCCAGATCACCAAGTGTAATAGCTCTGAAATACCATCATATTGTGTAACACCCAGAATTAGTTACGTTATATACTTCTTCTGAAGTAGTCACAGCAATTATCATAAATGTTTCATTATATGATTAATACATTAATCCATTATGGAATGAATGTCACTGCTTATCCTTTGGTAGTAGCCTGTAAAAAAGGTTAGAAGGTATAGTAATAACATTTAGACACACTTAACTAATTATGCTCTAGGAGCATACCGAAACGCTACTGCACTCAGTACTCAGTACTCAGTACTGTGTTTGTCATTCTAGAATGATTTTTTACTGTTAAAATACTGGTTTGTAAGCAGTGGCATAGATGTGCTCATAGACAACATCTGCAGTTCTGCAAACGTCTGTGTCAATTTTTGCAACCATCTGAATACCATTTTTATAAAAGCAAGACTGGCTCCCAGCCTCATTAGTTTGACCTAATCAAATGAGCACACCTTTAACATCTGGAACATACACGTTTTGTTTAGCTTTTGCTGAATATACACTTAACAACACAACGTTGACATGAAGAGGCTGTTTCTCACTTCTACAATTAATTTACCTACCAAAGGAAAGCTTCCTATTAGCTGTGAGGAGCGCAGCATTTATATTCAGTGACGTGTATTTTTAAGTAAATTCAGTCAGTCTTTAGTCCACCAAAATCACTCAGTATGCATGCTTAGAAAGATTTAAAGGGGAGTAGTCTCATGTGCCTGAAAGCCTACTTTAACAGGAGTAGTTCAAAGTATTTACATCAAAGCCCTAAATTTTTTTTTGCCATTAAAGACTATGGAGGTGAGTTTGGCAGATGCAAAGTCTTGTATTCAAAGCCAGAGGCCAATGTATGTATCTCTAGGCTTGTTCTGTTCATATTTTTATTAATTGCAAAGAATGTATTGCTTTAGGCTTACTTTATGCTATAGATAACAAAATCACTTCAGTAGAAGTAAGAATTCTTTAAATCATCCACAGAATTGTCTTAGATACAGACATTGAAGAATTTTGTGGTCCCTATTTTGCTATGAAAAAAATACTTCAATTTCTCTTTATCTTTTGTAAGAACAGTCATGCCCTCACCAGCAGAAGATCATTTACTTATATGCTCAGCAATGCAAGTGGTACTAATTCTCCAAATAGTTCTGAGATGGATGAAAAAGTTATGGGAAATAAGAGGAGAAAACTGAGTGGGGATCAAGTACTTGAAAAAAAAAAAAAAAGATAATTTAGCAGTTTTATGGCTCTAGGCTACAGTGACTTTGTGGATAATTATAAAAATTGTATTCTTGAACCTGACATACCTGCAGTGACCCATGTTGCCCCCATTAACAGTAGCAGACTGTCAGCGTCTGCTGGCTCCTCAGCTGTGTGTGACAAGGGACAATAGAAAAAAGAGCATTTTTGCTGAGGCGGATTGTTGTCTGTAGGAGTTGCAGTGACAAACATAAAGGAACTAAGGAAGTAAAACAGAAGAGTGTTGAAAAATAAACTACATTCTACTGCTGGTAGAATCTTCAGGGTGAAAAAATAATCTAAATTCTTTCAGGAAGAAAATAAAATCACGGATTTAGAACGTAAAATAATTGATGTATTTTCATATGCTTCTTATATACCATTCCCAGTCACCGCTAGAAAACATCCTAACCATACCAAACTGTGGTTCTGGTAGGAAGGTGAGACTTAATATCAAGAGGTAAGGAAAAAGGGAACACTCACCAAGGTGACCTCGAGTAAAAAGACCTTTGTGTTTGGGGTCCCAAATGGTTTTGGTTTCAGCTATGGAGAGTCATGCAGCATGAAACCAACTTTTCAGAATAAAGTCTTCAAAAATCCTAGCACAGATGGAAAATCTCCTTATCCAACGGGTCAACAGAGTTGATGTGCAATACTTGTGGGGGTAGAAGGCCCTCTAGCTGGAATGGGATCAGTATGCGGTCACCCTGAAAGGCTTGGAATACTATAGTGGTAATTAATACTTGCACTAATGCTACAATTTGCAAACAAAGTCTGAGGTACCTGGAGTCATCTGTATCTGTGGTTGCATAAGTTTTGCTCACTAGGTTTTCACAAAGATGGTGATGTGTGTGTAACAAATTAATCAATTTAACCATCTTAATTAATTGTATCCCTACGAAGTGTAAACACTTAGCTAGACACTTTGCCTGCAACCGGAATGGAAACATCAGAGGGAATTTAAATTCTTTGGTCTTTCCATAAGCATTAAATTATTACTGGGGTTTCTCGAATTCCAAGGCTCTATTTGCCCTTACTAATGGTTGCTCAGTTTCACACATACAAGTAAGGAACTTTTGAGGAATGAAAGCTCTGCCTGTGCTTTAGGCAAAAATGAAAAGCTTTTTCTTTTGTGATGAGTAAAAAAGTTCAGACCAGAATTTTTAGAGAAGTAGGACCAAACTCTCAGTATCGTTGTCAACCGCAGAAGGTTACAAGAAGAAAGAGGCAGCAACTCAGTAGGATAATGTAAACACATGCTGGGAAAGTAAGGGTTGCATTTAAGAAATGAAGGAAGTTAATATTTTAGGTTAATGATAATTCTTCTGGAAATTCTTGGGAGGTCCAACTGTACTCTGGGAGATCTTAGGTTTCTCAGAGTCGTAAAGCTTCTGAATTTTCCCTCATACACACACACAAAGAAAAAAGCCAGTCACGTACTACATAGTTGTGCTAAGAAGTGAAGCTCTCTGTAGGAACAGCTCACCATTTTCTTCACATTCCAGTGAAGGTAGTGTTGGAACGCAGCTAAGGTCCTGGCATCTGCTTTTTTCAGTAGATGGTTGGATGGAAAAAAAGCATTTTGGGAGGTTCTACCTGAAATACAGCAGTAGCAACACAGGGATTATGACTGTCAAAGTTCTGCAGTTGTTTCACCCATGTGTGTGCATACTAATGGAGTAATTCGATTATTTTTTAAAAATGTGTGCTCATTGCTTTATTGCTTTAATAATCAAAGATTTGAAAAGCAGAGGTTTTGTACAGTAAGAATTAAATTACCTGTCTTTATGGTTCGTGTTTCTTTTTAGAATCATAGAATCATAGGATCATTTAGGTTGCACAAGACCTTTAATATCATTGAGTCCAACCATAAACTTAACATCGCCAAGTCCACCACTAAACCATGTCCCTAAGCTCCACATCTACAAATCTCTTAAAAACCTCCAGGGATGGAGACTCCACTACCTCCCTGGGCAGCCTGTTCCAATGCTTGACAAACCTTTTGTTGAAGAAATCTTTCCTAACACCAAATCTAAACCTACTGTCATGAAACTTGAAACCACTTCCTCTTGTCCTGTTACTCGTTACTTGGGAGAAGAAACCGACACCCACTTCACAACAGCCTCCTTTCAGGTAGTTGTAGAGAGCAATAAGGACTCCCCTCAGCCTCCTTTTCTCCAGACTAATCAACTCCACTCCCCTCAGCCGCTCCTCATAAGACCTGTTCTCCAGACCCTTCACCAGCTTCATTGCCTTTCTTTGGACATCCTGTAGAACCTCAGTGTCTTTCTTGTAGTGAGGGGCCAAAAATACTGAACACAGTATTCGAGGTGCAGCCTCATCAGTGCCAAGTACAGGGCGACAGTTACTTCTCTAGTCCTGCTGGCCACACTATTCCTGATACAAGCCAGGATGCTTGTTGGCCTTCTTGGCCACCTAAGCACATTACTCGTATTCAGCTGGCTGTCGATCAACAACCCCAAGTCCTTTTCTGCCAGGCAGCTTTCCAGCCACTCTTCCTCAAGCCTGTATCATCGCGTGGGGTTGTTGTGACCGAAGTACAGGACCCAGCACTTGGCCTTGTTGAATCTCATACAATTGGCCTTGACCCATTGATCCAGCCTGTCCAGATCCCTCTGTACACCCTTTCTATCATCAAGAAGATCAACACTCCCACCCGACTTGGTGTCGTCTGCAAACTTATGGAGGGTGTACTCGATCCTGTCATCCAGATCATTGATAAAGATATTAAACAGAACTGGCCCAATATTGAGCCCTGGGGAACCCCACTTGTGACTGACCACCAACTGGATTTAACTCCATTCACCGTAACCCTTTGATCCCAGCATCCAGACAGTTTTTTACCCCATGAAAAGTACACCTGTCCAAGCCATGAGCCACCAGTTTCTTCAGGGGAATGCTGTGGGAAACACTGCCAAAGGCTTTAGTAAAGTCTAGGTAGACAACATTCTAGGTTCTTCTAGACAACAAGTCTAGGTAGACAACATTCACAGCCTTCCACTCATCTACTTAAGTGGATTTATCTTGTCATAGAAGGAGATCAAGTTAGTCAAGCAGAACCTACCTTTCACAAACTCATGCTGACTAGGCCTGATCATCCGCTTGTCTTGTACATGCTATGTGATGGCACTCAAGATGATCTGCTCCACAACTTTCCCTGTCAGTGAGGTCAGAATAACAGGCCTGTAGATCCCTAGATCTTCCTTCCAGCCCTTCTTATAGATGGGGGTCACATTTGCTAACCTCTAGTCAACGGGGACCTCCCTCATTAGCAAGGATTGCCGATAAACAATGGAGATTGGCTTAGTGAGCACTTTCACCAGTTCTCTCAGTACTCTGGCATGAACACCACCTGGCCCCGTAAACTTGTGTGTGTCTAAGTGGTGTAGCAGGTCACTAAACACTTCCTCCTGGATTACAGGAGTTTCATTCTGCTCACTGTCCCCATCTCCTGGGGATCCAAATCTTACTATTAATGACAGAGGCAAAGAAAGCTTTTAGTATCTCAGCCTTTTCCTCATCCTTTGTCACTGTGTTTTCCCCTGCATCCAAGAAAGGACAGAGGTTCACCTTAGTCCTCCTTTTGTTGCTAATGTATTTATAGAAACATTTTCAATTATCTTTTACACCAGTAGTCAGATTAATTTCTAGCTGGGTTTTGGCCCTTCTAATTTTGTGCCTGCATAACCTCATTACATCATTGCAGTCCTCCTGAGTTGCCTGCTCCTTCTTCCAAAAGTCATATACTCTCCTTTTTTTCCTGAGTTCCATTCAAATATCTCTGTTCAGCCAGGCCAGTCTCACTCCCCACTGCCTCATCTTTCAGCACAGGAGATGGCCTGCACCTGTGCCTTTAAGATTTCCTTCTTGAAGAATATCCAGCCTTCCTGGACTTCTTTGCCGTTCAGGACTCATGTTCTCCCTTCTCAATATCATATTTACCTGCTGCTGCTTTTATCCCAACCTCTTCAGCCCTGCTTTTGGTGCTGTTCCACTCCCATCTTTCACTACCCTTTGTTTGTTACAAATAAGGTGTGATTATAGTTACACATATGCTATTCTCTTTTCATGATAGCATCAGAATACGACTTTCCCAGCAATGTGAGACTGACAGCAATGAGAGCTTTTTGTTTGATTTTTCTGGGTTTTTGCACATCTTTTTGAATATTTGGCATTAAGTGAAAAGCTGTCTTTTTCTTTGACATTACTCCTGTTTTGAACAAGCACAGTTTCAATTTCTTTGAAGATAAGAGAACAAAAAAAAATCTATTCTTTAGGCACATCTCTGTTATTTTGCTGTGTAATGACAATATTGACTCTTCTCCTCGTGCCATAAGATTATCTACCTCGAGGCCAGGGCAATAAAGATGCTTAATTTGTCTCTCACCTAACCTTGACATATATTTTAAAATTTCATGTGTTGTGTGTTACGGGAGAAGACTCTTTCATAGTTAAA
This sequence comes from Tetrax tetrax, assembly GCA_009806455.1. NCBI lineage: Eukaryota > Metazoa > Chordata > Aves > Otidiformes > Otididae > Tetrax > Tetrax tetrax. Next base: position 270,257 of record WHYT01017292.1, read on the forward strand.
GCTTATACATCATAACCATCTCCTTTTATTTCAAATCATCTGAAGTGCCCGTCCCTGTTCATGCTACCTTTACCTCTCTTTTAATTAAGCTATTTCAGAGTTGCTTCCTCTAGTTAATTCCTAATCATTGGAAGTTAATACTTCTTTTTCTTTTAGTTTTGTTTGCTCAGGATTACCCTGACTTGTGCCTTGAACATACCCCATCACCACCGCCTTCAAACTGTTTGCACTGTTAACAGTGCCAACTCTCTATTTATTGCCTTTTTTCAGTCCTTTTTTTTCCAACTGTTGCCATGTGTTTGCTGTTGCCATCTGCTTGCTGCACATTTACATCTCACTTAAAAACCTGTCTATGCTCACATAGATTGCAGATGGAGAGCTCTTTCAGTTGGTTTGTTCATAAGTTAATTTACTATCAAAGAAAAAGGAAAAATTACCTGAAGTGATTACCTCCTCTCACGCTCCATTTTGCAGGGTGGGAAATGTAAATTAGCCTTGTGTAGAAATGTAGAAGCAAGTATGCGGTCGGTGCTATACAACTTTTGCATATGTATTTATTAACTGACACAGAGAAATATATTTAGAAGCAACAGCTATAAAAGGTTTTCACAGTTCCTTACTTTGCTTTGAATTAGACTTTCATGTTATCAGCTGCAGTATCTGAGTTAGAAGCTAATCTATTGCAGCTTTGGCATAAATGTATGATGCTAAGATTACATGGAATGCTATCACTATTCGCATACCCCTCAAATCAATTAAATAAATGAAGCCAATAAAACTGCAAGCCAAATAAAGCATTATCATCACAAGCAGATTTTAGTCATGATTATGAACACAGAAATCCAAAATGGCACTGTGTAAATTCTCTGATTTCATCCAATTGCCTTTGAATGTACATTAATAAAACTCACGCTAGAAATCCATTAATTGTCTCTGCAAGGAGACTTCCGTAATATCTTGGCAAATTAGAGTGTTTTTATAATCATTTTATGAATGGAAAAAACTCCTACTGTGTATTTGGTAGATGGATTAGAATATTAGAAGCCTTAGAGCATGTGATATCTTCAATATCACATATTAGAATTGTTAGATTATTAGATATCTTAGAATATGTGGAGTCTTCAATACCAAGAGTATTTTATTTTATTACTGACATCTTGTAATGCTGTATGTGCACAACTTTTACAGGAAAAATTCCAATTCTATATGATCACACTTTCACAATATATATATATAATATGTATATTATGAATTAATGTACATCTTCAAGGCAAATATTGTGAGTTTTTCCTTAATTTAACCCTTCCTGAAAAGTTTACTCTTTTTTTTTTTTTTTTAAGATGAAAAGTCAGGTGTTGCCTACTTGAGGCCCACCCAGGGAACAGTCAGTTTATGCCAAGAGTCTGTAATGTGGAAGTAATTCATACTTCTGCTCAAATATACAGAAAAAATAATTATTTTGCACCATGTGTACATTGACTATGAAGAAAAATGAGGAAATTCTGAAATATTATTTTTGTTCTAATCACCTGTCAATAACTTTCACTCTTTTTTTTCCTTTTACCTACTAAGTTGTCTGTATGCTCTAATGAAACTGAGTTACCCTGGGACACTGAGAGAACTAAAATAAAGGAAGAGCATGAGGTAGTCAAAGGTTCTTGTTTAATGAACCTTTATTAACCTCCTACGCATTCCTTCTCATTATGTTGATCTCAGAAAAGATTTTAAAAGTATACTCAGAGAAACTGCCTGCTGTAGAAAAGTTTGGTTTCTGAGGAATGTGGTAATATGCCAGTTCTTTCAGCATGGAAAGAGAAAAACTAAGAATGCTTACCAATTAAGGCAATGTAATTCAGCAAGCCAGACCCAACTGCAAAATAGTCCTGCTAAGACTGAAATGATATAACTGCAGCATGACAGTGTAATCCTAGTAAGGATTTGTGAGAATCATTTCCTATAAGACAACTTTACAATGAAATTAATTTGTGGCTGAAGACCTTCGCCAAGGAAAGTAACACTTGGGAGGAAAAGAACTGCCTCATTGTTATGGTGTGACTAGATAGCATAAACTACTAGAGACTAAATAAACCGTTATTAAAGTCACCATTGAGGAATGAGACAACAGAGTTTTGAAAAAATACACTTTAATTGGTAGCCACTTAAAGTCAAAATAGCTGATGATTTGTAGTAGCTGAGAATGTAGTCTTTTATCTTCAAAGAACTCCAACTCAAGGAGCCCTGAATCATGTAGGACTGAAGTAATAATATTTACCTCAAGACAGTTTCTGAGTATGGAGACGTTGTTACTGGGTGAATTTGTTGATTGCATCGCTGATGCTACTGACCAAAAGGAAACTCAGATTGCAAACTCAGCTTTAAGGATTTCAACTTCAGCGCTCCTGCCTTGCGGAATGAAAGAGAAACTTATTATTTTGCCCTTGACTTTGAGACATAACTGTCATCAAAGACATTGTCCCCCTTAAGTAGCTTAATATTACTGCCTTTCTTATTTCCAACAAGACTACAGACTCTTTCCTGACCAGGTTTTGACAGCAAGCATGTGCCCTTTTCTACCATTAGCAGTCAGTTTAGCTATAGTTATAGATCTTCAGCGCAGGTATACTTGCATTCTTCTTTGGTTGTATGGAAAGAACCCATTTTGTGCAAATTTCTGATATAATACAAATCAATCTTAATAACATTACTGTCAGTGAAAGTTAATTTGAGCATTATTAAAATAAGGACTTAGTCCACATAGATTCTGAGACGCTATAGTAGCTGTGAGGAGATCAATAAAACTGTCAGCATCCCAGACATTTGGACTTACACATGGAGCAGCAGAACTGACAGAATTGCAAACACCTGTGACATTATGCAAAACTTAAATCAGGACTCAGATTAAAATTTTACAGACTAGCCACATGTCTATTAAAGATCTGAATAAACAATTCTGCTCTTGTTTTTACTTTCTTGTTTCAAATACAGTTGTGCTACATAAAAGTTAGTCAATCCAACATCCTCAAATATGCCATGTTCTCTCCGCATTCATTTTCTAGCTGTTGCTTGTTCAGTGAAAGCAGCTTAGGATCATACATTTACTTCATACAGTTGAAATATTGTCAGCACATCTACTTTTTCTTTCTCTTCCTGAAGGTACGCTACTGAATAGGAGCCTTTCTGTGGGGACAGAAGCTATATTGTGTCCGTACAGTAGCATTGGCAAAGGGAAGTTGGAAAGGGAGGCAGCAAGCAGAAGAGAGAGAAAAGGATAATTTATCTTGCAGTACAGATGGTTTGTAACTTGTCCTAGTAGCAGGCTTTAATTACCTTAAACTAAATAAATTCAGGGGGTTTTTAAAATATCCAGCTAAGTCAGAAATTCTAGAGTATTTTTCTTTTGAAATTCCCTATCTTTATTTTCTGCTAAAGAAACATCTAGAAGCTTAAGCATATATTTATCTATGCATTATAGGATGTCTGGTAAAAAATAAATCTCTACCCAGATGAATTTGTTACCTCAACAGCTAACCAAGAAATTGCTGTTATCTATATTTCATTAGGACAAAAAACAGGAAACAACAAAACTCAGTGATTTGCCAATGGTTATAGACCAAACCGTGACGTTTTGCATTCAGTCCCGATTCTCTTCTGTGTTCTGGTCCCGAGAGAGAGGTTGTTGTTCCCTTCTGACGGGATGGGTGTCTAGCAACACTGCTATTTAGACCTCTGCAATAAGACTGTACTGGACTATGTCAGGACTCAAACTCTTTTAACTACATCTGCTTAGATGAGTATACCCTAAAAGACAATGCAGTGCATACCCACTTCCTTTTTACACACACACTAAACAGTATTAAGGTAAATGTCACATGCAGAGCTGACAGAAATAAATTGCACAAAAGTGATGAAGCTTTGAGAATTACTTAGTAATAGTGGAAACTTCTAGCCAATACTGACCTTTACTCAAGTGGCAATATTTCAAGGTGAATAATTGCAGATACACATACAGTGCATATATACCTTTCTGAATCTTTGCCTTCCTATGTGGTTTTTGTCCATTTAGCCAATATTTATTCTTCCTCTACCGTATTTGTCTATCAAAAGATATCAGAACAAAAGCAGCTTAACATTTTTTTTCCAAAGCTTTTCTTATTTTATAAGCAATTTAAATATATTTTTATCCAAAGCAAATGTTAATGGATAATATACTGCAATGGCAGTTTTACATCATGAGGTGACAAACAGGTTTTAAAATACACCTGGTACCTTTCACCTGTCAGTCATCAGTGTGCTCCAAAACCAGTGAGAATATACCATGACCAACTTTGATGACATTTCTGGAAGAGTATGGTATAACTCAGAATTGACTAAGAGCAACAGAACAGAACTGTCATTGAATGATTTTGTAATTGCACAAAAGTTTAATGACAATTTTGTCCACAAGTCCAAGTAAATCACATTATATATTTACAGCAGCTGCATGTGCTTAATGCTGCAATTTTTATCATGTAAACTACAAACATTCCCAAAAGTACTCTTGAAATAATGGAGAATTCTACTGCAGCAAGATGTCTAATCATGTTAAATTAACAGAGAACACACCAAGTTTACAATTCATGTTTTAATTTGAATTGAAGATTTTCTATAGAAATGGCTTGCATTGTAAAATGGGAAATCAAATAGAAAAGCAGTGTTTTATTGTCTTACTGTAGGACTGTACCAGTAGGCTGAGTATGACTGGAAAACTCAATGTTTTTGTTGAGGCTGTGGGAAGGGTGACATCTTGTAGTGTTTCCTTGATCTTTTGGGAGCCTGGGAATCTTTTCATAGTGCTCTGCAGTTCCCCTCTACTCTGCAGGTCCAGGCTGCCTTTTGTAATCCATGGCTGTAGAAGCAGGAGGAAGGACCAAATTATATTTTTAGACTCTGTACAACAGCATTCAAAAAAAAAAAAATCCATCAGTTTAGACATAACTGAGATGTAATTGATAAGACTAAATATGATTGAAATAATAATGAATCAATCTATGTTGTTCATAGAATCATAAAATAGATAGGATTGGAAGGGACCTTTAAAGATCATCTAATCCAACACCCCTGCAAGAAGCAGGGACATCTCCAACTAGATCAGGTTGCTCAGAGCTCTGTCCAACCTGTCCTTGAATGTTTCCAGGGATGCGGCATCCACCACCTCTCTGGGCAACCTGTTCCAGTGTTCCACCATCTTTATTGTAAAGAATTTCTTACTTATATCTACTCTAAATCTACCCTCTTTTAACCTTTGTCTTATCACAACAGTCCCTGCTAAAGAGTTTCTCCTTGTCTTGCCTATAAGCCCCCTTTACGTACTGGAAGACTGCCATTTCTGTGGCCCTCCTCTGGACTTGCTCCAACAGATCCATGTCCTGCTTATGTTGGGGGCCCCAGAGTTGGATGCAGTACAGCATCTCGAGGTGGGGTCTCACAACAGCAGAACAGAGGGGGAGAATCACCTCCCTCAACCTGCTGGCCACACTTCTTAGGATAAGTTGGCTGTCTGGGCTGCAAGTGTACATTGCCAGTTCATGTCGAGCTTCTTGTCCACCCATTCTCTGCCCAGCCTGTATTTGTGCCTGGGATTGCCCCGATCCATGTGCAGGACTTTGCACTTGGCCTTGTTGAACTTCATGAGGTTGGCACGGGCCACCTCTCCAGCCTATCAAGGTCCCTCTGGATGGCACCCCTTCCCTTGAGTGTGTCGATGGCACCACACGGCTTGGTGTCATTGGTGACTTGCTGAGGGTGCACTCTATTCCACTGTTCATATTGCCAACAAACATGTTAAACAGAGCCAGTCCCAGTACTGACCCCTGAGGTCCTGTCTGTGTTAAATTCAATGTAAAGTGATCACCATTTTCCATTAAATGATTGTTGTCACTCCAAATTAGATAAATTGTACTTTCCATCCTACCATTTCCTTATCAGGTCATTTGACAACCAATGAGAATAACTTCCCAGTTTCTTGAAGTATGCATTGAAACATAGCAAAAAAGATATACAAGCATTAATGAGAAGAACTGGAAAAGCTCCTTTCAGGCAGATTGTTAAGCTGTGTTCACTTTCTCTATGAAGCGAAGCTGACACAGTGATTTGCTTGATCACTGAATTGAGAAATGGTGCTCCACTGCCCTGGAACATGAGGTGCTGGCGTCCTTCACCAAAGCACCTGTCCTGCTCTGTGGCATCTTGCCCTAGGCCAGCTTCCTCTAAAATTGTTTCAGTAACCGTCCTGGTTCTGGCTAGAATAGAGCTGGGAGAGGAACTGGAGCTGGTGGCACCTGTGGCTGGGGGACACTGCTGGGATAATTTACCCTAATTGGCCAAAAGGCTATTCCATCCCATGTGACATCATGCTCAGTATATAAAGCAGGGACAGGGGTGAGGGGATTTTCTTGCTATTTGGGAGGAAGCTTGGCATCAGGATGTACTGTGAGCTGTTGTACTGTCATTTATGTGCTTCAGTATTTTCTGTTATTAGTTAGTTTGTTTGTTTTCTGTCTCTGTTTTGTTTTCTTCTGTTATTCTCTTAAACTTTTTTTTTTAATCTTAACCCAAGAATTTTGCCTTTTTTCTTTACCAATTCTCCTCATCCCACTGGAGGGTGGGGGGAGTGAGCGAGAGACTGCATAGCTTGGTCCTGAGCAGGGCTAAACTATGACAGAAGCATTTGCTGGCTCTTAACTACATATATACTGAGCTTACCTGCCTGATTTTCTAAGGACATGGTAGTCATTTAAATAGATAATTCACAGCGAAACTTTCCTTGATCTCCAATATCCTAAAGTAATTGTAATATATAATGGTGACATATAGGCTTCAACTGGGAACCAGAACAGTTCTAGGAATGCTCTTCAAAGACACTGTTTTAACAGCGAGAGAGAAAAATATTTTTTCTTGATGTTTTAAACATGCAGTGGAAAGACTGAATGAAAAACAATGTGTCATGGATAAGACATACTGCATGCATTACAATGACACAAAGTATGTGCATCTGATGACTTTTCTGCTTTGCAATTAAAATAAAAATGGAATGTAGAATGAAAGTTATTGCAGTAAGAGTAAACTAAAAATAGATATTATTATAACAAAAATAAAGCAGAAAGGCTTTTCTGTAATTTTGGGGGCTTTTTAGAATGTCAACATACAGTGACCACTGCATGAATGTTAGGGTAACAGTAACAGACTGGCAAATGAAGTGAGGTGAAGTGATGCCTGCCCACTAGTTTATGCCCAAAGTAGTTATTCAGGCTGTTTGCGCAAACTGAGCCTTGTCTCATTTCAGTATGCTTTCTCCAGTGCTTTCTGGACAGCTGTTACCCTTACTAATGAAGCTGATGTAAACTGCCAGTATGACTATTCACACTTGCTGAGATACCACTCAAAATCTTCTTTTATGATCTCTCTAATAATTGTCATATTCCTGCATTATAACATACACTACATGTAGGCCTACTAAGTTAAAATAAAATGGTAACTCTACTGTAGCATTTTTTTACAGAAATTGATTTAATTGCATGAAATATTGCATTAGTTAATAATCCTACAATTACTGTACATGTCATGGAATGTCTTAACAAAACTACTGAGAAATAATTACTTTCCCGTTAGAAGAATCCATCATTCTGTAGCCTATGACAAGATAGAAAAATGTGAAATTTGAATTTCCTTTTGTTGAAATTTGTGGTAACTTGTTCTTTTTTTCTTATGTAAGTTTTTCTCTTTCCTTTAATATTTTAAAGACATTTAACGTTTTAAAGCATTTTAGGAAGTGTTAGGAGGACACGTTTTTCACATATAAAGAAACTATGATCACAACTCTCTATTAACTTTAAACAATTAAAAGGAAATGAAATAAAATAACTTCATAACTTTTAAAGGCTGTCACAAGTAGCCAATAAACTAATGGAGAAGCCAATAAACCTTTGAAGAAAATCTAGGAGCTTTTAATTTTTAGAAGTTTCGTGCATTATGGCATTACAGGGCATTTTACGTAAGATGAGAGACCCTGTTCCTTACCATGAATTCTGCCATCATCACTCCAGCAACTAGCTTTGAGGAAAGAAAGCTTTCTTTGGAATCTCCTCCTACTAGCAGTATAACCAGCAGCAATATGCACCACTGAGCCCAGAGTACCTGGTGGCACTTCTTGGGGATTTCCTCACTGTCCAATCCTTTTGTGCTGCACCTACCCAGATATCCAGCTCTAATGAAGACAAGGCTTTCTCCTTCAGGAATGAAGCAGGAGCCTGGTTCACATATTCAAAGTTGGCTGAGACCTTTAAACATCCACATGCCTGAAAAAAAATTAATTGTGCTTATGACAAAGTTTATTTCAATGGCACTTAAACCCTGGAAACCACATAAAATGTCTTCAGGAAGGTTCTTTAGTATTTTATTGTCCTCACTAGTGCAAAAATATTTTCCAAATACTTAAATTTCAGTCTATTAGATATTCATAATCCTGCTTCTCAGTGCAGCACATTTCTACATATTTGTAAGTAAATAACACTTATTTGCTCTTTCTATTCTCTAAATTACGATACTCCAGAAGTCCTTTATTCTTTTACCATAGACCACATTTTCTGAACTCTGATTACACTCTTTGGCCTGTAGTTTTTCCACAGTCTTTCTTAAATTAAGGTTTATTCTCCTAGTAATACTCCCACAGAAGCCATAGTAGTGCTGAGTAGAAGGAAAAACTATTTTAATGTCGAATGTCATATTCCTGTCTTAATAATTTAGTATAGTTTGCCTTATTTTCTTTTGAAACAATATGATATTGTTAGCTTACAGACAATTTTTTGACCCATGAATTCTCATCTATAATATGACTACTTACATAATTGTTCCCCAGCCTGTGATGTCCAGCAGATTATTCTAGCTCTAGCAAAGTGCGTTTTGCTTATCCCTATTATAGACTGTGTTTTAAAATAGACCATACCATTAACTTGAAATTACTTCAAATTCTAATCTTTCTTTAAGATGTACATCCTTTATCAATTCTGCAAATTTAATAAGAACTCCCTATTTCATCCTCCAAAATGTCAATGAAAAAAGTACATCATTCTGGACAGAGCAAGAGTCTATACAGTACGTTAGTGGGTACATTCTTCAAAATTGACATGTACCATTAGTAATTACTCTTTAAACATTTTTTTTGAAACAAAGTTTGCATATACTGTAATACTTTCATCTGAATAACATTTTTCAAACTTGATCCTAAGAGTGGAAAACAAAAGCAAAAGCTATGCTAAAATCAAGATGTGCAGAAACGCTCTTCTATCTTGAAGGGTTGTTGCTATGTTATATAAAGAAATTATACTACTGTTACAGTTCTTTACAAATTCGTGTAGGACATTATTTTATTGCCTGTAAGATCTTCTAAGTTTTCACTGGTTAAGCCTTGTTATTTTCTCCCATACTTTGCTAGGTGAACTTCCTTTATACTTTTGCTTCTTTATTTTTGTTCCCAAATATGCTTTCTGGTATGCGAGATCCATCAACTTGCAAGTTAATCAAGTGCAAGAGCAGCTGGGTATTGTTTCTCTAACAGACTCCAGCTTTATAATATCCTCCTCTGTAGAATTTTGCTTTCTGAGTCTATTAGGTAATAATACCACCATGTTCCAAAACCTCATTGGACTGCCTAGTCTATGCCTTCTGCATTTGTATCTTAGGTTTTTATTCAAAGTTCTTTTGGACAAGGTAAAAAAAAAAAAAAACCAAAAAAAAACCAAAAAAAACCCCAACCATTTTTAAGGCACAGTTACTCAGATCTCAGCACCTTTTAAGTGCCTCTGTTGACCAGAGAGTAGCCAGCACAGATACAGTTGTCCTCTCTGTAGAAGTCTACCCTTAGTCAGATGAATTCCTGCCTCTGTGTCTTGCTGTACTTTTTGCATAGATTATGCTTGATGTAGTGACCAGTGACTACTGAGTAATTATGATATTACTACCAAGTCCTATACTTGGATTATTCTGATTTTAATCTTTGGGACCATCACCATGACAGTGTCAATCTTCTTTTGCCTTTAATTCCAAGCAGTATAAAGAAGGCTCTGAACACCTACAGTAAATGTATGCTCCTCTGTAATCTGAATCTCAGAGCAGATGAAAGCACCCTTTGCATTTAAGAGTTTGCCTCCTTCATTAATCTCCTGCTTGCCTTTTCTGAGCAAGCTATATCCTTCAATATTAATGCTGTTATACATATGAATCATCCAGAAAGTTTTTAATTAGCCAAATGTATTTTACAGCAAAATATTGGCCATGTAATAAAGCCTCCAGTTCCTCCTACTTAATCCTTACATTATCCAATATGCTTTGTGGACCAACTTATCATTCTCCTTTTCGTCTCTCCTTTGACCTTACCGTAAATACCTCTTTTCTTGCCATTGTTTAGACCTTTGTAAGGGCAGAATAGTTCATACTGATCTGGTGGGTTTTGTAAACCTGTCTCAATAAATCAGCAAATTAGTGAGAAAGGTGTGTAGTTCTTCCTTGTGCCATAGGTTATGGAACACTACTCCATGGTCAAGGCAGCTGATGTTCTGCTGGCAACACCATCTGCTCACTTACATATTTATCTTCATGTCACATCTGTCCCTAAGCCTTGACCTTCGATCAGCAGAACTGACAAAAAAGCCACCTGAGCTCCTGACCCCTTCACCTTCTCATTCAGAGAGACTTACAGTAGCTTTTAATCTGTGTAAACTCATTCCCAGTAGTGTTATTAACACTCACATGGAACATAAGCATGAGGTAGTGTTCAGAGGGTTGGAGGAGCCTTGGAAATCTTATGGTAAAATCAAGGATTTGGGTTTCTCAGAGGCACGGTCTCCCAGAATGTCAAGTCTTGTCAAAAGATAGGTCTCACTGTCATTCTCATTGCAACTGTTATTGACAAATCCTGTAATCTTGTCACAAAAGTGGTGCTACCTGGTGTTTTTCATGCAACATGATCCTTTTAAATTCTTAACTTCATAGGAATTTCACACTCCAATCTCTCCCTCTCTGTTACTGTCACTCTTGTTAAATTATAACTTTTCTATTTACAAAGAAAAGCTCTAAAACTTAAGTTTTGACTGGCAAGAAATCAAAATGTAAATTAAAATTAAACAAAAAAAAATCATATTTTTTTTCTCTTTAGAGGACACTCTGATTTTTCAAGCATATACGAGTTTGGTAATTCCACGGATTATTTTGCCAGCCACAACTAAAAGTACAGTAGAATAAAATAATACAAACTCATCCATCCTTAAGGGTATGTGGTTGAAGAGAAGATAAATGTCTTTAGTAATATGATTTTGTCTTAGCTAACCCTCTGACTGCATTCTAAAAATACTTCCTGAAATATACTTTTGTAAACAATGCAAGTTTACAGTGCAATGAATCTATACACACAGAGTGCAATACCATAGACAAAGTCATACTTCTGAAACATTTCAAGGGACACCTAGTACAATATCAAATCAATCTTTTTGTGACATAATGATTAGCTGCTGTGAGGATGTCCTCTTTCTTTACATTTATAATAAAGAAGCAAGTGGGGATAAAAAAAAATAGGGAAAATCTCTGAAACGAAGCCAAAAAGTATAAACACTCTACAGTGCAAATAGTGACCTACTGTGGAAAAAAAAATACTCATCATTATAAACATTTACTTTTTTTTCTTCACTTTTAGATGCTTTATGGGAGAAATAGTCTAATTTTGAAGAAGAGTAAATAATAAAGACAATCAGCTACAATCTAGCTTTTTAAAAAATTTCTTGTAGCTCTTATTGAACTTATTGAATCACCTGGGAGGAAAGAATGAGACACTAAGTAGTGGAAAAAGAAAACTCCACACAAATCTGTGAAGCACAAAGCATCTCATAATGTATGCAATGAGGAACACAACAATATTGCTAGATCATCTCTATAAAAAGTAATAGTGATATTATTCCTTAAAAAAGTAAGCAACCTAAAATGTATATTATACCCGAACAGGCAAGTCTTTCCCACAAAATAGTCAGTGATCGGGAGAAGATAACAACTGTAAAGCTGACATATAAACAGTTTTGAGACTGAGGAACAGATAACAGTGTATTTAGTAATTGGAATTTTAAAAAAAACAGTTTGCAGCTAATAACTGAAATTCCTCTTATATAAGCGATGGAGAAGCATCATTGCCCAACTCAGGAAAAATTCAAGATATCCAGTGAAAAAGTTGGGGGACAGTGGTCAAGAACAAGCAAAGACAAAATCTCTAGAGAAACAAGGAAGCCCATAAAAATGCTTTTTGGAAGAGTGGATTTCCCATGGCAAAATTATGACTGTTAGAAACAGGGCAGAAAGAAGAAGGGCTCAGAAAACAGAAGGATATCCAGGATGTGTAAAGGAAAAATCAGAAGGATTGTTTGCCAAAGAGAAATAATTTGAGAAATCACCTATCAAGGGTAAGTGCTTCACGTAACCTAGGATCTGTTTTCAGAATCAACAATGAAGAGCAGGTTGGGTTTGCTAATCTCAAATCCGGCAGTACTACTATTAAATTTAAAATGGATTTAAGGGCAGAGGTGATTGTGATTTGTAAAGAGACTTTACAAGAGATGATCCCTGGAACCAGATGGAGAGGTTGCGGAGAGTGCTCAATAGCCCTGGGGACATATAAGTTGCCTTGTTTAGTACAAAGTCTACCTTAACGACACAGGGAAGGCGTGTGCGTTCGACAAACTTGGCATTAATAGGATTCCAAACACTAAAATGTCTAACTAAATCACAGTAATTGAGAAGGAGATTAAAAGCAATTAGAGGAAGCTTGGCCTAAATTTGGCAATTGTGGCCCAAAATCGGTGTAACATTTATTGAAACAAGAGACCTTATTTCCTGCTTTTGGCTTACACATTTTTGCCATTCTTACTGCTAATACAGTACTCATGCATTTTTAAAAAATATTAACATATGTTAAGAGTAATACGATGTTAACAACTAAATGTAGTATTTCATGATGTCCAGCCTCACTGAAATGCTGCAACCAAAGGCTTCCCAATGTTGCACTGGCTTTCTTTTTTGATTCCCATGACACATTAAAAACATATTTCATGGATTGATGTTGTAGAATTTGCAGAAATGTTCTCTCCAACAGTTTCTGACTGAATTAGTCACTTCATTTTTTATATTTTTCTATCATTTCTAAGAATGTCTAGGTGATATTGAAGAGAAAAATAAGGATTTAAAAATCATATTTATTACTATTTTTTCACTCTTCACCCTATTGAGATCTTTCTTGTCCCCTCTAAGTTCTTTTTGTTGATGATTTTCTTCCCACTGTGTCTTATCAAATTATCTTTTTTCAAGCCATGGATCTGTTCATTTAAGGGAAAGCTAAGTATTCTCCTACCACGGGAAAGTTTATTAAGACAATGACAGCAGCCTGCCAGAGACCAGAAGAAGCAGCATGCTGCTTCCACGGCAGTGCCACAGCTGTTGAATTTGCTGGCAGAATAACTGCACCTGGAGCTGCCGAGCAGCCAAGATGCACAGCAAAGACATATGCAGGGAGACAAATATTCACATCTGACCTGCTTTTATTTCTGGCACAAAACTTCTGGTGGGCTATACTTGCTGATCTTTATCCTCTTTTTCACAAGTCTTTAAGAAATTTCTTAAGTTTTATTTTCTTATCTGTGGTTGTGGGTTCGTTTAAAGGATGACCCTTTTTCTTGTTTCTGAGTCATCATGAACCATCTCAGGAGCAAGAGTAACACTTGAAATGAAATATTCCCTTGATCTGTAGGTATTTCAGTATTTCCACATTCAAGATCATTGTAACATATGCTTCACAATGCCTGGAAATGGCTTGCTTTCATTTGTAATGCAGTAAGTGGCACATTTAGACTTGTCTTTTGAATAAAAAGAAACCTATTGATTTCAGAAGTCCAGCATTCAGAATATTTCACAGCAACTGTTGCTAAAGCCTCACTGTAAGTTTCTAAAAACAGGAGTAGCATTCCTTTCTTTCATCTGAAGCTAACTGGTTCAACAGGCAAAACTGGAAACTGATGATTATGAAGAAATGCTTTGCCTGCATCACAGTTTCCCCATAGTTAGATCAGTTGAGAAATTAGCATAAAGTATCTAAGTTGCTTCATTGCCTATCTTCTCTTGTATGCTTCTTATTGTTAACATTTAACTCTTACTATACAGTCTACAGCAGGACTTCTACAGAAAGAAAAACTTTTGCTTGAGACCTAATGCCTTGCCAGAAGGACTGAGCATGTGAGGCTCTGGATTTCAACTGTGATGTGTGATGAGCCTCTCGGTGGGCTCAAACCCCACCTTTAGGAGGCACGTTCTTTTCTTTCAAAAGAAGATTCTGAGCTGCCAGTGCACCTTCTGCTTTTGGTAGATCAGAATTTCCTTACTGTAGGTGCTCTCATGGTGTACAAAAGCAGATCTCACTCATTTGCAGTCACTGCTGAAGCAACACAAGGAGAATTCTGCTTGTGGTTTCCTCCTTGGAGGCTCCCTTCCTCTACCCAGCTCAAGAGCTACAGCCTCTTTGTGTACAGTGCCAGGATTTATCCTTTCTAGTTTGTAGGGCCTTGATTTACTCAGCTTTTCTTATAATCCAACACAGTCCCTCTACTTTCAGCAGCAGTCTTTGACAGTGATGAAACTCACACAGCCATCCCTCTGACACTAGGTGATGTTTAGGTGACCATCTGAGATGCAGTAGACCACAAACTCATGAATGTGAGGACCATGTGCAGGGGGAGACTTGTTTAGGACAGGTCAGTGTGAATTTCCCTGAGTGCACGGCAACCCAAGGTTAAAAAACGAAGAGAAGGGACAGCAATATATGTGCTCACCACAGTGGTGAAACAGTGAAGGTTAGCGGAGTGCAGAGGTGTGCTCCCACACAGGTTGAAATCCCACCTCTCAAAGTTTTGCTCACATACTCTCCCTCTTGGAGCAGCTGAGCTTCCTACGCAGTGTCAGCAGTAGACACAAAACTCTGTCAGTGCAGAAGGCAATGTCAGTCCCAGCTAGTGCCTAGCCTTGGTGATACTTTGCACTGAGGTCCCAGAGTTTCAGCTCTCCATCTGCAGATGTGTGGGCTAACAGCAAATAAAGGCATTTCTATGAGTCTTCTGCAAGCCAAAGTTTAATGGAATTAGGTTTGCGTGCATTCCAGCATGACATCTCTGTGCCAGTCATCTTTTCATCTTGTCCACCCTCCCCACCCTCACCTAGTCCCCTCAAAAAGGCAGCGTCCTGAAGGTGTGAGGTGCTCCTCTCTTCTCTGGCTGTGGACACAGGAGCTCAGGACCATTCTGCTTCAACAGCAGGGGCATATCCCACTGACTGGCATGGCTCTCTAAGACCTGTTTGCTCCTTCTTTTGTCGAGGCCATGCTCATGCAGTCAGTTACACTTCTCTCCCAGCTTGGCTCGGTGGGCATCTCTGTGCTGAATCTTTCTTCCCTCCACCCTACAGTTCTGGGCCTTTCCACAGCATTTTTACTTCAGGCACTGCTTTCTTTCCACTCCCAGACAAACGTCTCCTCTCCCTCCCACAGCAATCTGACCTGCTCAGCTCAGCTCTCCAGAGCCCTTGGTGCTCTCAGAAGCTCATACCCTGCTAAGAGTAATATGTTACCTGACCGAGGAGGACTGCTAATTTTGGTGACTGTAGCTCCTCAAACCAGCAACCTCTGGCATACAAAAGAAGCAACACAAATGGACCATTGCCAATTTCATATTTAATTCATATTACAATGTTAATACGGTAAACTATCACGAGTCCTAATTAATTCAGTTTTGCAAGCTAAGTAACCAGTATGGATTCTCTAGAAATATGGCTGAGCAATTTCCCATTTCTCAAGGCTTGTGAGGTAACCAATCTTTGACAAAATAAAAACATATTGAGAGGCTGCAGGTTTCATTTCCTGCTAGCTTTGAATTCCTAGGGCCAGTATAAGAAGGGTTTCATCATAAAACTACTGAGAATAAAAAAACCTATAAGCTTGTGCTTAAAAGAATATTTTTCAATTTCTTTGGAGTTTGACAGCCCCATCATGCAATGGAAATAGTTTATACTATGAGGTTTTTCCCATACAATTTCCTTGACAATTAAGATGTCAGTATTTGCTTTACCATTCTTTGAGAAGTAATTTGTAAGAGAGGATGTGGAATCCTCATCATTGATTATCCCCAAAACATGACAGGGCAAGGCCCTGAGCAACCTATCATCTATGAGTGACAGCATGCAATAGACTATTCCAGAGATTTTTAAGTTAGCTGAGATGAGAGAACAAGTTTCCTAGATAGTCTGACAACAGCTACCGAAAACACTGACTACATTATTTGACTCATAGTTTCCCAATAACTGTATATATAATTTTTAAAAATAGGAAGATTTTTTCAGTCAAATGTTGAATTTCAGGGAGAGACTTCCAAACTGCACTGTTCACTCATCTGAATTACACTGCTTTATGCAAGTTTTCTGTTGAGCGATTCTGAGAACAGTGTTAGGTAAAATATTAATTTTTAAACGAAATTTAATGAAATAAAAGGATTAATTTATTGTTATTGGTTCCACATATTTACTCACAAAAGTTACAAAATTGCCTAAAAGATAAATGTAGCATCATCCTAGGATTTTATTAAAATATTGAGCATTCTCTATTAATGACTGGGGAAAAAAAACACATAAACATAATTTAAGCTGTGTCAGCTTTGTGCTTTTGGATATTATTCAGGCACAGAAGTTTATATTATTCCTGCTACATCTCTCTCCAGACTTCTGGTATTCATTCACATCTCCTGTTTTGCAGATGAATGGGGATCAGTTTTGCACGAAGTGACATATTTAGCTAACCTTAGCATAATTTACTGTCTTAATAACATTTATCAATCTTCAATTATTAGTGATATCTACCAGTTTAACATTCTTCTGTGTGCTTTCTACAATTTCTTGTGGCTGGCATGACTGTTGCTTAAAAAGACAGTAAGGTTTCATATTCTCCAAAACTATATTATGTACATAATAATTTACAACTGCAGATATACTGTATATCTAAAAAATATTATTACTTTGTTGGCAAGGAGCCCTTTATTGAAATCAGCTCTAAATACATGAAGGCATATATATTATCTTAATGGCTTTATTTTTTATTGAAAGGTAACATAAACCTAAATTTTTATAGCAATGATCAGTGAAGAGAAACATGCTTTGAGTGTGTCATGTATGACTGAGATTAATAAATGAGACAAGTTATTACACTGAACATAAAACAAAAGTGATGAACAGTGATCCATTATAAAGCAAAACAAAAAAAAAATTGAAGTTCAGGCAACAAGATGATATAAACTAACACAATCTTCTAAAAAATTTAAAAATACAGGGTTCACTCACTAGTGCATCACTAGAGTGTTAAGCTACTGTGTACCTTGGTAACTCAGCCATTCGTGAAGCATCTTCAGCCAGTTAAATGGATCCTTTGTGACAGGTATTTCACTCAAAGCAAGAAAAACACATATAGATGTTCTTTGTCTTCAGTACGACTCAATAAACACCAAGCAAAAAGAACAGCACTCTGAGAGAACCATATCCACTAGCTTTTTTTTTTCTTGTATATTCCTATTTTATAAGATGAGGTCTAATTGGTTTTGGCTTGCAGGTATGTTCACTGAAAGTCTGAAATATTTATATTTCAAGTAAGTACGTATTGCAGCACATCACAGAAAAGAAATTTAAAATATTATTTTGAATGTTTGCAGATAACTACTAACACTAGAAATTGGATATCTGCAAAGAAACAGATACATCAGATGATTAGCTTCTTTTTGTACCTCTATGCTCTTCTGTCCTCAGTCTGCTTTCTCTACCTTGCACCTAGATGGAAATGACAGGGTGGAAATTACAGCCTAATGATAACTATGCATATATAACTGCATCTAATATCTATGCAGTCTGAACGATTTAAATCAGGTAACATTTTCTAAATAAAATTATAAGAATACAAAAAATACATTGCCTAATCAGTACTAATTGTCAAATTCAGAGTTACTTCTAAACATTGACAATTTGGAACCTATTGCACATTTATGTTACCGGACAGTTTGTGAAAAAACAAGCAAGCTCCATTTGGGGTACAAATATATTTGCACGCAAATATAAAGGGATAGTTCTGTGTAGCGTATTTGCCTGGAAAAAAGATAACCCACTAGATAACCCAACTTTCCACAGTTGATCTTCATTTGAGAAGAAACAGACCTCCTGACTTTAGCTTATTATTAACTAACATGAATAAATCACCATCACAGGTGAGGAACTGGGTACAATAAGCATTCATAAATTCTTTCGTTTCTGTGCCACACAGCACTCTCAGTAAATGCTTATAGCAGGGCACGTATTAAATATTAATCTTTGCTCCTGCCAGCACCTTGAGTAGAAGCAGGAAGGCTATTAAGCACAATCTGAAGGGGGACAGAGGAATTTGCTTCTGCTAAACAGAAGCATCCCATTCAAATATGCGGGAGCCTTGCACATTGGCTCTGTTTCAAAGCTCATGTTCTCAGTGTTCTCCCCAGGGACTTCTTTACCCTTACAGGTGCCACATGGCCAACGACAGGCTAACAGCCAGTGTTTTGGCTCAAGGCTTTCCTCAAGGAGGCTGCCATATATCCAGACCATGACAATGCAACACCTGTAATAAGAAAATAGAAGTATAGTGTAGAGGGGTTTTGTATTGTAAAGGGCTTTCATTGTATCAAATTTTTTATGAAATGGAATCTTTTGAGGGCATTTGTGTTTTAGATGCACAAAAGCCACTTTGCATAGAAGCACAATCCACAAAACCCAAACCCCAAATGATCAATACTGTTCAATAGCAAATTTTCTTTATTTCACATCATCCAGTCATTGTATCTTTTAATTCCATGTTGAATAAGACATTTATTTGAAATTATGGAAGGCAAGAATTAATGGATATTATTAATTACAGTGTATGGAACGCATCAACTATTTATTATGTCCACTTACCTATCCATGGTGATATCTCATTCTTGTCTGAGTTTCCTGAATCATAATGGCAAATATCATTGAAATAGTCCAACTTGCAGAGAAATATACCTTTAAGGGTTTTTCTAAACCTTGTCCAGTTATTCAAAAGGAAAACAAAACAAAATAAAATTAAGCAGTTACTCTAATGAGAAAGCAATACTAGGAATTTTTGGAGCTATGTTCAAGTTTAAAAAATCTAAATGTTTATTAGGTAAGTCAAGAGTAAGTCAAAGGCACATCCCCAAACGAAAGATATTCCATCTGAGAATGACAGCACACCTATGACAATTTGAAACTGTTAAGTGTTTGTCTAAGACAGATATTTAGATTTATTAAAAACAGAGAATTTAAATCATGGGATATGGCACTTTAAAATAGAAAATACACCAAAACTGATGTATACATACATTTCACCATGACTTTCAATCATGAAAATCTTGACTTGCAGGATCAGGCCACTGACATAGATTCAGCAACACTTTAATTATTTTAAGTTAGTATTACAAAGGGTGAACAAATCTTCACTGTGAACTATTCCATTAAAACAAAGAAAGAGATGGTAAGTTCTTGAATCTAATTTTTTACTTCAAGGATTACTTTTCAATTTAAAAGACTCAAATTATATCTAAATTTATTTTCAGATTATTTTTATTATTTATATTTATTATTTTGATCACTTTCTAAAGGAACAAAATTGGTAAAATGGCATGACTACACAATGAGATGTTGACATAGCTAAGGTATTCGGTGTGACACTGATTTTTCACTATGTCTTCAACTTAATAAAAATAAAACTATAAATTCTGTATGGAGGAGATAATGTAGCAAGATTTTGATGTAGGATAGTTTATTACCTAAACAGTATGTACAAATTTTAAACATGAAAATAATGAGTAACAGAAATCAGACTCTATTTACATTTACATTTTTTTTACAAATTATTTTTTACAAGAAGTGTGTTTTTTTCTCTAAATAACAGGACAGACACATAAGACCAATCTTTTTGTATTACATATATAAATAAATACTGACTTTAAATGAGTGTTATAGGAACATAATTTCTACAGCCAATTTGAGTAACAGAGAAGCAGTTCTGTTACCTCTACTACAACATAATTAAGTAAAAAGGAAAAATTTTACATATAGAACTCTGTTAATTACTTTGTAAATTGTACTTTACTAATATATTCAGTAGAGGTAATACAGTCGTTACATTTCATGCCCACAACTAAACAATGAGTTTTGGCATGCAAAACCATATATAATCATAAACATCTGCAGGTATTAATTTACATTGTTTAAATAAAGGGTTTTCTTAATTATTTAAAACTACATGCAACAGCTTATAAGCATCATATTCCTGGTTACAATGCACAAGTTTGCATAACATTATTTTTAGTAATTGATGTTCACAGGTACTGATCAAGAGGGTAGGAATATACTTGGCACATAGTATAAGAAAATGAATTAATAAATAAGTCAACATCACAACTACATTTACATATACACAAGACAAAAATAATTTTTTTTGTTGTACACAGATGTTGTACACAGAATTTAGAACTGTCTAGGCCTCATACTTTGTCCTATAGAGCCCTGATTTAAGACAGTATTCAAGCAGATTTTGACATCCAAGCTTTAGTCAAGACATCACTAAAGCTCATTCTTAACTGCTAGGGTTTACTTCCACTTCACTGACTTCTCCTGTGTATATGGAAGTTTCCTCTTCTGCACACCCTCCTGAATCGGGGCCTGCCTGTCTGAAACTCTCCCTGACACCTGTTGAGAGCATGGAGATGAAAATATTGTGGAGTAAATTGACTCAGTATTCAGATTTCTACAGTTCTAATGTCAAAGGTAAAATTTCCATTCACATTAGCAATGAGTGTTTCTTTGATTTTGTGTATGAGCACGCCAAACATGAATGTCAATGTTAGCATCGCCACACCATGTCCTCAGCTCTTTCTGAAGCCACTAAGTTGAGGATGTTCAGCATTTCAGAAGTCAGGTCTCTTATTTATTGTCTATGTTCTATATTCTTAATGAATATTCAAGATGATACACATAGTAGTACATCACAAGCTCTGTCTTATTCGAATTCTTCCTGCTCTATAAACAATTTTAAAATGGTCAAAAAAAGGTATAACAAGAACAAACCATTGTCTTCTTAAACAAAAATCACAGATGAAAACACAAAAAAAATCTACTTTACAAAGCAGTTAGCAAAAATGGCATAATATTATAATTCTCCTTTAAGCAATAAAGATAAACAAAATGCATCCTGAACTCAACTGACAAATCATCAGAATCGTACATAGCAAATAATACATTAGGATAAAGGTGCAGAGTATCTAAAAACATCCCAATATCTATATTAACTCCATGTCACACAATATCATTAGAGAAAATAAATCTTTGACTAGTGAATCAAGTAGTGAATTACAACTCTATTGCTGAATTAAATGTTTAATTTGACTTAGGCTAGTAAATGAGGATAATACTCTGTAATATTCAGTAACCAAGGCATTATGAATTAGGCACTAACAACGTCAAATTTATACTGCTAAATTCAAAGAATAATCAGGAAATCATTCATAGTTTGGAATTTAACATCCATGCCTGAGCTTTGTTGACCTTGCATTTTTCATTTTTTTATTTGGAGGGTGACTTGGAAGATGAGTTGATAAGCTGATTTATAGAAGGAAAAAAATAAATTACCTCTTAGTGGACCCTATATAATACACTTTTCAATACAATTCTACTTTATCAACATTTCTTTTTATTTCCAGACTCTGTTTTAAAAAGGAAAGTCCTTCTATGTTCTTCAAAAGTACATTGCTACTTTTAAAAGTTGAATGCTTCAAAGAGACTGGCATCAGCAAACAGTAAGCATTTTGATTCATTTCAGAAGAATGAGGCATCCCCTTAGGAACCAAGACTAAGGGTATGATCACTCTGCCAACTTCCAGTTTATCTCCAAGCCAGAACTGGCATCATTGTAATAAAGACTGACATCTATGTTCTATGCTTTACCATGTCACTATGAATGAAACATAATTTCATTAACATTAATCAAGTCACTACAGATTTGCTCCAGCGTAACTAGAATAGACTGTGACTGACAGGTTTGGACAGAAGTTTTCAGAAAAGCCTTAAGTAATTACTTTCCCTGATCCCACTGACTTCTGTTCTCAGCAAACACCACAGAGACCACTTCTAGCCTTACTGATGTCCTGTGCCATCTAGATGTTGAAGTAGTGCTGCACACCAATCTGATTCAAATTGTGTTTTCTTTGTAAAGGCTTGTACATATAAAACATTTCCATCTCAACAAAAGTCTCTGGCCTTTTGCCAAAATTGAAAATAAAACTTTATACTACAGATTTTATGAAGAGTTCATCTGTTCATTTGCAAATGTATTTTGGAAAAGGGGAGATGATAGAATGTTAGAGGAATGAATTAAAAGCACCATAGTCTTTAATATTTTTAAAATTACTGTTAAAGGCCCAAATCATGTAGCAATAGAAATTTTCTGGAAAAGTTCTTGGCTACTAAGTGCATATCAAAAAAGACAACAAGCAAAGTAGAAAGAAAATGGCAAAAACCAGCCCTTTAAAATCAAAGGTAGACATGTAAGAAAATTGGAATATGCAAGTGATCAGAAACTAATCAGTTTCCATCACCCCCTATAGTATCAACCCACACAAAACTAAAAGCTATAAACTTCAGCATAGACAAATTGTATATGAGTATTTTGTGAATTCTCTACTAGAATAGACCTAACTCTGATCCTCCATTTCAGGTACGTATTTCTTTTCTCCATATTTGCTTTCCATAAAACAGTTGGTCATCAAGAGAAGGAAAATATATTTACCACTCATGTTTGAATTCCTCTCACTGAATATCTCCGGCAAATACAAATTACAGATGAGTCTGTAGCATCTGCTGGTAGAAAAAGTGGCCACCTTGTGAAGTTTGACTACTAAGTGTTTGAGATCTGTCAGCCTCATCGTGTGATGGTTCAGGGAGCAATGGAAACTGTGCCAAAGAACGCAGGAGCACTCTGAACATCTTGAACACTAGAAGATGATTATGAGTATTTGTATGGCCATTTGTTGGCAGATACTTTCCACCATCTTGATAATAAATCCAAGCAGTTTCTGTTTACTATTGAAGGATGTCTTTCTATGTGGCAAATTATTCTAGACAGTTTATATTGCACAATAAGGCAATATCAATTCCCTTATGGTTAAAAAAGGGCATCCTTCTGTCTAAATTTGAAAAATGCATTCAAATAAGTTATAAGCCAATGTTTTCCAGATGCCAGAATATTGTCACATAATTCTTTCTGTAAGCAGAATAGCATGGAGCCAACACATCCATTCTTCTGTTCAAAAGATCCACAGGGAAAAGAAATACATCCATCAACAGCCAAAGCCAAAAAGTAGCTCTACAGCTACCTGAATAATAAATGTGCCTCAGAATTTGAATTTCTAAAATGTTAATGTTAACTATTCAAATTTTTTACTAGAAAACTGGTGTTTCTTTTCAATATATTATTATACTTTGAAATATTATATACCAAAAAAATACAAGTGGGATTTTAAGTCATTCTTCCAGGCCTTGTCAATTAATTGTAGGGATTGCCATAGATTTTCCACAATTGTATTAGTTGTCTTTTGTTTCTTTACAATCGTACATCTATCCTACATTAGTAGAAGTTCTACATACTAAAACATTACCATTTTAAAATAGATGATTGATACAAATGTATCATCATTCTCCTCTGTGGTTATACTGCAATTATTAAATACTGACTATTTTAGGATTTCTGCTACTAGTATTTATTTTACTTATGTCCTTATTTCAGACATGAAGGAGATCTTCTTCAATAGCAAAATACGCTAGGGATTAAAATGGTGACAGGCAGAGCTTTAAGTAAAATAGATCATATAAACACACTGACGAGAACATGGCCTCCAGTGTTCAAAAGTACAAATACTTCACAGGACAACCTTGCAAATATTAACATTGAAATCAACAGGAGAAAAAGCTGTATACACTGCACCGTTTCAATCTACTTTAAACATAGAACTACAAAAACCTCATAATGAACACACTTGATTTTCTCACACGTGTTGAGTTGGATGCAATCTTCAGTTTGTTGAATAGCGGTGGTACTGAAATGATACTTGCCGTTTCATCCTGGCCTTGATGCAATTACAATTCGCCATGGCTAAACTACAGAGAAGAAGATACAGATCATACAGGATGGTAACTTCCACTGGAAAACTGGGTTCATTGCTCCTACTGATGTGCCTTTTCCTAGCCTCCATTTTGGAGCTCAGTTTTTCTTGCAGTTATTTGTATAATCATGTAAACCAGTCTAATATTTCTCTGGAGGTGGCTTGTAGTGGTGTGGATGGTGTTGCTTCAGATGAGGTCCTAAACAAAAGAATAGAAAAATATGCACATATCAAACCCTGAATATGTAACACCATCACTTCTTCATACTAAAAAGTCCTTGTGAGGCCTTCAGCTTGTCAGTGAACTGCCTATGCCAACAACTATTTGCATGCTTAGTCCAGACAACTTTAGCGACTGTGAAAGGACAAAAGGATTCAAGCAGATGAACCTTGGACTAATTCAGTATATTTTTTGTTGAACTCCACAACATTGAGCTGTACTTTTCAGAAACTTATAAAATGCTGGAAATGGCCATTAAGAGGTCTGCACTGCTTTAGAAATATGATCAGCGTCAAGTCATGCTGAACTGAATGCACCCAGAAAAAATCTAATCTTGAAAGCTGAGCAATCAGAGGTGTAGGTAGTACTTAGAGGACAAACCATCTTTGAACCCCAAGTGCTACAGGCATAAGCCAAAGAGCTACTGTGGAATGAACGGCAAGTGTTAGACCACAGAAACTGGGTGAGAGAAAGACTGCATTTGCTTCCATCATTGCTGATAGACAGTTAATGGGGGGCAAAAATCCAATATTTTCACACATCTTAAATTATGGAATGAAACTGGAACCAATAAAGACTCTAAGGCTCAAGCTAACTGTTTACATGTGGAGCACTGAAGTTCTGCAACATGTAGCCACACGTCAAAACAGGGTAATACTTACTGTGGGGTGAAAATGGAGGAAGGTCGGGTGTTCGGAACAATTTTATTGTAGCTGGTCCTTCCCCACCAGTTGTCAGCACTTGAACTTCCAAGCGGTACAGCATTGATGGCCTCAGATTAGGCACAGTAAGTACATAATGATCCTAAAAATAAATAACTTGTGTTAATTCTGAGAGTATCTGAAAATAAGACACAGTTGATCTACTCACACAAAGCAGTGGTTTAAATAGGTTCTGTCACTCTCAGTATCCACAAATTATTTTCTTAGAATTGTGTTAAAAGGATTTAATGTATGCATCACTTTGTTAAGAGGGTTTGTTTTGAATTTTTTGCTTGTCGTTGCCTTTGAGCATATTTTTTTTAACATAATGTTATGGTTTCATGTGTAAAAGGTCCAAGTTCTTCCTTAGTGTTCTTGAAAACTTCCTAATTATTCTTTTTAACAAACATGCTCATTATATAAATTTGTTTTTGTTTTTGATCTGTTTGTGAATTGCACTAATTAGTAAACCAATTCATGGCAATTCATATGTCTGGCCCCTTGCTGCAGCTAGTGAAAATAAGTGTGGCTACATAGATTTCAGCATATCTGTCCCAATTACATCATGAGAATCTGCCCTTCTGTTCTTAATGCCAATTTTGGCATGACAGCCTCAGTTCTCACTGCTCCATACAATGCGTGGTCACTTACATCTGTGCAAACTAATTTCAAAGTAAGTTTATAAATGCTCCCAAATGGGAACACATCTGACTAAAGACTGAAGGGCATTACGAAATCAAAAGTTGTGATCCACCTTATTCCAAGCTGAAAAGGAAGAGGCTCAGGAAGGGGACAGTGGGGCAGTGACATCGGGCAGTGCGACCAGCCAGGCTGGGCCTGCCAGAAATTGGCAGGGCAAGTTCCTCTGGCTGGCACTGCACCCAGCGCCATGCAGAGGGACCTAACTGGGCTGCGGGAATAACTGATAATTTGCTGTTACTGCCAGAGCAGACAGTGAAGGGGAAAGGAGAGAGAGAAAAGGTGGGGGGAAATGCGTAATTTAACTGCCAAATTAGTGCACATTCTGAGATAGGGCTCTTAGTAGACCTTCCTGAAGCTGTTGCACCTTGAAGGACATACTGAACGCATAGGAGAGGAGTGCATACATTGCACTCACACACACTTTCTGTACATTTAGACACTCCTCTGGCAGTTGAGACCTGCGGGTTTCAGCCCCTGTTGTGTAAATATTTATTTTTTATCAGTCAGAGGCTACCAAAGAGAATGAGTGAATGATCCTCACTGTAAAATACCCTACACTCTAGTGGTTTCTGAGAGGTAGGAGATACTGTTTCAGCTCAAAGCAGAGTGTTCTTAACCAGGTGTCAGATATATACATATAATGATAGATAAATAAAAGGCATCTCCAGGTTTTACAGTAGTGAAAACACAGGAAAACAAAGATAAAAAATGAAAGTGTAACATAATGCAAAGGAGCCTTTAAAAAAAAAAAATTACACATATTTCAGACCTAACTGGACCAAAAGCTTAAATAAAAGGAACAGAAATTCTGAATAAAACATATGTCTGCTCCTAAAGCAAAAGATGAAAATTGAGGTGAAAAGTAATATCTCATGGTCTATCATTCTGCTATTGCAGTTGTTTTCAGCCAAAGGTCTGTGACTGAGTAATCTCTTCAGTTAATGCTGCAACCTGGCTTGCTGAGGAGACCAAGGCTGTACCTGCACCGTGCCTCCGCTCTGGACTGTGGGTTGAGCTGTGAGTGAATTGGTGCAGAGCATCCTGAGTCTGCACTACACTGTAACAAAACACCTCTGCACGCTGCATGGTAGCTTGCTTCATAGTTTTAGAGCATCCTTTGTTGCTCAAACCGATAGGCTTTGAAACATGGGTGCCCTGGCCTAGGGGCAGTCTGCTAGGCAGAATGGTGAGAACCTTGCCTTGGATTTGGGGAAAAAGTATTGAATGTAAGATGTGTCCAACAAAACATTTTACGCATTCTTTGATAAAACTTATATTGTGAAAAGATTTGCAGCCAGCTCTGCTCTAAACTCAAGTGCCTTGATCCACTTCCCTGAAGTGAATAGAAAGACTCCTGATGTCGTTGGCTGACTTTGGATCAAGGCCAGCTCCTTAAGCCTGTTTGTTGACTTCAGTGAATCTGGCAACAGAGTCTGAATGAAGTGCTTTTCACCTAACTCTGCCAGAGGAGGAACTGAAATAGCAAAGGCCATCTTAAAGTAAATAGGGGGAAGAATTCAAATTGTTAATTCTCACACTTTCAATAAACAGTGAAATCTAGTTCTCCTTTGAATTATTTGTGTGTCTGATAATGGTGTGTACTGGGAGAGAGGGAAGTGGGTTTTATTTGTCTTAGAGTAACAAGTGACTCAAAGGAAGAGAAAATTATCTTAAATCCATTGACTTGGACACTAAATAATCCGTAAAACTACAGTAACTGCCAAGTTGAACAGTCTGATCACCAAAAGAAAATAAAAACTATCTATTGCCACACAGATGATCCTTTCCTCTCTGCAGGCATTTCTCTGACAATGGTTGCTAATTTGACAATTGTGAACATTAAAATGTTTGATGTGTCATCAAGATGAGTAGCTGTGCTTTGTTTCCCCAGCAAGGATGAAAAACGAAACACTTCCTGCTCCAAATTGCCTGCAGAGCCAGAGGATGTTATGTGTGACATTTGCATCACCACTAAACATTAAAAATAGGCCACGTGCACACACTCATGAAGCAATTAACAAAGGAAAGTAACAAAAAACTTACTGCTGGCAGTATCTGCGACTGTGAAATGATGCTGTTGGGTAAGCTGTTCTGACGGCTTTCTGTGGTTACTTCCGCCCAAGTGACTTGAAACCCTGTCATGGGCTGGTGAAGGTCTGCCTTAGATATCTTCCAGGAAAAGTGACCAGTGATGTTACCTTCCTGGACAATGAAAGACGCAGATAGATTCTCGGGTTTGGCCAACACTTTGGGCAGAACTGGCACTATAAATTTGGAAAGCAAAAAGATAAGCTAAACTTATATATGACAGATAATGTTCAATAATGTTCATTCAGTTCCACAAATGAAGGGCAGACAAAGCTCTCTTTCTAGTGTTACCCAGGATTCTGCCAGCTTTCTGCCATCTCTTTTGCAGTGTTAACCAAAGCCTATCTTTGATATACTCTGTTGGCATTTTGTGTCAAATTTAAACTTCAAATCAAATCCTGTCTGCTGCAGGCAACAGAAAGGAAAGCCGGTGGCATGTAAAGGCATAAGTGCATCATTCACTGGCAACCATCATGCTGTTCCTCTGTATTTCAGAATACCTGAGCTCCAGTTTTCAATTTTGGGACCACAAGAAAACCCACAGGGTGGCACAGAACTCCATGATGCAGGCAAAAAGTAATATTCATGCTCTAAAACTGTAGTACAAGTTACTAGGGACACTCTTGATTAGGGGAAAGATATGCTGGAGTTGCAGTTGCCCAGAAATAAGGTTGTAATGCTGGAAACTGTCAGGAGGGGTGGTCAGGAAAAAGCAATAGTTGCCAGCAGAATCCTGAGGTGACCCATGAAGTATGGGAATACCCTTGGGGACAGCAGGGACTCAAAGTGAGACGGCCACCCTCTAGCTGAAGAGAGAGATTCCCAGACTTGGCTGTGGAAAGCCATGTCTGACCTGACCTCATGATGACAACAGCCCTGCTTCAAGCGGGCGGTTGGACTAGCTGACCACAGAAGTCCTTACCAACCAACATCATCATTCTGCAGTTTTCCAGAACCCTCTAGCTGTACCTACCATGGTGGCAACACTGTAAAAAGGGTATGAGTGCCTTCATTTATTATTTGAGAGCAGAATTAATCTAAACAAAACCAAATTGAAAAAGCAGCTTGCATCAGTAGCAAAACATTCAAAAGATGGGTCAGGCCAGCATAATTATGTTTACAG
Source organism: Tetrax tetrax (assembly GCA_009806455.1). Classification (NCBI taxonomy): domain Eukaryota; kingdom Metazoa; phylum Chordata; class Aves; order Otidiformes; family Otididae; genus Tetrax; species Tetrax tetrax. Next base: position 299,426 of record WHYT01017292.1, read on the forward strand.
TTCTCATATGTCATTATAATGAATATAACTGGGAAACTGTTCCTCCTTCCAAAAATAAAAACTGTGTAATAACAAATGCCATCATATGTTTATAAACAATCCACTAAAATTATCACCTCATTAACAAAACAGTCATGTGGCAAAGTCTACACTGTATATTTTAGTTGATTTTAGCATCAGTCATGTTTTTTTTTTTTTCTAAATATTTTATTTCTTATTTTAGAATTGTTTTTATAGACTCTTTTTGGTGATTATAAATGCATTTGAAACCATTTGGCTACTTCTCCAGATCATGCCTTACCTCCTTCAGCAGGACAATTAATGTGTTTGTGGTTTTTTTCTTTAAATGCAGAACAAGACGGGGTAACAAAGAAAATACTCTCAGCCTTAAAACGACCTTTAGATTTTGCAGGCAAAACAGTTACTTTATATTTGCATGAAAATGACAGGTCCTTTAGAATCATGTAGTTTTCCTAGAAGAAAAACAAACAAAAAAAACCAACAAAAAAAAAATCACATGCTGCATGATTTTTCTCTAGAAAAAAACTAAAATTAAAAAAAGACTGACAGAAGATAAAAAGTTTTCTCCAATACAATATTTTCCTGATATGCTTAACACATGCCAACATCTCTCTTACTTAGAGAACAAAGCAAATGCTATTTATGTTATGATTATTTTCAGTAGCAAAATATATTAGCATGTTATTTGAATATGTCCTTAAATTCTATTTAGTTCCCTCACCACGCTGCATCAAAGCTACTGGCTTCTAACATTTAGAACAGTCTCTCTGACATGATGCTAACAGGGGTAGCAATGTGAAGATGTAAATGCCAATTGAATTAAATAAATATAAGAAAGCTGAGTTAAGCTGCTGTAAATGACAAGCATTACCTACATTTAGCTTTTTAAAAGTGCATTCAAAGTCTAGCATGGCATTTTTTTCCACTTTAGTACATTTACTACCTCTATGTTTTTATCAGGTAGAAAAGCTCCACAGCTGAACTGCAAAGCACATGTTTAAAGACAAAGACTGGAAAAGAAAACATTACACAAAGTGTAAGTGTCCTGCTAAATTTTTACTGTTGTCTAAAGTCCTTTTAAAAATCACAGCCTGAAAGCTTTAACACAAATCATATATAAGAAAAAAATGTTTGGGTTTTATTTCATCTGGGAAAATGTCCAATAATACCTTACTCACTAAAGTCAAGTCTTTCACTGCTTTTTAGATCTTTACTTCCCTTCGTGCTCACCAACAGGGAGGGGCTGGTGGGGGACGTGAAACTGACGGACAGCCTTGGCTGCAGTGACCATGACGCGGTGGAGTTCAAGATCCACGGGGCGGCGAGGAAACTGCACAGCAAGCTCTCTGCCCTAGATTTCAGGAGGGCGGACTTCAGTCTCTTCAGGGACCTCATGGGCAAAGTGCCATGGTAGGTGGCCCTGGAGGGAAGAGGGGCCCAGGAAAGTTGGTCCGTATTTAAGGAGCACCTCCTCCAAGCTCAGAAGACGTGCATCCCGATGAAGAAGAAGTCGGGCAAAAAGGCCAGGAAGCCAGCGTGGATGAGCAAGGAGCTCCTGGACCAACTGAAAGTGAAGAAGGAAGCCTATAGAGGGTGGAAGCAGGGACAGGTAGCCTGGGAGGACTACCGAGTGGCTGTGCGAGAGGCCAGGGATCG